>OX327693.1:29371962-29973504 GCA_946807835.1 Ailanthus altissimus
AACATTCAATCCACCTTGAATATAAATATTCTCAAAACCCTTCTCATTAACATGACGATCAATAGCTGTGGAATAGTTCCTAACATCCGGCGCTACATTTCGAATTACTAAAATACCCCTCCTTCTATCTTTATCAACACCAAACCTACTCTTACCTAAAGCCCTAGATTGACCCCAGCTCGAACTGGAGACACAAAAAACCCCCAGATTCGCATCAACTACACACTTATTATACCCTCTTACTTTACACATCACATCATTATAACAAGAGAGCTTCGATTTTGATTGTGATTTCAACGAATTGTTTATAATTGAATGATTTGATCTTATTTGAGAAACACCAAATATTGAAGAGATCCTATAACCAATCAAGATTCTACAACAGGGTTTCATAGTAGTGATTCCAATACAGCTACCAGTATTCATCTTTTTCCTAAATAATATCTCTATATATCTATATATAAACTATAAATTCAGCTAAAACTAAACTAAAAATGTAATTGTGTATATACACAGAGCTCTATTAATTCTAAAAAAAAATATGAAAAACAGAGAAAAAATTATAGAAACAAAAGAAAATGAAATGTAAATTAAAATTAATTTTTGTTACTTACAAATGAGAAACGATTGAAGCACTGAACAGCTTATGAGAAAAATGCGTGTGTGAAGATTTGTTAGATTTTTGAAGAGTTGCTTGAATGGGATTTTATAGCCAACGTAAAGTGATGGATTTACGATCATGTCCCTGCACGTGCAAAGTGTTTGGATAATGGACATTGTTGGCATGGAATTATTAAAATGCCCTTGCATTTATGAGATTATTGCTTCATAACTTTTGCAGATATTTTTTTACAAAATATTTTTTTTAAATCTTAAAACAAAAACATATATATGTATATCTCTCTCTCTATATATATATATATTAGTAACACATTAATTAGGGAGGAAAATTTTCAGAAATTTAAAATATAATTTTTTTAATTTTAATAAATTAGTTAAAAGGGTCTTAATAATCACAACTCGTTCACTATATTTTTATTTTTAACGGAGAAAATAATTAAAAAAATATATGAGCGAAAATTCTCAAATAATGTTATAATAATTATTTATTAAATATAACAAAAAAATCAGGAGTAGTTTTGAGAAAAATATCTAACCAACGTGTCAGTGACTCGGTATATGAGAAAAATCAACAATATTCGAAAAGAGTTGGTATTCCAATTTTCCTTTTTGCTTTGTTTGAAAGTCATTTAACATTACCTGCAATTTGATGATGAATCCAAAAACGTGTTGCTTGGAGAAAAGGGTAAAACCGTCTTATCATTAATTACAAATTTAAGTGGATCAGATTGGTCGGTTGTGGTCCAGGGTTCTTGTCCTTAAACAAATGTGCGAAAATCAAGAAAGCCCAGGTTTTGGTCTTTTTTTTAAAAAGAAAAAACAAAAAGAAACAAAAAGCACCCAATACGACTCCGTCTTGGTACATTTCTACGTTCTTATTATGTCTTATTTTATACGTGGTCATTTGCAATTGGACCGATACTGACAGCTACGACATTTTGAGGAAGAGTATTCGTAGATTATACGAGAATCTGACTTGAAGACGAGAAGGCTAAAATATCTTGCCAAAAGATATCTATTTATGTTCGAAATATCGCGATATTTTAAAATTGATATTTGTGTTTTGTTTGCACGTGCGGATAATTGAAATCCATTGGGGTCATTTTCGTTGACTGGCCGTCTTGCCCCCAGTTGACCATAATGGGTTTCTTTGGTGACAAAATGGGCCTAGATTGGATTAATGAGCTTCACAACTATAAGGCCCAATGAAACTGTAATTAGGAATAAATTGGACACTTTGTTAATTGTTTTTTCTATTGACGACAAACCCAATTTTCTTTTTTTTAAAGGCTCCCAAATCTCCATTTTAAGGTCTATAATTTACAAGCTTCTGCTTTATTTTTTTTAAAAGAATATTAATATTATATATCTCAAATTTTAATATTATAAAATTAAAGTCAATATAATATCAACTTTCACATAAAAAAATAAATAATTAATACAATATCAACCCTCTAATTATAATATTATAAATTAATACACTATTAACTATGAATTTCGTCTGGCACATATTTAGAAAGACCATCACCTCGACAATCATGCTTGTGCTATAATATTAAGAAATAATTAGACCTTAATTATCGGAGGAGTTAAAGTCAAATATTGAGACCAATGAGCAAAACAAGAGGGTAGTTTTAATTTGAAATGCATTAGGAACATATATGAAAAAATGGGCATACATTTATTATTTTGACTTTAAAAAAAAGGGGTGTTCGAATTTAAAACCTAACTATTAATCAAAGAAGCGTCATTCTCGGTTCTTAAATTATATTAATAACCACATGAACATATTAACATATCATTATTAATCAAGAAGCACTATTGACAGTCGCTAAATTACCTCTATAACCACACGAACATGTTAACATATCATTATTAATCTGACTATTAATCGAGAAGCGTCATTGTCGATTGTTAAATTACATCTATAATTACACAAACATGCTAATATATCATTATTAATCTGACTATTAATCGAGAAGTGTTATTATCGGTCGCTAAATTAGGTCTATAGCCATACGAATATGTTATTATCAATGTGAGAAGGAAAATATATATTTATATTATAAAGCTCGTCTTTAATCAAAACACTAGACCGACACTTTAGTATCACATATTATATTAGTTATCTTAATCTTTTAATTTCATAAATCTTGAATAAAAAACAATATGGTTACGTTTTATATATATATATATAAGGAGTCAGTAATTTTCGCCTTGAACATCGTCTTTGATATCGTAAGCAATGATCCTATTTTTCTCACTCACTATATGCATTTGATTTTGACTTTCGTGTGCGTGTGGGTGTTTTTTTTTTTCATGTAATTTAAATTAAGAGTTTAAGTAAGTTTTTAGTCAAGGGTCATTGGTTGCTAATCACACTAACGATCATAATTGTTTTTTTATTAATGGTCACTAACAACTTTTATGATACGAATTCTATTCGTCTCCCTTATTATAAAATTCAGAATTACACTTTCTCTCGTACCCCACTAGCTTATAGTAGCAGAATTAACCATTAGCATCAAGTTAATTTTTTTATTTTTAAAATAATTAACAGTTTAATTTCTATATTTTAATTAAATTACTCATCTACTCTTTAATATTTTAAAAAATTAATAATTATGTCATTTAAGAATATTTTTACTACTGTTTTTATCATTGAAATATACCTTTTTATTATTATTTTTATTTCTGAAATATGATAATTTTTGTCTCTATGAAACTCAATTGGTAATTTTTAAAATATCAAAAACTTCAAAGGTAATTCAATAAAAATACAGGGATTAAAACATTAAATTTTTTATTTAATTGAGTTGTGGCTTGACTTTATAATCCTAAGTCCTAAATAATAATCATTAATGCCAATACTATGCATTTGGTATGAAGAATTTGAGTTAAATCATCTTGTAGTCGGTACCGTTAAAATGGATTTACATTGAATAAAACATCTTTGTTTAGGTCTCGATTTGTCAAAGATGCAATTGACCCAAGTGATGAAGTAGGTTAAGATAATTAATTTATAACCCCTTTATCTTGAAGAATAAGATGATTAAATTATGATTTCCTTCGGAATTTTTATACTTTTGTTTAATTTTGGAAGTATCGCTATTAAAGTAAACAATATTATTATTATTATTATTATTATTATTATTATCTAAAAGTTTATTTCGTAATTATTTAATAAATAAAATATATAAAAATATTTTAAATCATATCAACTTACTTCAAAATTTATAATTGTTAAATACATATTCATTTTCACTTGATAAATCAATACTTGTATTTTATAATAACTTAATTATAACTTTAATGTGGCTTTACAATTACAACTTCTTAAATAATATTATGAAAAATTGATAGTTTAATCTCTATATTTTTATTGAATTCCTCACTTGATTTTTAATATTTCTAAATTATCAATTATGTCTTTTAATATTTTTTTATATTATTTTTATCTTTAAAATATGATCATTATCGTCTATAAAAGACATAATGTAAATTTTAAAATGTTACCAACTTAATAAGTAATTCAACAAAAATATAAAGATTAAAATAATTATTTTTTTAATGTTATATATAATATAAATCCTTTTAGTCAATATTTTATTTTCACACACATTAAATAGATACTTAACATTCTTTTCATATGTTTTATCATTTTATAATTATATATATATATATATTGCCTTACATTTCCCGCTTAAATTAATCAACAATCACTTTGATAAACCACCATCTTAATTACATCTCCTATATATGTATATGATAAATAAAGTAAAATAAAAACAATTTTAATGGAGATAAGAAATCTCACTAGTAAACTCTCATTTTTACCCTTTATTTTTATTTAAATTCAAGTGACCGTAAATGCATTCATAACCCTTGAGTTGCACTTAGAAAGTCACTTTCCATACCTAACTTATACATTAGCAAAGTTCGTAAAATTCAAAAACATAACAAGCTTTTGCTCAATATAGCCACTTTAAAAAGAGCCCCAAAACGGTGCACCTCCAATCTAGTTTCTATTATCTTTTGGGGTGACAATGAATACTATTAGGTTTCATGAAACATCAACTAATACATCATCAAGCATATTTGAATGTGCGAGCAATTATACCGGATTGATTGTGGCTCACAAAATCCGTAGTGCAACAATCGCTTTAACGTACGAATTGTGTTAAAAGAAAAAAAAAAAAAAAACTGTAGTCACTCGTACGTAATACAAAGTTCTTGGTTTGGTCTTTAATGCCTAATTAACTATTTGAGATCAAGAACTTGCTTCATATCCCACATTATGTATAACAGCTAACTAATTAAACGTGCGTATATAAAATAACTCTCGTGTTCATGTTTCTCGAATCATCTACAAGTAACTAGAATTGAAATAACGTCAGATTCCAAATAGCATTAGATTTTGATTTCACGTCTCAAAATATTGTAAGTAACTATAGGCTTGTAAAATAGGAATATAAACTTTGTATTTCAGTTAATGTAGCACTTGACGATGACGTATTACTTGGTAATTGGCATTATATATGGTAAAAGAGTTAATTTTATATCTTAATTTTGTAAATTTAAAGTTGTTAAAATGACGCGTTAGTGATAAGTTTTGTGCATTTTTTTAATATAGGTTAGAGCTTAACGAATGCCATAGTAATATAATTATTCTTTTATTTTCATTGAAATTTTATAGTTTAAGTGTGATATGTGTTAGAATGTAAAATGATAATTTCAACAATCAATGATCTTGGTGCATATTCCAATAAAATATTAGTAGTATAACATAGTGTGAATGAAGTGTGCGTAAGGAGTTAAAATGATATTTTCAGTGATCAATAATTTTGACAAAATATGCATAAAGATGTAAAATAATGTTCGATTCATTGTTCAAACAACAGACATTGTTTTGTACATAATTTAATCTGAAAACCTAACTTTAAATAGCACCGTCTAATATAATTAGAGATGGTAAAATTTCGATCCAGATTTAGGTTTACTCAACTCGAATTTAAATCTGGAGTTTTTTAGTCTCAAAGTCCGAGTTTAAATTGAGTTTTTCAGGATGAGCCAAATTTGGGTAAGCCCATTTTTTTTAAAATTTTTTTTTATTGTTTTAATAAATTTTAAACTTTTGGAGTATTTATTTTATAAAACAATTATTAGATTTGTATTTATAATTTGCATTGTATAATTTATATTTATAGTTTAATATGTATAATTTGTATAAGCGACACGTATAATTTGATTTATAGTTTAATATGTATAATTTGTATAAGCGACACGTATAATTTGATTTATAGTTTAAAATGTATTTTCTTTATCCTTGTTATAATTTTTTTTTAATTTTTAGGTTAAATTTAAACTTTTAGGATATTTATTTTGTAAAACAATTGTTATATTCAGATATATCAAATTTTAAGAATTAATTTAGAATGGTTTGAATAAAAAATATTAAAAAATAAAAAATTTGGATCTGGGCCGAATCTAGGCCAGACTCGAATATCAAATTTTAAGAATTAATTTAGAATGGTTTGAATAAAAAATATTAAAAAATAAAAAATTTGGATCTGGGCCGAATCTAGGCCAGACTCGAATATAAATTTCTCAAAAAAAATTAGAATTAGAATTTAAAAAAAAAATCAAAAATTTTCAGGTTATATTCCAAATCTAAGTAAAAGCGGATTATGAGTTTTTTCAGATCAAAATTTAAATTTTTTTGCCATCCTTAAATATAATTAACCTAATGACTATATATTTTGATCAAACAAGTGAATGAACATGTCTCTTCAAATACCCAATACAAAGATAAAGATCGATGTTCTAATCACTTATAGTGGAACTTCCACATGAGCACTTACTGCATTTGTTACGGATCGGCAATAACTTCTATCCATTTTCGATTATGACATAAAAATTACTCAAACCAACTCTCTTTAATATTAAAACATCAAAGTTTTGTGGACATAAGGCTTGTCATTAACCTCTATATAAAGGCGAAATGTGAACCATTTGGTAACCTCGCTTTCAATACAAAGGCTTCACGCAAGTGAAAAAAAAAAAGAAATGAGAATGATGTAGATGTGCCAATTGCCTTAAAGTGGTAGTAAAAGGGGGAAAAAAAAAGGCGCAATAAGATTGCAAAGTGATTTACCACGTTTACTTCGTTGGTTCAAAATTTTGTGTAGGTAAATAACTTGGTTTGGTGCAAAAAACATGTGGGGGTATGTTTAAATTTAACAACACATGGTTTCAAATGATCTTTGATTGTGAAGCAAAAGCAATTCATTATGTTAATATATAACAAATGACGAAAAAGAAATAGTTAATAGTAAGAACAATTGCCACTTTCCTTCTTAGTTTATTTTAATTTATTCAATAGGTTTTTTTAAAAAATATATATATGCAATTATGTTATTTTTGTTATTTTTCATTCTTAAAAATGTAAATAAAATAAAATAATTAAAATTTTATAATAATAGAGATCTAATAAATAAATTAAAATTAAAATATGAATGAAACTCATAATGTCACTAGTTTTTATTCGTTGTGTTAACAATTTTACAAATTTTATAATAATAATTGAACATGTTGAGATTTTAATGTCGTGAATTTACTTTATTAAAATTCTAATTGTGTAATTACATTATCATATTGATCGAAATAGTTTTGAAATTTTTACGATGATTGAATTTAAACATAAAATATGTGGATGCAAACTCATAATTTCATTATTTTTTTCATCATGTTAAAAAATTATTCGAATTTTATAATACAATCAAATAAGTTGGGACTTTAGTGTCGTGAATTTACTTTATTAAAATTCTAATTGTGTAATTATATTATTATATTGATTGAAATAGTTTTAAAAAATTTACAATGATTGAATTTAAACACGAAACATGTGAATTCAAACTCATAATTTCACTATTTTTTTCGTCATGTTAAAAAGTTATTCGAATTTTATAATACAATCAAATAAGATGGGACTTTAATGTCGTGAATTTATTTTATTAAAATCATAATTGTGTAATTACATTATTATATTGATTGAAATAGTTTTGAAAATTTTACATTGATTGAATTTAAACATGAAACATGTGGATTCAAATTCATAATTTCACTATTTTTTTCATTATGTTAAAAAATTATTCGAATTTTATAATACAATCAAATAAGTTGGGACTTTAAAGTCGTGAATTTACTTTATTAAAATCCTAATTGTGTAATTACATTATCATATTGATTGAAATAGTTTTGAAAATTTTACAATTATTAAATTTAAACATGAAACATGTGGATTCAAACTCATAATTTCACTATTTTTTTCGTCATGTTAAAATGTTATTTGAATTTTATAATACAATCAAATAAGTTGAGACTTTAATGTCATGGATTACTTTATTAAAATCCTAATTGTGTAATTACATTAACATATTGATTGAAATAATTTTAAAAATTTTATGATGATTGAATTTATACATTAAATATGTGGATTCAAATTCATAATTTCAATATTTTTTTGTCATGCTAAAAACTTATTTGAATTTTATAATACAATCAAATAAGTTGGAGCTTTAATGTCGTGAATTTACTTTATTAAAATCATAATTGTATAATTACATTATCATATCGATCAAAATAGTTTTAGTGTTTTTATGATGATTGAATTTGAACGTGAAACATGTGGATTCAAACTTATAATTTCACCTTTTTTTTTCTGTCATGTTAAATTTTTTTTTCAAATTTGATAATAACAATTGAATAAGTGAGAACTTTAATGTCGTAAATTTATTTTATTAAATCCATGTAATTACATTATTATATTAATTAAAATAGTTTTTGAAATTTTTACTATGATTGAATTTGAATGTGAAATATGTGAATTTAAATTTATTTCTCACTAGTTTTTATTTGCGGTGTTTAAAGTTTTATGAGTTTTATAATAACAATCGAATATGTCGCTACTTTAATGTCGTAAATTTAGTTCATTTAAACCCTAATCATATAATTAAGTATTAATTGATCACAATAGCTTTGGAATTTTTACTATGATAGAATTTGAACGTGAAACATGTGGATTCAATTTACCTCGTGAGCCAATAAAGAATCCGAAGTGGTCGAAAGTGAAATTAAAAAGCCAATCAATTGATTTTATTTTTAAGATTTTGTAAGCATCAAAAACCACATGCAAATTTTTGTGCGATGAAGAATAACAGCCGTCCATTTCTTCTTGATGGACGCATTTTTATGGGACCTGCTAACAAAAATACGGTAGTAACGGTACCCACATCAAACCGAAGCATCAGGTGCCACGTGGAATTTCCCATCGGTGGTGGCCCCCACACGTGTTCACTGTGAGAAGTCCATTGGTCATTCTTCATCACCAGAAGAAGAAGATTTTGATTTGAAACTTTGACTGTGAAGATGAAAATTTTGACAAGTCAATACGTGGCTTAAAGAGAACTCCTCTCTTTTTTACAATATCGTGGAGTCCAGTTGGACAATCTTTTCGTAAAATCTCTTTACTTAAATTGTGTTTTTTTTAATTAATTTATTTACAACATGCTAAAAGAAGCAAAAACGATATTAATTTAGCAGTTTTAATATAAAATACTAATATTTTAAGGAAAATTTTCACTCTAATCTTTATATTTTTATTAAATTACTCATAACATCCTTAATATTTTAAAAATTATCTATTAAATCTTTTAAGGACAAATTATCATGTTTCAAAAATGAAAATGATAATAAAAATATATATTTCAAAAAAAATAATAATAAAAAAATATCTTTAAAAAACGTAATTAATAATTTTTGAAATATTAAAGATCAAGTGAAAATTTTAATAAAAATACATCAATTAAATTGTTAATTTTTTTATTTTTAATAAAGTGATTTTTTTAAAACCCATTTCGATATTAAAGAATATGAATAATATTAAATTATACTTAAAATACAAATTTTCTAAATTTTTTTTTCTCTAAATTTAAGATCTCATGTAGTAAGTTAAGATTGTAAATCAAGTGGTTGAAATAATTTTAATTTAATATAAAAAATGGTGATTATATTTAATTTGATAATGAATAATTTTGAACTTTTTTTTGTTCTAGTTCTAAAAGTTATATTTTTAATTTCTAAATAAAAAATTTATCAAATATATAATCAAACACTTTTATTTTTTCGCTTTTCCCCTCTTAATTTTTAATAAACAAGAGTTTATGAAACACATTCAAATATCTACTAAATTCTTAAATATTTAGAAAACATTTTTTTTAATCTTCATTCAAATTCAATTCTCTTTTTTTAAAAAAAAATAAATAAGAGAATGGGCCACCGCCCAAAAGGTTTTACCTTTTACTTTTCCGAAGATTCGAACTATGATAACATAACTTACATAGTACTTGCCACCAGGTCATACCCTTGAGGGCATTAAAATTCAATTTTCTCTCAACGAGTTAAGATTGCATATTAAATGATTCAAGCAACTTTGTTTTAAGGTTAAAAAAGAAATTGGTGAAAAGTTATTATTCCCACTTCAAAATTTTATTTTTAAATAGTTACGAATACATTTTGCTTAATTTATAAGTTTCATAAGATCTAATTTTAAATAAGTGATTTGACACAAATCTAATTTAGTATTAAAAATAATAAAAATAATAATTTTTATTAATTTTAACGATATATTTTTTATAATAATGATTCTCAAGTATAAGTTATGAAAAGTAAAATATGTAATTAGACACATTTTTTTATTGTTTTTTTTCTTTAAAATAAAGAAAGAACATTCGAAGCACATGCAAATACTAACTAAACACATCTTAAATTTTCGAGAATCACTTTTAACCTTTGTGTGAATTCAAATTTCAATAGAAAAAAGTTGATTGTGGAATGACAAATAACAGCCGTGCACTTCTTCTTGATGGACGGATTTTTGTGGGACCCGCTAACAAAAATACGGTAGTAACGGTACCCACATCAAATCGAAGCATCATGTGCCACGTGGAATTCCCCTTTGGTGGTGGCCCCCACACGTGTTCACTGTGAGAAGTCCATTGGTCATTCTTCATCACCAGAAGAAGATTTTGATTTGAAACTTTGACTGTGAAGACGAAAATTTTGACAAGTCAACACGTGGCTTAAAGAGATCTCCTCTCTTTTTGACAATATCGTGGAGTCCAGTTGGACAATCTTTTTGTAAAATCTCTTTTCTTAAATTGTGTTTTTTTTAATTAATTTATTTACAACATGCTAAAAGAAGCAAAAACGATATTAATTTAGCAGTTTTAATAAAAAATACTAATATTTTTATAAAAAATTTCACTCTAGTCCCTATATTTTTATTAAATTAGGCATAACATCCTTTAATATTTTAAAAATTACTAATGAAATCTTTTAGAGATAAATTATCATATTTCAATAATGAAAATGATAATAAAAATATATATTTTAAAAATAAAAAAAAAATCCTTAAAATGAAGCGATCAATAATTTTTAAAATATTAAAAATTAAGTGAGTAATTCAATCAAAATACAATGATTAAATTGTTAATTTTTTATTTTTAAAAAAGTAATTTTTTAATCTATTTCTGTATCAGTGAATATGAATATAAATACATTAAATTATGCTTAAAATAAATTTTTCTAAATTTTGTTTTCTCTAAGTTTAAGATCTCATGTGGTAAGTCAAGACGGTAAATCAAGTGGTTCGAATAATTCTAATTTAATATAAAAAAAATGGTGGTTATATTTAATTTGATAATGAATAATTTTAAACTTTTTTGTTTTAGTTCTAAAGGTTATATTTTTAATTTTCAAGTAAAAAAATTATCAAATATATAACCAAACACCTTTCTTTTTTCGATTTTCCCCTCTTAATTTTTAAATAAACAAGAGTTTATAAACACACATTCAAATATCTACTAAATGCTTGAATCATTTAATACGCAATCTTAACTCATCGAGAGAGAATTAAGAAAAGAAATTGGTGAAATTTATTATTCTTACTTCAATTTTTTTTTTAAATCACTGCAAATAGCTTTTGCTTAATTTTTAAATTTCATAAGATAAGATTTTAAATCAAGTGAACTAACACAAGTCTACTTTAGTATAAAATTAAAAAAACAATGGTTCACATTAATTTTAACGACATATTTTTATAATAAAGATTCTCGAGTATAAGTTATGGAAAGTAAAATTTGTAGTTAAATGAGTTTTTTTATTATTATTTTTAAATAAAAAAATAACATTAGAAACACATGCAAACATTAACTAAATATCTTAAATTTTCGAGAATCACTTTTAACCTTAGTGTGAAATCAAATTTCGATAGAAAAAAGTTAAGATTGTGGATCAAATGATTAAACTAAGAACCCTAATTTAATATATAAAACAAAAAGGATGGTGTAAATTTTTTATTCTTTTATTTTTAAATTAAAAAAATTTCAAATCACACAAATATTGTTTATTTTTTTATTATTATTTTATATTAAATTAATTCTTCAATAAAACACGTGGTGGATTAGGAATGGCAATGACAATAGTGAGTGGCGATGGCATTACATATGAAGCGGTGTAAGTATTACGTGGTCGTTTTGCATTGCGCTGGCTGTTTCAAGGGTTGCGGCTGCGAGTGTTTCAGTCCAGGAAGCCTAACCAAAGCCCATTAACTTTATTTATTTATTAGATATTAATTTTATTAATTTATTATTAGTTTTTCTTTTTATCTGAAACGTGGCGGAAGAGCAACACATCTTCATTTGGGACTACTTTTGATGGCTTCTCTTATAGGCACGCGGCCTTACAAAAGATTCCCCGCCGCCACGCCTCTCTCTCTCTCTCTCTTACTATTCCATCACGTGGCAGCCGCATTAGTCTTTGATTTATTTTTTTCAATTTTTTTTTTCCAATCTCTTATTTCCACAATTGAAAAAAAAAATTGGACTTCCATGAAAAAATTTCAATCGCTTAAGGAAAAATATAAAAAATCCCAAATAATTTTAAAAATTGCAATTTGTGTTTCAATAATTAGATGTGTTTATTAAGCACTCATTTTTAGTTGCTTTAACAATTACTTATTTATTATTAGAAATATAAATTAAATCTTTTAACTTTGAGTGAGTGAGATTTGACATTCTAAATCTTAAAACATATTGATTTATTTTTAATTTTTTTAAATGAAAATGAGAACTTTCATTTACTAAATAGCAAATTTTCCATTTAATTTTTATTCGAATTTAGTTTGTCGAAGCACAAAGCACACTCATAACTAGCTAAGTTATGCTCAAAAGATATCTTTAAAATATTATTTATTAAATCAACTAAAACTCTAAATTATCCTAAAATAAAATTAATAAAAATTAAATGGAAAAATGCAAAGTTTGTCTGGTTAATTGGGGTTGCTTAAGCTTAAGCAAATCGTCCGTACGAAGACAAGCAAACAAACAAAGGATATGGGATTTGGGATTTGGGATTTGTACTTAGCTGGCAAATCTGTATCAATAATGATCTAACTTGATAAGATCATCCATTTAACTTTTGAAAAACCAAAGTTCCTTAATGGCTAACTTAACCCATAAGTTGATGAATCCTAGAGTGCCACGTCTCCTTTTTATTAAAAAAATTAGTTAATTATTTGTAAATTGGACCACTTTTTGTGAATCTAGAAACAAAACAAAACAAATATTATTGGGGCTCCCCAGTCAATAATCTTTTTGTTGTTTTAAGTTCATGCCCCATAGACAAATTATTTCAAAAGTAGCATGACTTAGATTACACTTATTCCAAATCATAACTGTTAAAACAATGACATCTAAGTTGTAAATATGGTGGAACCAATTATTCACATCTTTATTATTTTATTATTATTATAATTACTATTTTCTAATAAAGACATGCTTATATAATGCAATCACTTGTTAAAATTAAATAAATAAATAAAAAAGGACTACTGGGTCAATGTCAATTATCAAAGAATGAGATTAAAAAACCTCAAATTACAAATATGTCCCCCACCCCTAAAAAAAAAGAAAAAGAAAAAAAAATGGAATAGTAATAGTGATAAGAATAATAGTAATACACAATTAGACCTCTGTCCATCACATAATATTTTTTTATGTATCCTAAATTATTCTCTTATCTCATAATTATATCTATTTTCTTTTTCTTTACAACACAATGAAACTTTCACAATCACCCCCCCACTCATTTTTCTGCTTTATCACATGTTGATGTTGCTATTGAATTGCTGCTGTCAGAACCATATGTCATCAACATTCAAAAAATTGTCCGATGCATCACCACCGTTCATCAATTGATCATTATTGGCCTCCATGGGAACTTGGAAATAGATTCCGGGATTAAAGTAACCCCTCGGACTTATAAGAGACGACTCTGAGAAATTACCCACTTGGCCGCAGCTTGCAGCAGCAGTTTGGAAATTATTATAATCCGGTTTAGGGTTGTTGTTATTAACGGGAATATTGTAATAGTCAGTCAAGTCCGAGACAAGCGAAACCTGAGTCCCTAACGAGTCCGATGAAGCCGCGGTGCTTGAATTCTCCGGAGTATAACTCGTCGTAATTTGTGAACCACTAAAATGATCATTAGCAGTAGTAGTAGTACCAATAGTACTATTATTGATTGGCATGATCATGTACCCATCTATGCCCACATGATGATCATTAATGGTGTTGACGAAATAACCCGTATTCTTAGCGATGTTGCTCGTGGTGGTGGCGGGCATGGCAGTGGTGATAGTACTGAGACTACCGGGAGAGGCTCCGGTGGCGGCGACGGTGGCAGTGGCAGTGTTGTTGTTATTAGCATTAGCAGCTTGGATTCTTTCGATCAATCTTGGCATCCACAAGTATCGCATGGTGTCTTTGAATTGCTTGCTATTCACGTCACATTTGAGCTGTTTTGCGTGCTTTTGAACCCGGGTTCTCCAGTAGTTCTTGATCTCATTATCGGTTCTTCCGGGCAAGTGCTGAGCAATCTTGGACCATCTGTTATCATAACCAAATTTTTCACATAACAAAATCATTATTAGGGTTTTTATAAAAGAAACCCAGAAACGTGGAAGTTGTAAAAAATTGTTCAAATAAGTACCTGTTTCCCCATCGACAATGAAGCTCAAGAATCAGGAGTTGCTCTTCAAGAGTGATGTTTCCACGTCGGACATCGGGGCGTAGATAGTTTAGCCACCTTAATCTGCAGCTCTTTCCTGTTCGTTTAAGGCCTGTTTCATTGAAATTTATCAAGAAGACGATGATGATTGAGTTTTGGTAAAGTTTATTGAGAACAAATGATGAGAATTGGACATTTTTCTCATATACTTTTTTTTTAGTGCTTTTTCTTAAAACTTTTTGGCTTGAGTTATCTAATACTACAAAGGCGCACACATAAAAAATATGTTTTTTTAATACCTTGGGTACGATCGATTAAAGAACAAGCAACTTGGTTCATATCGTCAACTTGATAGATAGATACAAAACCTATACATATTCTCCTAGTTATGCTTTAGCTTTTTCCATGAAACATGCAGCTTTTGCTTTACATAGATCAAAATTCTGGGCAATAGAAACAATTTTTTTTTTAAATCAAAAAACATTTTTGTAAAACAGAAATAGATAGAAAAAACAAGACCGAGAAGAAAAGGGAAGCATAGACTTTGCTAATTTTCACTATGCTTATGAAAGGATCTTTCTCTTTCACCTAATTTGAATTCATGAAAATCTCACTTCATAAATGAAAGATAGAAACATGACATAAACAAATTGATGATTGATTCATATCATATCATCAACTTGTCAACTTTTTTTGTTTCCTTTTTCTCTCTCTTCTCTTTTGCTAAAAACTTGACAAAAACAATAATAATAATAACAATTTACCTGCACAACGAGCAAGAGAATTCCATCGACCTTCGCCATGATTAGCAATGTAATTGATGAGCTTAAAATCTTCCTCAACGGTCCATGGACCTCTTCTTAAATCCAAATCTTCATCACTTTGAATAGTTGATGATGAGTTGCAGCTGTTGCTGCTAATTTTTCTCCCAGCTTTCACTTCCATTATTTTTTTTTTCCTTTTGCTTTTTTCTCTTAAATGGACAGACTGATTGATTGAAAACCAAAAGCCCTTTTGGAGATTTATATAGAGAAGAAGAAAAATCTAATGTGTGTGTGTGTGAGAGAGAGAGAGAGAGAGAGAGAGAGAGAGAGGGTTTTGTATTAATACAGGGAAGATAGAGAAGGTGGGGTTTATATAGATTGATAGATAGATAGATAGGTTTGAATATAAAGAAAAAAAAAAAAAGATAGCATGTGAGATGAAAGAGGAGAGCAAAGCCGCATTAGCTAACTTCGGTTTAATTAATTAATTAAACTAAGTATCACTTAAGCCTTTGCTAGTAATTATAGTTTAGCAAACAACTATAACTTTGAAGTTTTGACTCTTTGACTTTCTCTCTGTGTGTGCGAGTGAGTTTATCGTATCTGTGGAATTTTTAGTTTTGGTTTTTTTCACCTTCTCGAAACAGCAAGTTGCCTTTCTTATTATTTATTATATTTTTATTTTATTTTCAATTTGTGAATAAAAAATAAAAAATTATTATTTTAACCCCCACATGTTTGTTAAATTACTCATTAGTTCCTTAACATTTTAAAAATTACTAATTTCGTTTTTTAGAGACGAAAATAATCATATTTTTAAAATAAAAATGATAACAAAAAGTGGATAAAAATATTCTTAAATAATATAATTTATAATTTTTTTAAAATATTAGCGTCTATGCAAGTAATTTAACAAAAATATAGTAACTAATTTGTCAATTTTTTTTAAAAAACTTTGAGCCTTAAAATTTATTTTAAGAAAAAATATTCTAAGCAAAATATAGCATAAATGAAGTAAATACTTTCATCTCATAGAATTAGTTTAAAAATATTATGAGGTTAATCATAGACTATTAAATATTTTTGACAAAAATGAAAATTAAAAACAGTGCATTTGTATCCTTTATATTAGACTTAAGAAAAAAAAAGAATTCCCAATAATATAACTTTGTGTTAAACCTTTATTTTCATGAATTAAATTGGAATTTTTTTTTCTTCATTTGGATTGATTACTTGGCGAATAAGTGCCTAGCAGTCTAAGAAAATGCATTCCCCATCCTATGTATACTTTATGAGAACCCAAAAAAAAATTAAAAATTAATCATCTTGGACTATTTGCATTTTGCAATGAAGAACTGGGAGACCGTCTCATTGAATTTTGAGCAAATAAATTAGGGGTTAAAGAAAAGGAGTGATATGCATGCTCTCACAAACGAGTCAAAATTAGAGAGCATTAAATTAAGATGCAATTTTACTCTCAAATTAATACTTGAAAAGAAAAACTTTTTAAAAGAAGAAAATCAAATCTACTAAGTAAGATTGCACATCACTCAATTAAAGTAAATTAATTAAGTCGAAATTAAGATTGTACTTGCTCAGTAGCTTACTCTTGCTTGCATAAAACTAATTTTATGTGATGACTTGCCTGTTTTGCTCACTGGGTGTGAAATTATATTTAGATTTTTATTTTTATTTTCCGAATGTAAAAATGTAAAGATGAGTTTTATTCTTCTTCTATATATTTTAAGTGAATTTTTGATGGGATGAGAAAAAAAATTTAATATATTAACGACTGCTCAAGCAACGTTTAGATGATTAAAAAAAAAATAAAAAAATATAATTTTTTTAAATACTTAATATATTAAAAATATATATTTTCTTTAATGTGACTATGAGAGAGGGCTGGGGATTTAAACTTAAAACTTTTAATTAAGTAGAGAAATAAATGACTCTTTGAGCGTTACTCATGTGATTGTGAATGCAATTTGCACTTGTAGCTATCTAAGTTTAAAGTATAAATAAAAAAGTAAGGATTAATATTCAATAAGGGAAATTTCTCGTTTCTAAAACTCTTTCCAACTTTTCTTTTATAAAAATAAATTAAAAAAATAAATACACTACAAACTAATTTATCGTTGACTAATTAGGGCAAGTGCATAAAAACTCTCTCAAACACGTAAC
Organism: Ailanthus altissimus; assembly: GCA_946807835.1. Classification (NCBI taxonomy): domain Eukaryota; kingdom Viridiplantae; phylum Streptophyta; class Magnoliopsida; order Sapindales; family Simaroubaceae; genus Ailanthus; species Ailanthus altissimus. The sequence goes on from OX327693.1 coordinate 29,389,656, forward strand.
TATAATTTAAATTTACTATCACTTTTTTTTGTATTACTGCGATGAATTAAGATAGCTTTAATGAATGGACCCCTTATGGACTTACCACTTGGCAAAGGTAAGTTTTGGCTTTCCCCAACATTAAAGGCATCATATATATATATATATATATATATATGTATAATTTTGGAGTATAATAAATAATTTTAAAATTTATATTATTTTATAATTTAATAATTAATTGATACATTATTATTTGGGATACAACTTAAGATGTATAATATTATTTTATGTGTATATATCATGAGAAAGTTGATTAATAATTATTGTGATATGATTTGGAGAGATAGTTAAATGCGTTGGGTGCCGCAGCTCCCCAGATAGCATTTAAGCGCTGTGGCATCGAGCGCGGCCACCAGCGTCACGGCGCCAAGGAATAGGCGTCGCAGCGCTCGGTGTGAGAAAAGGTATTTCCTAATTTGTTTCGACTTTCACTTGTTTCAAGACTCCCTAAAATAACTTCCACACATTTAGAGTTAACCTAGGTCTTTCTAAAACCTATATAAATGCCTTTAATTGGCTTATAAATACATCTTAGTAATCAACACAAATATCTTTGTGATTTTGTATTTTTTGTGAGAGAAAGCCTTTATTTACAAGATAGAGAGGGTTCTTTGTGAGTATTTCTTATAAAAACATACTTTGTGAGTGTCTTGAGATTTAATAATAAGAGAGTGTGATCTTGATCCATCGTGAACATAAGCAAGTTATCAAACTATGTAAATTATGTGTGTTATTTTTCTACCTTTCTCTCTCTAGTTTTCTTAATTGTTTGTTTATGTATTATATTGCTTGAAAGATTTGTTTGTTTGATTGCTTCCACTTTAACAAATTGGTATCAAAGCTTGATTTTAAGTAGATATAACAACACCCAAGTATGAGGTTGAGAAATTCAACGATACAAATGACTTCAATCTATGGAAGATGGAAGTGAAGACATTGTTGGTGAGCCAACGATTAGGCTTAGCATTAAAGAAGACTGCAGATCCATCTGGTGAAGAAGAGAAAATGCCAGAGTCGTCTAAGGCTGAAGCACAAACAATAGACATTTAAGAAAGAGCTCACAGTACAATCGTTTTTTTATTGAGCAATGAAGTACTGAGGAAAGTAGCAGGTGAGATGACAACGATTGGTCTTTGGAAGAAGCTTGACTCCATTTATATGTAAAAATCCTTGGCCAACAGATTGCATATAAAGAAGAAGCTATATCAGTTGTCCATGTCAGAGGAGACGTCGATGAAAGATCATATAGATGCCTTCAACAAGATCATTCTTGATCTTAATTCTATCAACATCAAGATAGAAGATAAAGATAGAGCGTTTATCCTGCTGAGTTCACTTCCTAAGAGTTATGAGAGATTTGTTGATACATTACTCTACGGTAGAGAGAATTTAACGATGAGCGATGTGAAATCATCATTAAACTCAAAGTTATTAGGAAAGCAGATTGAAGGTAATACAGAAAGTTTATTTTTAAGAGGAAGTCACTCATATAAAGATAGAAGAAAAAATGGCTCAAGATCAAAGTCCAAGACTCCTAAGAAGTGCTATTACTGCAAGAAAGATAGGCACTTCATAAAGGATTGTTTGGAGCACAAGATAATAAGAAAATGAATGCTACGCTTGCTTATGATGATAGCTACGAGACTCTAGTTGCTACTGATGGTAAGAGTACTGAACAATGAGTTCTTGATTTTAGTTGTAGATTTTACATGTACCTGCACACATCTTAGTTTATAAATTTCTAACCCATTCGTGGTGATAAGGTATTAATGGGTAATTACATTACTTGTCAGGTGATGGAGAATTGATAGTATTAAACTCAGGTTGCATAATAAGAGAGTTGATAGAAGTTAGGTATGTTCCTGACCTCAAGAGGAATTTAATCTCACTAGGGACTTTAAACAAAAATGGGTGTTCCATCAAGATCGACGGAGAGGTTTTGAGAGTATTGAAGGGTTCTATGGTGGTAATGAGAGAAGAGAAATGCAAATATGTTTATGTCCTGTAAGTGGTTCTACATTATTCTTTGTAGGTGATGAGAATATGCAAACTAAATTGTGGCATCTTAGACTAACATACCTACGTGAGAGAACACTGAAAGAGTTCTTTAGTCAAAATGTATTTGGTGATGATAGGTTCCAGCCATTACAGTTTTGTGAATATTATGTGCTTGGAAAAGCACCCCAAACACATAGGGTAAGGTTTAGTACCTGCGAGCACAAAACTAAAGGGACTCTTAACTACATACACTCAGATCTTTGGGGACCAGCTCAGACAGCTACTCGTGGTGGTGCTAGGTATTTTCTCAGTTTGATTGATGACTATTCAAGAAAGTTGTGGGTCTATGTGTTGAAGAGTAAAGATCAAGTATTTGATAAATTCAAGACTTGAAAGGTTCTTGTTGAGAATCAAACTGGCAAAATGATGAAGAGGCTAAGAACTGATAATGGCATCGAGTTTTACAATAGAGAGTTTGATGAATTTTGTGCCAAGTATGAGATTGCAAGGTATAGAATGGTGAGATCAATACTACAGCAAAATGACGTAGCTGAGAGGATAAATAGAGCTCTACTTAAAATGGTTAGATGCATGTTGACCAATGCGAAGATATCCGAGGCATTTTGGGGAGAAGCTGTAGTGACTGTAACTTATTTAATTAATAAAAATCCCTCTTCAACAATTGAGTTTAAGACGCCAGAAGATAAATGGTCTAGCAACATTCCTAAGTATGATTACTTCAGAATTTTTGGTTGTCTTGCCTTTATATATGTTAAGGAGGAAAAATTGGAACTTAGAACTATCAAACAGATATTTATAGGATATCCAAAAAGAGTGAAAGGATACAAGGTGTGGTGTAAATATTTGACACCACCAAGGAATATCATAAACCATGACCTGACGTTCGATAAGGCGACAATGTTGAAAGCCTCTCAAAAAGATGAGAAAGAAGAACATGTGCCCAAGGAAGACTTAGCACCTGAGTCAATAAAAGTTAAAGTCGAACCTGAATATAGATCTGATATACCACTAGATCAGCACTTCAACAAGGAGACCATTGAAGATGAACTAAGTGTTGGGGATTTACTGTGTACACCTGTATGCATGTGGTAGTGTGTTAATTGAAAAATACGCATCTAATACGTATTTTAACGCAGCGAAATTTAAAAATATACAATTAATACACTGATCATATATTAATCAAATTAATATATAAATGATAAAATTGAGAAATTACTAGTACATGTAATGTTTTACACGTATTCTTTCAGAGTCCGCCTAGAGTTGTACTGGATGTCAATTCTAATTATAAACTTGGTGGGATTGATAATCTAGAATAACAACTCCTTAATTCAACGTAGGATTAACATTTAATCCCAATGGCCAGTTCAAAAACTATTGCTCTTATCTCTCACGGTGAAGTAAATTAAAATGGAAGCAACTATTGCTTCTCTTCTTCAAGAGCAAATGAAACAAAAATAGGTAAAGAAAAGAAAACCTTTTATTTCTTTTCCTTTCTTTTTCTTTTGTTTCAATTGAAATCCTTTTTCATTCCCTTCATTTCCGTTTTATAAATCACACATATATCACTCTAATTCCATTAAAAAAATTATTATTATAATATAATAATAATAAAACATACATAAATGATAAAAAATAATAATATAAAAAAGAAATAATAATATTATATATAATGCATGATAACTATCATGCATTATATATATTATATTATTATAAAAAATATATTTTATTAAAGATATTTAATTATTTAATATTTAAATAATCAATGTGTGAAATGACCATTTTACTCCTCAAGAATAGTTACCAAGTATACCCTTTAGCGGGTCTCATCAAATTTCACACTTGGGTAAACTTAACCGAGGGTCCACAATGCGTCATGTGTCACTTTACAATTAGTAAATAATAATTATTGACTAATTGTTATATTTAACACTTAAATACTGACACGAACGCATTTTCGTAGTTACGTTGGATATTACCGGATTAAACAATTGAATCCAGTACTCTGCTCCAGTGCACAACGAGTACAGTCTATATCGCGGGACTCCCTAGGTCCACGCACACGTCACGAATATACAAATCGACGCGTTGAACCATACAAGTTGAGGTTACAACGCATATGTATAGTCCTTCAATCATATATATCTTGGATGTACGGGGACATAGATCCACACCATCAAATTCGCATATACTCAATTGAACAATATGAATAATACTCTTTGCCATATTGTTTAACTCATGGAAACACATTTTCGGGCTAACTACTTACGGCTATAAGACTTTCCTGAGATACTATCTTGGAGCATCTAGATATATCACTCCCTATAAGAGCTGATGGATCCCATATCTACACGTACCGGACTCCATGAGCATCAGACTATACCCAGCGGTCAGACCATGAAAGGTCTTTGACATATGTGGAACCAAAGCATGATGGATCACTCACAAGCTTACCGTGGTACTCAGGTCAGAAGACCACGCATACTAGTCAACTCTAGAAGACCTTCCATTGACAGCAACATAGGATGTCTATTAGGGTCCTCATGAGTCTGTTCAGTATTCAGTCCTAACTGAATACCTGTATGCCTATACAATCTCTAAGATCTTGGTCAGCTAGGAACAACCAGTTGTATCCTACAGATATAGACATATACTATTCTATATAAATTAATAGGATCTACTAACAGACCTACGTTAGTAGAAATAGATCAGGAACTATATATTTGAGAACATGCTTGCATAATAACATATTCTAGCAACCTATTGCAACTATATCATTATTAGCATATTTTGAGGTCTTTGTCCCGTTACAGACAATGTTCCAACTCTTGAAATATTTGCTAACTCTTAGCACCAGCTTAAACTCCTTTAAACCATATCCAAACTCCTTTAGATATAATAAAGTCTATAGTGTAACAAGCAATAAATCATATAATTAAAAGGTAATTAGCGATATAACAAAAATACTCTATATAGATATCAAATATTCATACAAAATTGAGATGGCACGTAGGCACAACCTTAACACCAAGAATATAGATGAGTTTCTCCAAGTCCACCCAAAGAAAGATTAAGACTCCTGAGATGGAACTTGAAGAGTACAAGCTAGCCAGAGACAGATTATGGAGAATAATTAACCTACCAATCAGGTATGCACAAGCAAATTTAGTTGCTCACACTTTTAATTCTGCTTACACTCTTGAATTTAATGAGTTTATAATATATGGTGAGGTTATAAAGAGTAAAAACAAAAACGAATGACAGCAGGTCATGGAAGAAGAGATTAACTCTCTTAAAAAAAATAATACCTATAAGTTGGTAGAGAGACCTCAAAAGAAACTAGTTGTATGTAAATAGTTTATAAGGTGAAGAAGGAGATACTGGGGATAAAGTCGACAAGATTTAAAGCTAGGTTAGTTGCACAAGATTTTACTCAAAGAGAGAGAGAGAGAGAGAGAGAGAGAGAGAGAGAGAGTTGACTTTCATGAGATAGTCTCTCTATTCGTCAAGTACACATTCATTAGGATTCTGTTAGCCATGTGTGCAAATCTTGATTTACATATAGAGTAGATGGATATAAATACAACTTTTCTACATAGAAAGCTTGAAGAGATGATTTACACAGCACAGTCGTAAAGGTTTGTGGAGCCCATAAAAGAGGATTATGTTTATTTTCTAAAAAAATAATTATATGGTTAAAACAATCACCTAAATTGTGGTATATGAGATTTAATGAGCTTATGATGACTTATGGCTTTAGTAGGAGCAAGTATGATGGATACGTATACTTTAAGAGCTTGAGTTGTAGGATGATGTATATACTTCTATATGTCGATGATATATTTATCACGTGTAAGAACATAGAAGAAATACATAAACTCAAGAAGCAATTGAGTCGCGAGTTTGAGATAAAGGATTTAAGAGTAATGAAGAGGATATTGAGTATAGATATTGTGAGGGAAAGAAGATATGTTATTTTCTTGTTTCAGCAGCAATATATACTCTAGATCTTAGAGAAGTTTGGTATGTCAAATGCAAAGGCTGTCTCCACTTCTTCAGGCATGCATTTCAAACTTTCAGTAGCACAGTCGTTGACTTCCGAAGAAGAGAAACTACAAATAAGTAAAGTACTGTATGCAAGCATTGTAGGAAATATCATGTATGCAATGACTTGCACAAGACTAGACATATCATATGCTGTAAGTGTGGTGAGTAGATACATGTGAATTTTGAGATATCTCAAGTGGACGTCGAATCACGGGTTAATGTATAAAAGGGATGAAGACAATAGTGTAATGGTAATAGGATATATAGACTCAAATTATGCAAGTGATCTAAGTAAGACAAGATCGTTAACGGGTTACGTATTCACAATATAGGAGTGGAGTACATAGCTGTTGGAGAAGCTATTAAGGATGCAGTATGGTTGAAAGGTATATGCGTGGAGGTAATGCCTACTGAAGATGTGAACATCGATGTGTATTGTTATAGCCATAATGCCATATACCTAAGCAAGCATTAAGTGTTTCGCGAAAGGTCTAAACACACTGATGTGTGGCTCTATTACATTCGAGAGATTGTCCAAAGTGGTAAAATTAATCTAATAAAAATAGTGTCGTCTGAAAATCTTGTTGACATGTTGACTAAGCCATTTCCATCGGTTAAGTTCATCATATATAAGGACTTAACCGGAGTCACTACTTTGTGAGGGTGACCTAAAATGCAGATATGAAAGATCGAGATACTTTTATGAATGATTTTTGAATCAATGAGGGGATTTATGAGAAAGTTAATTAAAAATTATTGGGATATGATTTAGAGAGCAAGTCAAGTGTGTTGGGTACGCAAGGATTGAAAATAGGCGCGAAAGGAGGTGAAAACACAAAAGTGGCAACCTAAGCGTGGCGCCACAGTGCCCGATGCAGAAAAAATTGTTTCTCAATTTGTTTTGACTCCTACTTATTCTAGGACTCCATAAAACGACTCTCATGCATTGATGGTTAACCCAAATCATCCTAAAGCCTATATAAAAGCTTTCAATTGGCTTGTAAACACATCATAGTGATCAACACAAGTGTCTTTGTGATCTTTGCATTATTTGTGATTCGTAGTAAGAGAAATCTCTTATTTACAAGAGAGAGTGAGTTTGTTGTGAGTCTTGCTTGTGAAAGATATATTTTGTAAGTGTCTTGAGATTTAATAATAAAATAGTGTGATCTTAATCCGCCATAAACGTAAACAAGTTGTCGAACCCCGTAAATTCTGTGTGTTATTCTTTTATCTTTCTCTCTCCCAATTTCTTAATTATTTGTTTGTGCATTATATTATTTGATATATTTACTTGTTTGATTGCTTTCGTTTCAATATATATATATATATATATATAGAGAGAGGGAGAGATATATATATATATATATATTGGACAAATATTTCATAATAAAGGATCTTAAAATTTAGTGGACTATGTAACTCATTATATGGTGAACAATACTACCACGAGACAATACTTAATAAATTCACTTAAAATTTAGTGGATTACGTATGCTTACTGATAGGGGTGTAAAAGCACTAGTATGATTTATATTTAATTTTTATATTTTACTCCAAATCATAAATATTTAGCTATTTGATTGTAGTGTTTGATCACAAATAGATGCACGATGGAAAATGTGATGTATAGGAACAAACGGGAGGCGAATCAGACGTCAAACGAAGAAATTACACTCAAAATACGAAATGGGTACCAGGGCTGGGCGCTGCAGAGCCCAGTGACTGAGTGCCGCGGCGGCCAGGTCAGCAGCTGAGCACTGCGGCGCCCACAACTCAGCACCACGGCGCTCGTGGTAGCCAACAATGTCGGGGAATAGTATTTTGCTATAATAATTTGTGAATAGTATTTTGAAGAAGAAAAATCTATAAATAGAAAGCCAAAACCCTAAGATGAAAAGAGGAGAGAAAAAAGAAGAGAAAAGAGGCAAAAACTTAGAGATAATTCACAACACAAAGATCAAAGATCAAAGCCAAAGATTGAGGAACCAATATCAAAATTCAAGCTTCAAGTCAAGATTTAGGAAGAAGCACATTAATGAGTCACTTTGATTAGTTTTTTTCTTTTTGATCTTTATGAATTGAGTTGATACTTTTAATTTTGTGATGGGTTAATTTGTTCATTTAGGGTTAGACTATGTGAACCTAGTATGAATTTAAATTGTGTTAATTTTTAGTTTATGAACTTGATAAATTTAATTGATTCATTTTATCTTGTGTTTAATGCTTTCATTATACCTGATCAATATTTTGAATGATTGAAGAACAATGATGAACTCGACGGAGGGATTCATGTGTTTAGCCTAGGGTAGTTTGATGCATGATCATAGGGTAATAACTGTGAGTTCCATCTGAGATAGACATATACATAGGTGGCATGTATGATATAATTTGGACTTGATCTTAATAAATTACATTCTGATTTGATTACCATAAACATATAAGTGATTATTAGAATGCGTAATATAGTCATTTGATCATCGATAGAAGCTTGTGATGAAATTAATGTTTAAGCCAATCAATTAGTATTAAAGGATTAATTAAGTGGTTAATGAATCCAATGAAATACTAGGAGACGAGTCAAAATCATAAATTATTTTTATTTGTGAATTCTACTCTTTACTTTTATTTAATTAATTTAAAAAATTAGATTAGTTAAATAAATTTCAAATTTTAATTTTTTGATTAAAAGTTAAGTAAGTACAATTTTAATATTTTATTTATAAAATTAGATTGCATAGTCCCTGTAGGATCGATACTTAAACTTAAAATCCTATATTACTTGATACGATAACATACATTTGCGTTTAATTACTATAACATCACAATCACTTATTGTATGGTCAATAATCCTGCCACGTGACTTTATTTAATAAATTTATAATTTTTACATAATTTTCGTGTAACACATATTCTTAATACTTGTCATGAAACTCTTCATATAAAAAATTATATAAATCACTAAATCATTTATATAAACACTTAAAATTTTTATTGATTTTTTTCTTTTTAAATTTATTTATTTATTATTAATTCAGCTCAATTTACGTCTCCATGATATGAAAAATAACATATGAATCATCATAACCTTTATATTTGGTAAAACAATTAAATATGAATTAAAAATTTGAAATTGAAATGGGTTAATTTCTGGTTAATTCAAATGTAAACATCGAATTGAAATTGGCGCGTTGTTTTGTTTTTTCAATAATATTTTTGAGAGGCTAAACTCTCTTAGCTTTGCGTTTGATCAAGCCTCTAATATTCTTAAGTGAAATGAAAATTTAGAATAATGAGAAAAAATGTATAAAAAATTGGTTCCTTTTAGCCGAACAAATTAAATGCTTTAATTATTTTGAAATCAGGGTATAACTTTTAATTAATTTTTGTATTTAATTTGCATCACCCTCGAAATGGTAATTAAGAAGAAAAATTATAGCACTAAGATGGTCCAAAACTAGAGCATAACAGATGTCACTTTACAAAAAATAAATTAAAAATAAAATAATAGCTAAAATATGAATTGCTCTTCAATATCTTTTGACTTCTTAAGCTTTTTTTTTCAATAAAAAAAATTATAAATAAATTTATTTTTCTTCACTTGGAGGATGATATTCAAATTTCAAAATTTGACATTAGTCATAAGATGTATAGGCGGACCTCTATAAGGGGCTAGGGGGCCATGGCCTCCTCAACCCCTAATTTTTTTTTTAAAAAATTAATATGTATTTTTTTATAAATTTTATATTTTAAAATAAATATTTTTGTAATTTAGTCCTTTTAAAATTTTAAGTTTAACATTAAAATTTTGATATAATTAAATTTTAATTTAATATAACTTTTAACTTTAATATCTACTCTCTCAACTTAAGTTATAGTTCTGCCCCTATAGTAAGATGTGATTATTATTATATTATAACTATTAATTTTTAGAATATGTAATTACTGCATGGGCAAAGGGAGGACTTTTAAAATAGACAATAAAAGTGTTTTTAGGGATTACGAGTAATTAATTGTCAAAATTTAGTCACATATTAATTAGAGCTATTATATATGAAGATAAATAATTTAATGAGTTATGTATCACATTACATGATGAATAACACTGTTATATTAATTTAGTGAGAAATAATTTAGTAAGTTACGTAAGTTGTTATATGGTGAGCAACACCACTACATAGCACTATTTAATCACTTTATAACTTCTACACAATTTATGATGTGATACAAAATATTGTCATGTGTTTATGAGCTTATTATATGGTGAGATACGAAGTTCATTAGATCAATTTTTATTTCTCTCTCTCTCTCTCTATATATATATATAAAATATATATATGTAACTGATCTAATGAACGACGAAGCTCACCACTCAATGAGCTCTAAGACACATGTCAACATTTGCAACATATTGATATTATTTTAATAATGATAAAAAGTGATAAACATCGTCAAATAATATTAAATAGTATTTTAAAACTTATTAAGTGGTGAGCTTTATCGTCCACTATATTAATTATATATATATATATAAAAGACAAAATGCATAATACTTTATTTTTTTTTTACACAAATTTTAAATTGTTATATTATTATATACTTAACGGCTTATATTAAATTTGAAATGTGTATTTATTAAACTACGCATTTGATTGTATATGAGCAATTAAAAATGATGGTCTAAAAATTATATAAAATATTGTATTAAAAATATAATACCACAACTCCTAACACACTATTTAGTGTATTTGCTCATCATTTAGTGAATGGCTCCATAGAAAATCAACAATTAATTTTAGTTGAACAAATTTTGACTTAAAGTCAAGCGTTATCATTTTGCTAAGTCGCATACGAATAGCGAGTGACTTCGTCTGTGTAATTAAAATCAGTATCAAAAATACATAAAATAAGTTTTTGCAAAAGATGAATATGAAACTCTTATTATAACATTCTCAAATACAATTAATGATAATAAACTTAAATATTTTTAAAAATCTAATGATATAATATTTTCTTATAATAAATATATGATTTTTTCCTTAAATATTACAAATATAAATCAAACTCATTTTCAACTAAAGTATGATATAATTTTTTTTAAAAAAAATATTTTACCTATTAAACCAACCACCACACATAAACATACTATTAATTTGTTGCATTTATTTTAAAATAAAATCTTTATTTTGACTTTGTGGGTGAGTAGCTAGGGTGGGAAAAGAGTTGTATAGCAAAACATTGCAAATTAAAACAGTGCCCACGTAGCATAGAAACTTGATCGATGGATTTTTTTTGTCTGTTTGTTTGTTTGTTTGAAAAGTATAAATGAAAGTTGATCTAGCTAGCTCCAATAAAGTCATTGTTGGCGATAAAAAAATTAAAAACAAATACCAAAGCAAAATCAGAGCAAAATTAGAATTTAACGTGAGAGGAGAGCAATGTTAAAGTTAAAAATGATATTAAATTATAATTTAATTATATTAAAATTTTAATATTAAACTTAAAATTTAATGAAATTAAATTATAAAAATACATATTTAAAAAATAAAAATTATAAAAATTTATTATTAAATTTTTTAAAAAAAATTAAGGTTTGGGGCCATGACCCCCCAGCCCCCTAATAAGCTATGCTACTGATATGCGTCTAATATCAATAATATGATCATTACCCATATCTTGTTATTATTTAAGGTTTAAACTAATTAATCAAACTATATGATCATTACCCATAAGTGGATATTAATTCTTTAATGTTTATACGAACATTTTGTATTGGAGGATTTTTCCTCTTAATTTACATTTAAAGATATATATTTAAAGTTCAAAAAAAAAAATTCTTTAATGTTTATAATGTTACATCTCTTTCAAATTAAAAGCAAAGTCGAAAAATGAACTTTTCTCAAAACTCCAAAATTGAGGCTGCTGTGAGAAATTGCATGCACCACAATTTTATGTATTTAATTTTGAGTAAATTAAAAAAAAGAGTTTCAACCACACACACTTTGCTACAATTTCAGTTGCCGACAAAGAAATTAAGGCACCAAAGTCTTTTTATTTTTATTATAATATATGCTTCGTGGGCAATAAAATGTGAGTCTTGGACACCATCAATGCATATTACTGGAAGCTGGGTTCTGCATAAAAATATATTAATTTTTTGAAATTGAAATATATCTTTAATTATTATATGTAGAAGATTTTTTGTGGCAAGAAACTTCTTTACATTTAAAATGAACAAAAAAACAAATATTTGATGACATGATGGTCACGTGTTATATGTAAGCACTTTTATTTTTTTAAGTATAGATATAATATCATATCCTATTACATTTAAATACTGAGGTATATTTAAATATATATTTAAAAGAAAAAAATAACAAATATCTTATTAAAAAAAGAACTTATATTTCATATTAAAAAGTAAACTCATAAAAAGATAAGAAAAACCCATAAAAAAGAAAGAAAAAAACTATTTTATATAAAAAAAAATACAAACTACCAATAAAAGAAAAAAAAAACCCCTTAAAATGGAAGAAAATTATTACATTATTTTAGTGATCACTGATATTCGAACACCAACTTTATAATTAGAGAGATATACATTTGACTACTGGATCGAACTATTAATGTATACAATTTTTTTTAAGAAAAATAAATGAACTACGACCTTTCTTTTATTTTGTTTTCTATTATTCTCAACACCCAATACCTTGTTTGTCTCTTGTGATAGGATACATCCTTTTATCTTTTGCAAAGTTTTCATTTGGATTTGTTAGGAGTGATATATATATATATATGGGTGTGTGGATTCTTTTAGAAAAAAAAGTTTCTATTTATTCATTTAAATTTTTTATAAGGATTTTTAGGAGTATATATTATGCCATATATTCGAATGATGCATCAGTAATTCAGTATCAAAGGACAGAAGATTATGAGGCCAGAATATAGCCTTGATTGCATCTAGTAGAAAAGCAAAACAAAGTGAACCACCCAGAAGACAAATTAAATATTTAAACTAAAAAGGAAGGAAAAATAACTAAATAAAGTAAAAGGGTTTTTTAAAGGGGCCCAATATCCATCCCCAATTATAATCACATAGTTAGCTAGATAATTAATCCATCTGTTTTTTTTTTAATTTATAATTAATTGTTTAGTTGCAGATAATCCCTTTCCCCCCTTTGCTTTATATAATTGATGAAGGAGCCAAATCATTAGTGTGAAAACTAAAGCTGATGCTGATAAAAGTTTATATATACACATATATGTAAAGATAAGCTTTAAAATTTCCTCCCAAAAAAAAAAAAATTATGCCCATGGAGTTGTTAATTATTTTCTATTAATGATAATAAGAATAATTATGCTGATGCTGCTAGCTAGCAAGTAATCGACCAAGTTCATTGAAAAGGAGGTGTAAAGAGATCATCTATTTATGCTCATGCTTTTTGGATAATTTAAGTACTTAAATGAGAAGCTGAAGCAGAAGCAGAAGCAAATTCCATTTTGAGGGAAATCAAATCCAATAATATATTTGTATATTGCTGTCTGCTGATCATATCAACTTAAAATAATAGAACAAAGTTGATGAATTTTTCTAAAAGAAGAAATTATTGGGCAGTGATTTGGCAAAAGGAATAAATATGTATCATGAATTTATTGCATTGGAACCTCGAATATATAATTTGCAGCTTCATATGGAAAGATTAGCTGATAATTAATTAATTAATTAATTGATTGATTGATTTCATTTCCTAATTGAAAACATATAAAGATAAAAGAGAGAATTAAAGTAAAGTATTAAGAGATAAATGTGCTAATTATGTTAATTGTGAAAAAGGATTTTTTTGGTGCTTATTTTGAAAAAAAAAAATATTATTAAAGTGATAATGCAAGGTCAAGCGAGATTCTAGAGCTGAGTTGTGTGAGTTCTTTTGATTGTATCCCAAAAGGAAACTGGAGGGGGGAAAGCAAAACACAAAAATTAAGCTAAAAAGAAAAATTAAACTCTTTAATCATTCTGACACGTGTCCCACAACTTAATTTTCCTTTTCTTGTGGGACTTAAACACCACCATTACTGTCACCATTGTGGCATAAAAAAAAAAAAAAAACACCACCATTGCTGTCACCTTCTCACAAAATAACCCACCACCAATTATGGGTCTATTTCAGAATTTTGAGCGACCATGTAAACTTCATATCTATGTACTCTAATTTCACGATTATATATAATTAATTATCTAGTCTATTATGGACTCTGGGGTATGCTTGTAAATGCACTTCGCATCTTTGGTTACCTAAATTCGAATAAAAATCAAGGGCAAAAGTAAATGGTAGTAAATACGCTTAATGCTGATAATTATATGAATTCGAGTAAAAATTAAATGTAAGAATTAGTATTTAGTAGATGTGATTTCTTATTTTTATTCAAATATTTAATATATTGAGTATATTTAGTGCGGATGTGTTTAGATAATTTGGTAAGAATATGTGAGAGTAGAGGAAGAAGGAAGGAGTTATAAGCAACTGCAAAGCTCTAAGCAAATATTGCTTTTGTCATGCTCATATATTCGTATACACAAGGTAGCCAATCATAAATTGGTCACTTCTTCTTCTCTTTAATTTTGGGTTCATTTTTGAATTGGGATACAAGTAATTATGAAGAATCTCCTACTCAATTCTCATAATAAATACTTGACAATACCTCCAAACCAAGAAGCTGAAGTAGATATAGAATTTTTTTTTGGGGTTGTTGTAGTATTTAAATCATAATTATTATAGAATAAATGTATTAACTATCAAATAAAGGTAAGCCAGACTTTGATTATAAACATAATTTTTAAATTAATCATGATTTTGTATCCTTCGATAAAAATCAGTTTAATTTTAAAAGTAAAATTAGAAATGTTCACTAAATAATTTAACTAAATGTGCTCTCAATTTTTTTTAATACAAATATTACATTATAAATTTTAAATCTCAATATTACAATTAAATATTGGATAATTGGCTTTCAATACTGTTAATTACTTCCCAACAACTTGAAGGAAACAAAACTACTATGGCCTTTATCAAGGTTCGAACTCTTACTTCTCGATTAACTGTCTTCTAATATTTTAAAGGAATTAAAACTATCCTGACCTCTGTCAGGAGTCTCAATACTAACTAACTGTGCCTCAACAACTTGAAGGAAAAAAATTCACCCTGGCCTTTGTAAGGTCAGAACTCCTGCCCTAACAACTTAAAGAAAATAAAACTATCTTGGCCTTTATCACGAGTCAGAGTCTTAATACTAGCTAACTGCCTCTCAACAACTTGAAAGAAATAAATCTACCTTGACCTCTGTCAGGGTCTGAACTTTTTCCCCAACAACTTGAAGGAAATAAAACTATCTTGACCTCTATTAGGAGTCTTATTATTAGGTAACTGCCTCCCAAAAACTTGAAGGAAATAAATCTACCGTCGCCTTTAATAGGGTCTGAATTTTTGCCTTCAAGGCTGGCTAACCGCCTCCCAACAACTTGAAGAAAATGAAACTACCCTGGCTTTCTTTCTTTCAATATTAGCTAATCGCCTCCCAATAACTTGAAGGAAATAAAACTACCCTAGCTTTTATCAGAATTCGAACTCTTAACCTAAATTAGGAGTTGCACAAACTTTGCCTCTAAGTTAAGTATTTAAATTGTTAAAATTTAGTGATTCAACAATTTTATATGGGCATGAATTGTGAATAATACAAAGAGAAAAGTTATTATGAAGTCAAGTATGCATTGGGTCTACAATGAATGAGCAAAATGAAAAGTCAAAAGAATGAGATACTATTTACGATGAGCACTATTCACTCGCATTGAAACTGTTCACTGATTACTGTTCACGGCGGATACTGTACGCGTAGTTACTATTTATACAGTAACTTATAGGGTATTTGCTGTTTTAGCTTAATTGACTTCTTTAAGTGGGATTAGAATTTCTATAAAGACTCTTATTCCAATTAGGTTTATAGTTTCTAGGGGTGTTTTATTCACTATATAAACTCTTTTAAATATAAAAGAAAGATAAGCATATAAAGTTTCAAGATGTAACCATAAGAGAGAATAGAGGAGTTAGGTAGGCACTAAATACACCACACACAAGGGTGTAACTTTTTGGGAGTGTTTTCTTTTGATTCTTGAGTGAAAAAAAATATCATAGATCAATTTGACTTAGATACTTAGGTTATTCTTGTATTCCTTATAAAAATATCTTATGAGGAGATACTAAAAGGTTTTGAAAAAATTCTGGTGATCAAGGGTAAATGCTTATAAATCTCTATGGGAGATATTAAAGAGTCTTATGGGATCATTGATGATGTAAAAAGATATTTAGTGATTTGTATCAATAATAAGAAGCTGGATCATAAATTCTCTGTGAACGTAGATAATTTTGGGCTGAACTACGTATATCTTGTACTTTGTTGATTGATTTTTTTTATTAGTGTGTTAATCTTATGTATTCTTACTTATGGTGCAGATTATGGTTTCTGTTGCACATAGAAATAAAATTGTATCAAGCCCGTGGTTTAGTTGATGTCATAAAGATATCAAACTGAAAAGAATGCTCCAAAATATATTAACAATCTTATTAATTATTCCAAGATAAATCAAACTAACTAATCTGATTAATTAATTTAAACAAAAAAAAAATCCAGTGACCATGGAAGATGAATTGCCAATATTAAATTAAATTAAAAAGAGTAAACAGAGAATAAAATTGGCTTCTTTGAGAATTGAGAGTGACATGAACAAAAGGTTCCATCGTTTCCTAATCTTTTGTCAAAAAGAAAGCCAGAATTTCAGGTTTATGGATCAGTTGACACTTTCTTTGGACGGTGTTGATGATCATGTTCATGTCCCTATACAGAAACTTACATTCTCACGATCAACTTTCTTTTTTTCTCATGAAAGAATTCTTTATTATTATTACTACTATTCAAACATTATATCTTAATGTCAAAATTATTATTCCTCTTCTTCTTTCTAGCTCAAAATCTGAAACGTCTTTGACCCAAACTTATATATATGGTTTGTAAACTTCTAATTTCTTCTCACCCCATTACTTTTTACCTTCTTTTTTATGCATGCGTATAATTTTTTTCCTTATTTAGAAGTATGTATATGTTAGGTATTAAAATTTTATCATTTGTTTGAATTGACGAGGCGTTTATATTTGATTTCGAAGAATAATCGACACTTCTAGCTCCCATATAATTTAATTATTCAATTAGTTAAATTAATGGATTCAAAGCTGAAAAAGTGTTCAATCCCAAGATATTATATTTTGTACAATCCATTGTATCTTGCATGGTATTTGCTCAATCACCGTTTTGATTTTATATTTCGGATATTATCCCATGAAATAGACACATAAGGACTTCTATCCCATCTCAATAATTAATCAATGACTATAAACCCTAGCTAGCTCGAGCTTTTTAGAATTATTTTTACGAATATCTATGGAATTTTTTCCTTCTTTCTTAGTTAAACATATTTGAATAACATACGAATGTTTGGATTTTATAAAAACTTAGCTAATATATTTACAAACCCTAAGGTTCACGAACTCACATGTGCTACTGATGTTTTATTTTAATCTGAAGCCGTTCTTCTTTTTTTATTCACATGCCCAGATTCAAAAGTTGGCTTTTCAATTCGATCTCTGTAAAAAAAAAATGGCAAAACTTATGCATGAAGCAATGTTTGAGAAGCTTTTTTCTCATGGGGCAATTCACAATATTAAAGAAACGAAAAGCAAAGGAAATTGTAAATGAAAAGATCCCAAAAAAAAAAGTCAATAGATTAATGTTATTTCTACGTAATTTTAGATGGGTTTTTTTAAAAAATAAAATTTTTTTTTTATTAGGTGTGCATGCATATGAATGAATTTAAGAAAAAGCCGCCAAAGCTAGCAACCCAAGATAAAGACGAGCACTAATTTCTCATCTATCAAAGGCGCACGCACGCCTGCAATTGCATTTCAAATAAAGCTAGGGCTTTAAGATTAAACTATGTGGCTTGGTGTTCCCTATTTCCCCATTTGCCTTTGCCATTTTTACTAAGTATACGTAATTATGTTGGTTTCTAACTCTACAAGTTTGCTATATTTACACACATACTCATGAGATGATGAACTGAGACAAAAAAAAAAAGTGTTCTTTTAATTAATCAATTAACAAGATTTTACTTAATTTTTAAAGCGCTCGTGTCCTTGCTCGCACTAAGCACAAGGGTTTATGATGATTTTGCTTCACTCACTTAGTTTAATGATTCTTTTGATTTTGAGTTTCAAACCCTTGAAACTATGTATCTTTCTTATTCAGTGTTCACACTGGTGATCACTGATCAGAACTGAAGAGGATCCGATGATGATGATGTTGTGGAGATATGATACGGTGGATGATGTGGCGGTTTTACAAGTATTCCGATCACCGACACGTGTTAAGACTGATATATATACATAGACTATATATATAGTCATGATGGGGACCTAAAATATTTTAGGTCATGTTAGTACAACCCCACTTTTGAGTTAGTGACCTTTCACAGGATAGATGGGTTATTATTTCATTGTATTGAAAGTTGATATGTTCATTGGATTAGGGTTTCATATTCAAATATCTATGGCAGGTGGTCGTAGTGTAAATGGGTATTGGCTTTTTTTTTTTAATCGATGTGGTGGGAATATATAATTGTAAGCAAGGACAATTATTTACATGGAGAGAGATAAACCATTTAATGTTAAAGACTTTTTGTTGAGTATTCTTTTATAGCCGTGTTTTTTATATTCACTATAATTTTATTAGTACAACACAAACAAATTGAAAAAAATAAAAGTATGATTGGTTTCAAAACAGCAATTAACACCGATTGACACTAGTATTCTTTAATTTTAGATAAAAATGTTATTTTAATTCTTAATTTTATAAATATATATTAATTTAGTTCTCATTTTTTTAATATATATTATGTTAATTTTTATAAAATTTTATTTTTGATAATTTTTGTCTCTGAACAATTATCATTTTCATTTTTATAAGGACTAACATGATATATATTTAAAATAAATAAATAAAAATTAAATTAATATATATTTATAAAATCAGGAATCAAATGACATTTTTCTTATTTTTTTATTATCTTTTATATCAATAATGTTAGGTTATGAAATTGGGGTATAAAATTTATATCTTGACTAATATTTTATATGAAGATTAAAAAATTAACAATTATCTAATACATAATAGTCATTGATTAATGACATATTAATTTAAATATAAAATTTTTATCCTAATTTTTAAACCTAGCTAGCATTTCTCCTCTTAAATATAATATAAACTTACCGTTTCTGCTAATGGATAGAGGAAGAGAAGAATTATAACATTGAGATATGAGGATCTTTATCAGTTAACCGCCCATAGTTACGTTTACATATAGCAAATTGACCAATAATAAACATCAAAGATTATCTAATCGATTAATTCAAATGAAACACGTGTGTGAGGGGACCGATTGATCATCTGCCTCTCAATCAAGACCGCCAATGCATAATATTTCTCCAATCAGGTAATTACTCAAAGCAGCCAAATCTTAACAAGATTTTGATGAACATTGAAATTGAATATGATGATGATAACTAGATAGCTAAAAAACAAGAATGGCGATAACCCAAGTTGATAGTAATGGAAATGTAACTATAGAGATATTAACGAAAACAACAGCCAAAGCTTAAGATTGTGATATATGATTATGAACATATGAAATTTCTAGCCATAGGGATGAGTACTATGACCAAGACTTAAGAAGAAAAATAAAAGCACTTCTAGTCTAGATTCAATGACACATCTTAAATTCTTCAATTATACATAAGATTCAAGTCCACGCTCGAAAAGGACTTACTCATTCTTCATATTATCAAATTTCTGCTTTTTTTTCCTCTTTCTATTTGTGCTTTTTGCTTTTATTCAACAACTTGTATTACTTCCAAAAATAAGCCAGGTCATTATTCCCAAATTTTGCCATATAAATTTTGAAATATCTTACATCATCATGATGAGCAAGCAACAATTTTGTGCCTTTTTTCTTTCGGGTGATGTTACGTTCAAATATTGATTTGCTTTGGATATTTAACAAATCTCGCCCTCCACTTGGTGCAATTTCAAGAGAGAGCTGGAAAATTTTGTGGGACAAAGGGAAGTAAAATTCCATATTGTCTTGATAATTAGGAAGACTAATAAAACGGGGAAGGGGTTTTCGTTTTTGATTGTTTAAGGTTTTTAACAAAGTTGAATTAATGGGACATCTCAATGACTACATAAAGTCAATAACAAACAAAAGAAAGAAGTAAACAAAACAATTAAGAGATCGTGACAACGATAACATTTTTTTTATAAAAAAAAAATAGTTCAGTTGTCTTTTCAAGTGGGTTGTCCCATTTTAGTAGTAAATTTCACTTAGTTAATTATGTATAGAAAGTTTTTAGCTTCTAAGGAGAAAGTAGAATTTTAGAATCCGTTCGGTATGATTTTTTTATAGGTTAAAAGAATTTTTTTTAATATTAAAAATATTTTAAAAGCATTTGGTTATAAATTAGAGAAAAAAGTTTGAAATTAAAAAAAAATTACTTTCAAGTAGAGGTTACGGAAGTTTTTCAAAATATTAAATTAAAAAAAGTATCGTTATTTTATTTAAATTTTTTACTTCAATCCTCTTATAACCTAAGAAAAAATTGTCTCTTAAAGTAATTATACAATGTTTTAAATTTTTTAAAAAAAAGAGTGACAATCGAACCATTAATAACTTTTTTTAAAATATTTATTTATAAAAATTCTACTAATATAAACTTTATTAAAAAAAAAATCTAGTAATAATCCCTCTTGTCACTTAATAACATTATACTTCTCCATTTATTTCACATTTTTAAAATATGAACTTAAATTATATATCAAAATTTATTTTTTATATCATTCAAACACGACTTTATTTTTTTTATACTAGATAAATTTAAATTAAACAAATATCTACACTAAAAAAAATGACTCTTATAAATAATCTAATTTTGTTATTTCTCAAGGTGGTTCATGTTTGCATACATGTGAATGCTTCAACCACTTAAATTGTTCCTTGCATCATTGTCTTGAACCTGAATTTTTAGGACTTATTTCAAACTTAGGGAAAATAATTCTATTCTTTCCAAATTATTTACTTGGCTTTTCTTTATTCTTTTCATTGGATCGTAGAGAGTGTAGTTTTTTTTTCTCACTAAAGCACTAATAGGAAAAAGATGGCATAAATGTCAAGATGTCAAGAGAAGCTTCAAAAATGGGAACAAAATTAGTTATATATATTGTTTTAGCAACTAACACTACACAATATTAGGCATCAATCTTGCTTCAAATAGTTCATTCAAAGTTATGTTTAATAGCTAGTCAATTAATATCTCTTACCATAAAAACAATCTCCTATAACCATGCACATTTTCTCTTGTATATAATGATGAAGATACAAATGCAATAATATGTGAGTCAACTTTAATTTTCTTTTACTCAAATTATTTTTTCTACAAGCACCATATGAATTTATTGTTAACATCATTTACTTTTGGGTGATGATTAATTACCTTTTTTTTCCAAAATTTTAGATTAGCTATAAAATCTCTGTTGTTTTTATATTACTAAAAAAAATAAAGCCTTTATTAATAGAATTCATTTTTATAAGTGATTTTTAAATATTGATTTTATGGTCAATAAGGGTTTTTTTAGCTATATAAAATAACACGAATTGTTTTAAATAATATCAAATTCAACCAGGAGGTAACATATAATTTTCTTTTATATTTTATGTAATATTTGGAGAGTTTGCCACTTCTTTATATTTTTTTCAATTAACAAAAATTCATCCATTATTTTAAATATATATATAAAAAAAACTCTCAAATGGTTATGATATTAAAATCATTTTTTAAAGCCATTAGTTTTTTTAATTTTGAAAAGAGGGAATCAAACTTTTTGTTTTTTAGTCATTCTACAATTATGATGGAGGGGAAATTAAATCTCTGGTCAAAAGGGGATGCGCTTACAAGGGGTCGCTTGCCATTTTGGCAAGCCCCTTAAGAGAGAATCAAACTTGAAACCTGTTCTTTAATGAAAAAAAGTATTACAAATCTTTTTTTTCATTGGGTTTTAAGTAAGTGCTTTAAAACTATTAGTTTTGCAAACAAGAAGATTTTTTTATATATATACAATTTTAAAATGTTAATTTTTTTTTTTATAATTAATAATTTTATTAAAGGAAAAGTGATAAATTCTCTAATATTGAATAAGGCTCAATTATAAATTGACAATTTTATCCAAAGCTAAGTGACAAACTCCCTAAGAGTTAATATTGAACAAGTGCTTTTCATAATTTCTCCTACTAAAGGAAAAAAAAAACATCAGAACAATGGTAAAAGCCTGAGCCCTAGTCGGTGAATTGACCTGTTAAGCCATCGTGCATGAATCTACATTAAAAACAAAAACAAAAAAGCATTGGCAGCAGAAACATGCTGCAAGTTTTGAACAAAGCAAAGCAAAGCAAAGCAGACCCCTGAAAGTGGAAAGCGATTATAAAGGGAAGCTCAAAAACAACACTTTTATTCTGTTCCTATACTTAGTTTTTTTGAAACATTTGGTTGGTTAAAGCCCCCACATGATCATGGATTAAGTTGAATTTGAATCAAAACCCCATTTGTAGGACATACTTATATTAAATAATAAATTACTTTTGCCAATAGTTTTTATAACCTAGAATTCCCATCATAATGTGAACATTACAAGCCTTCATTTTTAAACTATCAATTCAATTAATTAATTAATTAATTAATTAATTAAACACTATGAAACAACACAATTATTAAATTCTATGAATTTTATATGTATATATATTGCTTGCTTTGTCCATCATTATGCACTCTTTTTTTTATTGTTGTTGGTGGTGGTGGTGGTGGTGGTGTTTTTTGAATATGGTGACTTAAAAAGTTTCAAAACCTATATGTTTCAAGTCTAAAAAGCCATTGATATTATAGACACACCAATGTTCATGCTATTGAGTTTGCTTTGCCTATCGTCTCTTCTCAAATTAAAATATTAAGATGAAAGCACTTCATTGGAATGATTAAAGTATGAGATAAATCCAGCCAAAAAGGGTGTTACCTAAAATTCTTCAAACCTAGTCATCATTAATCTTCGGTAGAGGTGGCAATGGGACCATATTCGAACGAGTTGAAAATTTTTATATTTATTTAGAAGTAAATTAAATAGTTTGAGTTTAAGATTGAAATTTCTTGAATGAGGATGGAGTCTCCATGAGTACCCCATACTTAAATTTATTTATTTTTTATATTAAAAATATTTTTTAATTATTTATTAAATTTGAAATTTTTAGGCGAGTTCGGAGGTAGTAACTCATTTTTATACCCACCCTAAATATAGTTCAGAAATAATAACTCATTTTAATATCCACCCAAAATTTTAAAATTTTAAAATTTCGAATCATTTATTTCTCATTTAAGTTAGGGTCCATAAAAATAGTAATAATGTTATTAATGTAAGGATAAATTAATATAAGAATAATAAGAATTAAGATTTAACAAAAATTTTGTAATAATATAGAATTTTTATAATATAAAATATTAAAAATAAGTTAATAATACTCAAAATATTAGAGAATAATTGATCGTGGCCCTTAATCTTCTGATGGGAACTTAAAATCAACTTATATTCCAAACGGCAGTGCAATTAATAAAGAGTAAACGCATAGACAAGAGTTGAGTTTTAAAGTTTAAAGTAGACTCATACAATATAAGATGTTAATTTTTTGGAAAAGAAAAATGATTTCAAACTTTATTTTATATGAATAATTTACAAGAAGTTACGCCTTCATTTGGTATCACTTTGCTTTTTTACTGTATTTTTTTAAAAGCACGATAAATAAAGTGTTTGGTAAATATTACAACTTGACCTCAAAAAGTAATGATAACTTGTTTTTCAGTTATTCACTAAAAAAAAAAACTAATATCATTCCTATTAATTTATCAAAAATTAAAATAAAAAATCAATTGCAACTCTTATAACTTACTATCGATCCCTTAAAAATATTATCACTCGTTGAGTCATTCATTTTTGTTGAAATTATTATTGATGCTATTAGAATTCTTATAGCCTAATTACAAAAATAAAACTTAATTGACATAGAACAATGTACATAATTACAAATATTTGAAGTTCATCTTCAATTTTTTTTACCATTAAGACCAAAAACTTAATCTTTGGCAAAGATTTTTCAACAAGTGAAGAAGAAGAAGAAGAAGAAGGTTAGCAAGTCAGAGGCAAAGTTTTACCAAAAGGGAGTCAAAAGCCAAAAGGAGAAGACATTCTTATGTTTCAAAAAATTGAAACCAACCCCCCCAAGTGGATGATCAAGATTTAAGAGCATAAGTCAACTATCTCTTCTCAACAACCATTAATGTTTTTTTATTATTTTTTTAATAGTAGTCAAATAGTTTTTGTAAAAATGGTTAATTAATTTCTCATCATCTTGCTTGCTCATTGAATTGGAATTAAGCACTTATCAATAATTAATTTGCAGACTGTTTATTTGCACTAACACCTACTTTCTTTTGACATTTATGGAATTTAATTTGGTGGGTTTGTATCCAATTTCACTATAAAAATTTTGAAAGGAAAAAGGGATAATTTTGTTAGGTTAGTTAATTAAATTTGTTAAGAACCCATAACCATTTTTGATAGAATTGATATCAAATATGGGCATGTAATACCATGTGCAAAATTCACATATATTTATTATTTCCACTTTTTTTTTTTACTTTCTAGTTTATTTATATGAGTCAAAATCTGATAAATTTAATTTGCTAATGCCTCTTTATTTTATTGATCTCTTGTTCGGCTTTGAATTTTAACTTGGGCTTAGCATATTAGTAAGAAAGTAGCCCGTTTACTTAACTTCGCGCTGAATTAGGCCTCCCATTTGGTCGCTCTTGATGATTTCTAGCTGAATATAGGGTCTGTTTAGAAATCTTTGGGGGCTGACTAGCATTTCTGTTTATGGGCTTGTCAAGACTTTATGCTACCTCCAACCTGGGCCTTTCATGTTAATAGCCTCAACTTTTTCATTAGAAAATTTGATAAGTACAATTTTATTTTATTTTTAATTTGAGAATGAATAGATTTAAGAAGCAATTTTTAAATTAAAAATTTTGTTTAGAGTAATATTATATTTTAATATTAATATTTTCTCATCATAGGTAATGTGAAAATTATTTATTGAATAATTAATCACATTATTTCATTATATAATGCATATATGACATATAATTTAATATAAAAATATAATTTGAAGAGTACAATATTATTCAAATTATTTTATTATTAGAGTGTCGATCCAATAATATCGATAATCTTACAGTCTTACTTACATTGATTTATTGATACTCTTACTTGCATTGATTTATTGGTACTCTTATTTAATACAATGGCAAAAATATCTCATTTATTTGACTGTTATGGTTGATCACAAGAAGTCTATTATTAAATTGTAACTTTTTTTTCCTCTTCTTTATTTTATCAATTATTAATTGTAAATTGAATTTTCTCTCAAAAAAAAAATTGTAAATTGATTTAAAGAAATCAATTGTAAGTGTTCTAGTGGGAAGAGAACAAAAAAACAAATAACTTGATTGGCTGAATTAATGAGGGGTTTTATTTTTTTAATTTGCTTAAGTAATTAAGTAATTAATTAAATTTTAATTTATTCATTGATTTAATATGCTTTAAGAAATTAAAAAGGAATTCTAAAAAAAAATTTAAAAAAGATAAAAGGAACCGTTGATTTTAGGGAAATTTTTGCAAATAGTTCAAAATTTTAGGCAATTATATTTTTTTTACCGTAAATTAATACCTCTACTGTTAATCAAAAATTAAGGTAAATTGACACAATTTTCATTATTTGTAAAAGATAATGATAATTAAAATATTTAAAAATAAATCTATAAAAATTCGCTAACATTTTCAAAATTAATCTAAAAAATATGCACTCTAACTTTCGAAATGAATAGATTTCAAAATTATAATTTAATATGATTATTTTTATTATTTTGTAATATATTTATAAATTTAAAGTGATTAGATTAGAGTTACCAATATAATTTTAAAATTTTTATATTTATTTTATAAATGTACGAGCTTCAAAACATAAGTATAGTGTAAAGTGATGAATTGAGAAGAAATAGAGTAAATTGGAGAGAAAAATCACAAATTTATAAATTAAAAAATTAAAAAAAAGGGTTGGTTTATAGGTTTTGGAACGCGCAATGCAACTACACAACTTGTGCAAGCGAGTTGCACGCCAATTTTGTTGAATATTTTTTTATTAATTTAAATAAGTTTTTAATATATTTGTTTTGTTATAAGTGTTAATGGATATATGTCACTCATTATATTTTGTAGGAAAATGAAAAAGATTCGTTAACAATGATAAGAGATATATTATGTATAAAAACTTAAGTATTTTGATACTGAATAATATGAAATATTAAGAGTTTTTTTAAATATTGTGTGCAGTATTATTAGTATTGATAATATATTGTATAAAGTGTCTCTAAAATTGTTTGTTAATGTAAAAAGGTTTAAGTTGAAATTAATTGAAATTAAAAAAAATGATAATATTTGATTTTTTATATGAATCAATAAAAGAGCTCAATATCCTTTATTTATAACGGTAAATCTTAGAGCTCTCGTATGCGGATAAAATATACAAGCGCCCATTAAAAGTCAACTATTTTATAGTTAACATGTTTTATATTGTATGCATATATTTGTGTATACATTGAAAAAACTAAATACATATATTATATATATGATTTTGCAGCGAAATTAAGCATATGATTAACATATACACATATAACTTATATCATTAACAACATAAGATAATAGAAAACATATCCTTAAAGAATTTTAGTGAAGATTTCAATTTCGAATTTTTTCTAACTCTAACTTTGAACTTATCTTGAAGTGCACTATTATTTAATTTTAGTTCACAACAATCAAGTGGGATTGTGAAATAAGAATAGCAACAACTGAATTTTCAGCAACAAGGTTTTATTTCTTGAAAGAAAAATAAGAAAAAATTATTTTTCTTTCTCTTTAATTTTTCTTACAACACTTTGTTTAAAGAAAAAAATTTCAAAATAAAAAATTCTTTCTAATCCTTTCTCCTTGCACGTTTTTGCTTCACCATTTATTAATCAATTATTCAAAATAATTTGTAGGTGTGTTAAGCACTTCACAAGTAATCCCAAAATTGATTAAGTTGCCAAAAAACTAAAAAATAATATTTAGTGACAATTATACTTAATTAGTTATATGTCTCCCACTTAAACCAAAATAATAAACAAGTAAATAAATATTATTTTGTATTTAAATAATATTTATTCAATTATTTGAATAATTTTTTTTATCTTATTTGATTTTACTAACATGGTTAATTGGTGAATTCAATGATGAAATAATTTATGGAATAAAATTATGCCACTTGTTAACATTTAATTAGTTAACAACTCTTGTCAACTAATTAAGTGATGTACTTAACATTTAAGTCTAGACAAGTGCATAACTCGAGGAACCCTAAATATATTTTCGGTTTGTTATAATTTCTAGGATAGAACTGTTCAATCCATAATACTGCCCCAGTGCAAATAAGTATACTTTATATTGTGAGACTCTCTAGGTTCACGTCCGAATTGTTATATAGAACTCTTCTATACATCCGTGAACGATGCATACACGTTACGGATATTATAAAACAACGCATTAGACCATACAAGTTGAGGTTATAACATATTCGTATAATTCCTCGATCATTTATATCTGGGTAGAGCGGATACATAGATCAACACTATCAAATCTCTATATGCCCGACCAAAATATTTTCTCTAAAATTGTATTTCAATAAATAATATTCCTAAATACTTTTGTGATATTATTTATCCTTATGATTAAACTATTTTTCCAAAAATTACTGTTTATGACTATAAAACTTTCTGAAATATAATCTTAGAGCGTTAGAATATATTACTAACCTAAATAAGCTGGTGGATCCCATATCTATGCACACTAGACTTCATGAGCATTAGACCATACCCAGTGATCAGACTATAAAAGGTTTCAGACATGTGTGGAACCAAATTATGGTGGATCACTTACAAGCCCACCGTAACACTCATGTCAAAGGACCATGAATACTACTTAACTCGAAATACCCTCCATTGACGGTTTTATGGGATGTTTATTGGAGGTCTTTGTGAGTCTGTTCAGTATTTAGTCCTTATTGAATACCTGTATCTCTATAAAAGCTTTCACTAAACTCATGGTGTACTAATATTAACCATATGGACCATTCAGATATAGACGTGTTGGCACAACAGGATCTAGGCACGTGGGTGTATGCATGTGCAATTGTGTCTATTGCCTAATGCAGCGAAAATATAAATTTTGCAATAAACATAATAAATAAATATATTAATCACATTAATATATTAATAAGATTAGAGAACTCACCAACTCGGTGGGCTTGGTGAGTTAGAACAACAGCTCCATATTCAGTCTGGGATTAACTCTTAATCCCTAAAATGGCCGGGAGTGAATTTACATCATTTTCTCTAAAAGAATAAGAAATGGAGAACTTGGAGCAATTCATAATTACTCCAATTAGGAGCAGAGAGAAAAATGAAACAATTTCATTTTTCTTTTCCTTTTTTTTTTCTTCTCCTTTCTTTCTTTTCTTTTTCCTTTCCTTTCTCTCCTTTTCTTTCTTTCTCTCTCAGCCGAATAGCCTTGTTGCTTCTTGCTCTTTCTCCTCTTTCTTTTCTTCTTTATATATATATATATATATATATATATATAAAAGGGAGAGAGAGAGAGAGAAAATAATTATTTAACAATTAAATAATCTGAGTTGACCATTTTGCCCCTCATGAATGGTTACCAAGTTTACTCCCTAGTGGGTCTCATCAAATTCCACACTTGGATAAACTTAACTGAGGGTCCACAATACGCTGCGTGTCCTTATACAATTAGTAAATAACATTTATTAACTAATTGTTGTATTTAACACTTAAATACAGACATGCACGCATTCTAATGGAATTATTGAATATTGCTAGATTAAACAATTTAATTCGACACGCTGCCCCAGTGCATAACGAGTACACTCCATATTGCGGGGCTCCCTAGGTTCTACGCCCGATTCGTCAAATAGAACTATTCCATGAGTCCGTGAGCAATGCCCCACGCACACATTACAGATATACAAATCAGCACGTTGAACCATACAAACTGAGGTTACAACGCATACGTATAGTCCTTTCGTCATGATATCCAGGATGTGCGAAGATATAGATTATCACCGTTAAATCCCCATGTGCTCATCCATTTCCTATCTCCAGACTTGTATCTCAATGAACAATATGCGCAAACTCCTTTGCCATATTGTTCCACCTTGTCGAAACTCTTTCCCGGATCATTGCTTGTGGCCACAAGACTTTCTGAGATACAGTCTCGAAACATCTGGATATCAAACTCCATATAGGAGCTGACGGATCCCATATCTGTACGCACCAGACTCCATAAGCATCAGACCATACCTAGCGACACCCAGCGGTCAAACCATGAAAGGTCTGTGACATGTGTGGGACCAAAGTATGGTGGATCACTTACAAGCCCACCCTGGCAGTCAGGTCAAAGGACCACGTATACTACTCAACTCGAGAGGACCCTCCGTTGACGGCTTACATTAAATGTCTATCGGAGGCCCTCGCGAGTCTGTCCGATATCCAGTCTTAACTAGATACCCATATGTCAATATGAGCTCCAAGCTCATGGTCGGTCAGGAACGACCATCTATATCCGACAGATACGACATATACTGATCTATATATAAAGGTATCCACCGATAGACCCGCATCGGTAGAAATAGATCAGGGACTATTATTCGAGAACATACTTGCGCAACATGTATTTTCTGGGACCTGATTACAACTCTTGCAACTATGCAGTTACTAGTATATTCCCAGGTCTATGTCCCATTACAAACAAGACTCTAACTCTTGGATCTACTGAGTATTATAACCAACTAACACTTAGTTGTACTAACATTTAGCAATTATATGTCTCAAGGTGGCTAACTATGAGCCATTATCTAAACCCTTTAGATATGATCCGAACTCATTCAGATCTACAATGTCTGTAATGTTACATGCATAATACTATATAAATTGGTATTAGCGATTTAATATGAATGTACACTTGTATAAATACAAAAGTATATGTACATTCAGGGAGGGCACGTAAGCACAGACCCTAACAAGACGTACACCGATCTATATATTTATTAAGGTATTCATTGACAGACTAGCATCAATGAAGATGGATCATGAATATAATATTTGAGAATATATTTGCATAATGACATTTTCTAGCACTATTTACAACTACGTCATTACTAATATATTTTCAGATATTTGTCCTATTTCAAACAAGACTCTAACTCTTTAGATATTTCTAACTCTTATAACATGATAACTCTTATCAGTATCAACTTTTAGGATTTAGAACTCTTATCGTTGCTAATTCTTAGTACTGATCTAAACACATTTAGACCAGATTTAAACCTTTTAAGATCATACAATGTCTGAAACGTTACAAGCATCTTACAATATATAAAATATAATTAACAATTTAATGAAATGATAATACTAGTATAAATATTAAACAAATATTCATACATAAAGTGATGACACGTAAGCACAAATTCCAACACTTACCATAATCACTTCATTTCGATAAGCAGCAATAACCAAGTGAGTAGTATAATTACAACAATACCAACTGTTATACTTCCTATAAATATTACGATTGACTCATTATTCTCTTATAATATTCAATAAAGACCCAACGCTATGATAGTCATACAAATGGGGATGCGATGGTAATAGAAATATTGATAATGTGGATGAAGTTGATGGATTAAATAATTTATAAAAAGGCAAGTAATATTATGTTTTTAATAGTTCTCTTAATAAAGCACTTAATGCGTACAATTTACATAGAAGAAACGATGAAGTTGAAACAGAAAACTCTTTTTAGTTTATTTCTCTAATACTACCATCACATTTGGCCATATTGGATAAGGTATGATGTTTGAAATTATAGATGTATTTGTAAAAAAATTATATGATAGTAAAAAACAAACATCATCATACTATTAGCTTGTTAGCATTTAAGGGTAACTAGGATTTTAAAGTTTCAAAGTTTACAAAAAATGTCACTTTTAAGCCAAATGTGATAATAAATATGCAAATTAGAATTACGTGTAGTGTCAACGGATGTGAGGAAGCATTTCATCATATACTGAACAAAAATAAATAAATTCTTTTGCTATAATGATTATCTTATCAACCTCAGCCCACAGTTTACAACCAAGTAAATCTTTTTCGAGTCCTAATTTATATGACAGTAGTATTGGATCCCACGTAGTGGCAGAACGATCATAGGCAAATTAATTATAGATAAAATTAATGAGCTATTAAATTTACAGCAAAATAATAAATTAATAAAAAAATTGTTGGAAGTTTACTTACAAAAAAATTACGTATCCACAGCGATGGCTCCTTATGGTAATGCCTGCTGATACTTATACTAGCATTGACGGATCAACTTCATATACAAATTAATATGCTACAAAACCCAATATATATGTGTTAGAGCTCGTGCTTACGTACTATTTCAATATTATTTGAATATTAATTATTTAATATTTATATAATAAATATTTCGAATAAAATTTATTAATTTTATAATTATGTAGTATAATATTTGTAACACTATAAACATTGTATGATGTGAATGAGTTCAGATCTGATCTAAAAAAATTTAGACCAGAGCTGAGAGTTAGCAATGCTGAGAGTTATAAATGCTAAGAGTTAGCTGTTAAGAGTTAGCAAAATTTTAAGAGTTATAAGCCTTGTCTGAAATGGGATAAAGACCTGAAAGTATACTAGTAATAACATAGTTGCAAAAAGTTGCAATAGGTGTTAGGAAATATTATTATGCAAGTATATCTCAAATATTATGTTCCTGATCTATATTCACTAATGCGGGTTTATCGATGAATCACTATTTAATAAATCAATGTATGTCTATATCTGACAGGTGTAGATAATTGTTCTTAACTGACTATGAACTTAGAGCTTGTATATGCATGCAAGTATCCAATTAGGACTGGATGCTAAACAGACTCATGAAGACCCCAATAGATATCTTATGAAGTCATCAAATGAAGGTCCTTTTGAGTTGAGTAATATTCGTGGTCCTTTAATCTGAGCGTCACGGTGGGGCTTATAAGTGATCCACCATACTTTGGTTCTATATATGTTAGAGACCTTTCATGATCTGATGCTCATGGAGTCTGATGTGTGTAGATACAAGATTCGTCAGCTTATATAGGTAAGTTGTATATCCGATGCTCCGATATTGTATTTTATAAAGTCTTGTGGCCATAAGCATAAACCCAAAAATAATTTTTTTCACAGGGTTAAATAATATCGCAAAAGTGTTTGCGTATATTATTTATCAAGATACAAATCTATAGATAAGTTCAAGGATGGGTTTACGAGAATTTGACGATGTTGATTTATATCCCTCACATCCAAAGTATAAATGACGAAAGGAGTATACATATACGTTGTTACCTCAACTTATATAGTTTAATGTGTTGATTTGTAATATCCGTAACGTGTGCGTGAGGCATTGATTATAGACTTATGGAATAGTTCAATTTGATGAATCAGGTGTGGACCTAGGGAGTTCCGAATATGAAATGTATTCGTTGTGCACTTGGACAACGTACTGTATTGAATAGCTAATATAGTAAAATTCACCAATTTACTATGGTTAAGTTAACCAAATATACGTATTTCTATACTTATGGGCACCAAAAACTCTTGTCTTTTGTATTATCTCTTTGTAGTATTATTTTTTTTATTTACTATTTTAAAGTTATGTTATCTTTTCGTTCATCTCTTTTCTTTTTCTTTAATTTTATTATGTCTAAGTAATTTTTTTTTATTAAGGTAAAAGGGTGAAACTCTTGGCAAGGTAATAAGATATACTTAACTCTTATTCATTAATTCAATATTTCATTCTTAAGTTATACATGTTTATATATGATATATTTATTTTGTTTGCAATACTAATACTCTTTCTTGTAAAATGGTGTATCTTGATTTATTATAGACAATTTTTATAGTTGGTATAATAAATTATTAAAACTATTTAAAAAATTTGGCATAGATATTTTTTTTTGTAAAGTGAGAGTTTTGATTTATTATAGACAAATATAAAGATTGACATAATAAATACTTGAACCCATGTATAAGATTTGACGTATAATAATTAAAAAAGATAAATACAAGTTAATAGATAAATGATGATGAACTTTAATTGTTATGTCTTCTGATTGGAATCTCTTTTGTATGAGGATTTCAATTGAGTTATAAAAGAGTTAAATATATTCTTATTTCATATAACAAGAGTGGATCCCTTAACCTTAACTTTTATTTTAATTGGTTAATTGAATTATTATTTACAAACATCTTATACTGTTTTTATTGTATAAGATGTTTGTAACGGCGCAAATTTACTTAATTCTTATTTTAGACTAAGGTTAGGGGTTAATTATTAGCTTTATCTTTTAAAGAGATAAAGTGATGTTATCTCTTCTTTTATCTTTTTTTTTTCTTTAATTTTATTATTTTTAAGTAATTTTCTTTTTGTTAAGGTGAAATAGTGAAACTCTTGATAAGGTAATAAGATATATTTAACTTTTATTCATGAATTCAATACTTCATTCGTAAGTTATGTAAATTTATATATGATGTATTTATTTTGTTTGTAATATTAATACCCTTTCTTATAAAGTGGTGTATCTTAATTTATTATAGACAATTTTTATAGTTGGCATAATAAATTATTGAAACAATTTATAAAATTTGGCATAGATACCCTTTCTTGTAAAGTGAGAGTCTTGATTTATTATAAACAAATATAAATATTGACTTAATAAATACTTGAACTCATTTATAATATTTGGTGTATAATAATTGAAAGAAATAAATACATGTTAATATATAAATGGTGATAAACTTTAATTGTTATATCTTCAGATTGGAATCTCCTTTGTATGAGAATTTCAATTGAGTTATAAAAAGAGTTGAATATATTCTTATTGCATATATCAAGAGTGAATCCCCCTAACCTAACCTTACTTAACTTTACATTTTATTTTAATTGGTTAATAATTGAACTAACTAATTAAAATAAAGGCTAAGGTTAGGAAATCCAAATTTACTAATCTAACTTCTTACTATTTATCTAAATTTTATTTTATTGTTAACTTTGCCTATTTGACATTGAGGACAATGTCTTAATCTAATTGGGAGGAGGGTAGTTGATATATAATGCTAGTGTTAAATTTTTTTTTTTGCTATCACCTTGTTATGTAAAACAAAAAATCATTATGAATGGCGCGAGTAAAAGATTCATTTATGCATTCTTGAGACGCATTCTAATTCTAGAGTAAAGAGCACATTATCGAACTTTTGAAACACATTATAATTGGTTTATTATTAAAGCATTTTATGTATTTTTATTTGTTGCTTAAGTTCTTGGTAACTCTTGTGTAAATAAGTTTATTTTACTATCGATGTATGATTTCAAAATTATTTAGTTTAAATCACTTTTTTCTATCTAGGTTATTAAAGAATAACTTCTGAAGTTATTTCTTGAGTATAATACTAAGCCTTGTGGTAAGATGAATGATTCAATATATAGAGCCAATAAAATTTTTATATTTAAATATACATATTCTTTTTTAAACTCACACATCTTTTATGAG
Organism: Ailanthus altissimus; assembly: GCA_946807835.1. NCBI lineage: Eukaryota > Viridiplantae > Streptophyta > Magnoliopsida > Sapindales > Simaroubaceae > Ailanthus > Ailanthus altissimus. Next base: position 29,424,796 of record OX327693.1, read on the forward strand.
TGAGTGGAGAGGTTCTAGATAATAGCTTATTAACTTTCATTGATATTTTAAAATGATTAATTTTTGTTTGTAATGACATTATTTGGGATGAGTAAAGATTTAGTTGTTTAGTTGAATGATGAAAAAAAAAATTGATAAAGTAATATGACTAATTATTTGAACATAATAAAACTAAAGAAAAAGAAAAGAGATAAAAGAAGAGATAACATGATTTTAAAATAGTAAACAAAAGAAACAATACTACAAGGAGATAATAGAAAAGACAAGTATTTTGAACTAAAATTTAGCTCTCTAATTACATGTTTTGAACATAAACAGGCCACCTATTTATATAAAAATATAAATAAATCAAGATAAATGAAGAGGGAACCACTTGGATGATAAAAGTTAAGAAGGGTGGCAATATACACCAAATCTTATAGCATAATTATCCGTCATTTCTCAATTTGGTCATGGTGTCTTGATTTATCTTATTACAATAAAGTCTTGATTCATTTACAATTCCATTTGTTGGTATAATAAATCAAAACCATTTACAATTTTTTTTTATCTTGGACATGTAAATGGTTTCAAAAGTTTATTGTGTCAATTATAAAAATTATCTATAATAAATTAAGATACACTATTTTACAAGAATGAGTATTAATATTGTAAACAAAATAAAACATCATATATAAATTTGCATAACTTAAGAATGAAACATTAAATTCATGAATAAAAGTTAAATATATCTTACAACCTTACCAAGAGTTTCAATTGATCCTAAAGCTAGCATGTGGTAAGAATGGTTTGACTCTAAATAATTAATTTTTCTATCTTTAGATCAATGTTAATTTGTATATTTATCATTAAATGTAATATTTTCTTGAGCGATTATTAATTTTCAACTCCATAAATAAAACATAACATCTTTTTGCCCTTTGCTTTTTTGTACACTCTAAACAATAAATAATACAAATAAGAGGAGAAAATAAAATATTAAATAAAGAAAAATAAAATAGGTAAAACTAATAATAAAATAAAAGTTAGATAAATAGTTAAAAGTTAAATTAGTCAATGTTAGATTAGGATAATAAAAAGTTCTGAAATTATTTTGTTTACCACAACTCCCACTTTCTAAAAAAAGAGTTCAATTTTTTTATTTAAATTACTAAAGAATAACTTCTGAAATTATTTATTGAGTCTAAATCTTATGGTAAGATAGATGGTAAAATATATATAGCTAAGATTCTGGTGATAAAATTGTTTTCTAATAATTTTTATCTTCTAAAATTGAACGAAGACTTTATTGAATTGAATTCACTTTTTTTTTAAAACTTTTTTTCCTCTTTTTTTTTGAAACAAAATATAATGAATCATTACAAAATAAGAGCAATTTCTCACCATAATACTTTTTCACAATTTTTTTTTATCATCTTTCAATTAAATAACTAAATCATTTCTCATTCCAAATAATGTCATTATAAACAAAAATTAACCATTTTAAAAGATCAATGAAAGTTCGTAAACTGTTATCTCAAACCTCTGTACTCACTCACGAAAGATGTGTGAGTTTAGAAAAGAATATGTATACTTAAACATGAAAATTCTCTTGGCTATATATATTGAATCATTCATCTTACCACAAGGTTTAGTATTGTGTTCAAGAAATAATTTTAGAAGTTATTCTTTAGTAACCTAAATAGAAAAATGATTTAAATTAAACAATTTTGAGATCATACCTCGATAGTAAATAAAACTTAATGACACAAGAGTTACAAAAAACTTAAGCAATAAACAAATATCCATAAAATACATTAAAAATAAACCAATTAGAATGTGTTTCAAAAGTTTGGTAATATACTCTTTACTCTACTATTCTAGAAATAGAATGAATTTCAAGAATGCATAAATGACCTTTTTACTCATACCATTCATAATAATTTTTTTTTTAGAGAACAAAGTGATAGCCAAAAAAAAAATAAACACTAACATTATATATCAACTATCTTCCCCCTAACCAGATTGAGACATTGTTCTCAGTATCAAAATATAGAAATAGTAAAGTATAGAAGATATCACTTAAAATATCTTTTATTGAAAATAAAACTTGCAACAAAATAAAACAAACCACACAAAATGCTTAAAAATACATAAAAGTAGATAAGTTACGGATAAAGTGTCAAATCTATTTTACGTCTCTTTTTACTGTTATCAGTATACCAATCTATTTGACGCATTGTTAGATCAGATAGGGGTATAAGCTTGTAATTCATGGAGTAATTGATCAATAATTAAAGTAAAAATAAGGATCCGTCCTGCTACAGATGAGACGAATTATTTTTCCACCGTATAGTCAAGAAAAGATACAACTCATTATAAAAAAATCATCAACATTTAACAAACCAATGGATTTTTGATAGATTTACAATTGTGCCCATGAAACAATTTGAAAAATTTTCTTCAAAGTTCTGAAATCTCCAGGTAGAGCTATGAACGCATCAACAATGCAAAATATAAGAGACATTCGCCCATGCATTGATGATACTTGTAACTCATTCCCAATTATTGTTTCTACAATATTCCCAATAGTTAGAGCTTTTTGTATGATACCAAAAACTCGACTGCCTTTATTTTGTACAGCTGTTGCCACATATCCCATTAATCCACGACTACCGCTCCTATATACTAAATGAATTTTTCGCTCAACTAACACCTTACCAAGAATTTTTGCTGCTTCTACAAACTCTCTAATTTTTTAAGGGCTGGATCCATAGAAGACACAAATTTTTGTGAATTTATGAGTTGGTGTTTCTTCCATTATTACATTCACTTTCTCCCTTGAATGATTTTGAGTTTGTTGAAGATGCAAAAATAATGCAATGTATTTATAGAGCCAAAAGGTGTTGTAAAGTAAAGTTATATAGGTAGTTGGTTGTTAATGGATAAGATTAGACTTTAAATGCAAAATTTTTAAAATCGACTAGGGGTGGTTGGTTGTTGCTGGAGAAGACGTTTGAAGTTGAAATGAAACATTTAAAAATAACTGCTACAGTAAATATGTATAAGTAGTTGTGATTGCGATTCACATCTTCTTCTGGTTTTACGTCCAGAAACGGCTTAAACGCCCTCTATAGTTTGAGGATAGGCTTCCCATCTAATTCTTTTATAAATTGGCAAATAAGATCTTTTAAAGTCAGATTCTTGAGACTTTACTGCTCATGTTCCTTAAAAAATATGTCTAATAATTTACGAATTACAATATGCACATATCCACTAGGATGCGTCTCAAGAGTCGATAAGATATCATCTAAAGACTCCTTACTCAGGCCATCCTTAATGAATTTAATTTTATCTTCGCGATTTATAGACACCATTCCTAAATTGTAACAACGTGTGTTGCAAGTCATGCGTGCACATTTGTAACAAACACTTTATCTTTTTGCGCTTTATTTTTTTACAAAAGAGCTTTTACCTAAGCCAGACGTGTAAGAAATTAATGAGCCTAAAAAATCGTCTGGCAATCGAACTTTGATTTCAATTAACCAACGTACATTATCAAGTATATTCATAATCATTAATAACTTTAATCTTTCACATCTTACTTGGTAAATTATCTTTAAGGCATTTTGAGGCAATAAAGAAAAACGTTTTTTCAAATTCATTAGAATGTGATCTATTTTTTTTAGAAAGCAGAAGAAGAAAATGTATCAATAATTGTGAAAAACTGATAAAACTGACTTAAAATGTCACGGAGAACTGTTATCTGCCACTTAACCGGGGTGCAAAATAAAACTTTAACAAAAATACTAAATAACCTGCAAGTAAAAATAAAAAAATAAAGTTAAAAGAAGAATAAATATATATAAATTAAATATAAATATGCAAAATAAAGATTAATTGGTCTCATAACAAAGGTCAAATAAGGATATAAATTCTTTATGAAAAGCTTAATTTTTTTGAAACGGCTTGAGTATTTGCCCCATTTATCTTAAACACATTACCATTTATACGATTTGTAATGTTAATTATTCTATAAGGGTACACATGTTTCACAATAAAAGGGTCACTTTATTTTGATATTTATTTTTTAGGGAATATGTGAAGTCAAGAATTATAAAGCAAAACCTTCTAACCAACATCAAATATTTTTCTTTGAATTTTTTTATCATGAAAAGTTTTGATTTTAACTTTATGAATTTTTAAATTCTCATATGCATCATTTCTTAATTCTTCAAGTTTATTTATTTGTAATTTATGTATCTGTTCAGCAGAATCAAAATTTGTGTTAAAAATTTTAATCACTTAGTAGGCTTTATGCTCAAATTCCACAAGTAAGTGACAAGATTTTTCATAAACTATCTTATAAAGAGACATACCCAATGAAGTTTTAAAAGCAGTTCTATAAGCCTAAAGTGCATCATTAAGTCTTAAAGACCAATCTTTGCGATTTGAGTTTACAGGTTTTTTCAAAATTTGTTTTATCTCCCTATTTGCTAATTCAACTTGTCCACTTATCTGAGAATGATAAGGGGTGGTAACTTTATGAGTAATACCATATTTTTTAATTAATATTTCAAATGGCCTATTACAAAAATGTTTACCCTCATCACTTATAATGGCCTGAGGGATTCCAAATCGACTTAAGATACTTTCTTTCAAAAATTTCATGACTATTTTATGATCATTATTTCGATATGAAATAGCCTTAATTCATTTGAGACATAATCTATTGTGACTAAGATATACGTAAATTCAAATGATAGTGAAAATGGTCCCATGAAATCTATCCCCCAACAATTAAAGATTTTAATAACAAGAATGAGGTTTAAAGGAACCATGTTTCATTTTGAAATGGATCTCAATTTTTTACAACATGTTATACAAAACACATGTGTATCTTTAAATAAAATTGGCCAATAAAATCCACACTTCAATATTTTTGCAGTTGTTTTCTTTGAGAAATATCCCCGACATGCTTCAGAATGACAAAATTCAATAACTCTACTTACTTCGTTGTCAGGTATGCATCTTTGACATATTTGGTCATAATAAAATTTGAAGAGATAAGGATCATCCTAATAAAACTTTTTTACTACAGTTAATTTTTTTTTATTTTGAGCATTCCATTGAGGTGACATTTCTCTTGTTACGAGAAAATTAATAATATTAGCATATCAAAGCATTGTAACAGTAGAAAATAAAAATTCATCAGAAAAAGAATCATTAATGGATGTTATTTCTATTGATGAATCTAATACGAGTCTTGATAAATGATATGTAACAATATTCTCAGCTCAATTCTTATCCTTGATAGTGATATTAAATTCTGAAGCAATAGAATCAAGCGAATCAGTCTTGGTTTTGCATCATGTTTTGACATTAAGTACCTTACAATAGCATGGTCAATAAACACAATAGTTGAAGAACTAATTAAGTAAAAATGAAAATTGTCTAATGCAAATATTACAGCAAGTAGTTATTTTCTAATTGTTGTGTAACTCAATTGTGTACTGTTTAAAGTTCTACTTGCGTAATAAATTACATAGGGTTTACCTTCATTTCCTTGTCCCAATACAACACCAACAACATGGTCACTGGCATCACACATGAGCTTAAAAAGTAAAGACCAGTCAGGAGATTGTATGATAAGAGCAGATGTTAAGAGATCAATTAATTTTTCAAACGAATTTTGACACTCTTGAATCTACTCAATCGATACATCTTTTGCTAAGAGGTTACAAAGAGGTCTAGATATAACACTAAATTTTTTTATGAACCTCCTATAAAATCCAACATGTCCTAAAAAGAATCGAACTTCTCTGATTTTTATGTGTGGGGGCAAATGAGAAATAAGTTTGAATTTTGCCTTATCCACTTCAATTCCTTTAAAAAACAATACATGTCCTAAAATAATTTTAAAAATAACCATGTAATGACATTTTTTTCAATTCAACAGAAGACCATTTTTTTCACATTTTTTAAAGACATTTTCTAAGTTTTCAAGACAATTATCAAAAGAATTTCTAAACAGGGTTAAATTATCTATGAAAACTTCTAAATAATACTCAATCATGTTACTAAAAATGCTTAACATACATCTTTAAAATGTTGTTGGGGCATTACAAAGTCCAAATGGCATTCTTCTAAAAGTAAAGGTCCCGAAAAAGCATATGAAAGTAGTTTTTTCTTGGTCCTCTAGTGCTATAGGAATTTGATAATAGCCAGAATAACCGTCTACAAAGTAATAGTAGGGATGTCCTGTTACTCTTTCAAAAATTTGATCAAGAAATAGAAAGAAAAAATAGTCTTTTCTAGTAACAGAGTTCAACTTCCTATAATATGTGCACATCCTCCAACTAGATGAGAATTAAGTTGGTATTAACTCATATTTGTCATTTTCAATGGCTGTGATTTCAGATTTTTTTGGTACTACCTGAGTAGGACTTACCCACTTACTATCTGAGATAGGATAGATGATTACTGCTTCAAGTAATTTAAGAACTTCAGCTCTCACTACCTCTTTTATATGTGAATTTAATCTCCTTTGAGGTTGTTGGGAAGTTTTGACATTATCCTCTATGTGTATTATATGTGTGCAAATTAAAGGATTAATGCCTTTTATATCTTTTAAAGTCAACCCAATTGCATTTTTATGCATTTTTAATATTTTAATTAACTTACCTTCTTGTTCGCTTGTGAGTGTAGAAGAGATTACCACCGTTTGTTTCTCTCTAAAAAATGCATATTTCAATCCTTTAGGTAAAGGTTTCAACTCTAACATTAGAATTGCATTCTGTTTATCTTTATTTTCTCCCAATTCTTTAAATTTTAGTTTTTATCATTTATTTTCAATCACCTGTGCGCAGTTAAGTAAAGAACATATGTCAGAGATTTCAGGATCTAATTGTATATTTGACTCAAATGAATTCATTAAACATATTTTTAAGGGATCGGTAGAACTTATTTTTTTGAATATGATACTCTACAATTGTTTCAATTATGTTGGCTTCTTCACTTTCATTCTCCTTCTCATATGGTTGCTTACATATATTAAAAACATTAAACTCAAGTGTCATATTTCCAAATAAAAGCTTAATTACTCTATTCCTGCAATTAATCAAAGCATTAGAAGTTGTTAAAAATGGACAACCCAAAATAACAAGTATCAAATTACATCTATTAGTAGGTTATGTGTCTAAGATAATAAAATCGACAAGATATGCGAATTTATCAACTTGAACTAAAACATTTTCCATTATCCCTTTTAGCACTTTTATTAATCATCGGCAAGCAAAAAAGTTACAAAAGTTAGTTTTAACTCATCGAGATTGAGCTATTGGTAAACTAAATGTGACAGTAAATTCACACTAGCACTAAGATCAAGTAAGATATGTTCAATTTTATGACTTCTAATAATACATAAAATTGCAGGACAACTAGGATTTTTATATTTCAAAGCATTATGATTTTGAAGAATGACACTTACTTGTTCAGCTAAAAATACTTTTTTTTTTACATTCAATTTTTTTTTACTGTGTATAAATCCTTCAAAAATTTTGCATAAGAGAGAATTTGTCACGCCCCAGACCCAAAAGATTCGACACACGACATCACTTACATTCATTCAATGCATGTGAACTCATAAATAATATTACACAAAATTTAATCTTTCATTCAACATAAGAATCCTTAGCAAGTTGCTAATAAGTTCAACATTAAAAACAACTCATAACCTAACATATAAATATAAACTTCTTTTGACAATATTTAAACATTCATTTCAATTTTTTTCAGAATTATAACAATTGAATTATGACTGGGACAATTAATAAACCGAAGATATGCAGAGTTTTCTCAGAGATTAACACTCTACTACGTCACCAGTAGCAACTTTGTTACCGGAAGCCCAGAATATATTCATTGCAAATTCTTACTTAAAATCAACTAATAACCACACTTTGAAAACTTAAATCAAATTCAAACACATACAATAAAATAATACATAAGTATTTATTCAATAGGGACAAACCAAATATCTTATCCCATGCATCCCCAAATGAAACACTCAACAACCTAACAACTTAAGGAATCCAAGGAACAGCTGAAGCCTTGCCAAATCCGCTAAGCACATATATACCTTATTTACCTGAAATCACCATAAACTATAATGAGTATAATACTCAGTAAGCATACTAGTTTTTCATATATTCAATACAAATACATATATGTATGCAATGCATATGTATGATATGCTATGATAACCCAAAATCATAATCTTATCAAATCACATATCATGTAAGCGCTTACACATTCTTTCAAAATATATTACAGGAATACTATCACTCAACTACTACTTAGTAGGACTTACACATCATATATCACATAATGAGCCAAATGTCACTCGTAGGTGACATACCGTATGAGAGAAATAGTACAAGTGAGGTTTAAATTACACATATATAATGCTCAAACCTGAAAGTAAGAGCCAAACCTTCAACCTGATCATCGGTGAGTCCTCTCACATGCACCAATATGCCACCACACGAATGTGATGACTCAATCTTCCTTTAGGTACCAATAGGATCCTCCCTACATATGGAACATATAACATATACTAATCCCGAAAGAAAGGCCACACATAAAGGCTTCACAAATCATATAAAATGTCTACTAAGTCAACAGTGACTTCAAACATCCTCAAAATACAAAATGTTTCTCATGGACATATTACTCTTCAAAGCTTTCTTTGTTAAACACATTTCATTTTGAAAGCTCACTTTCAAAAAACACATGTATATCCATGCTCAATGTCAATGCTCACATTCATAAACATATGTCTTTCACATTTCATATCAAATACACTTTGGCATAACATAAACATATTTCTAAGCACATTTATAAAATCATACATAGATAATTACTATGCTTATTGTAATTTCAGTAAAAGTTTAGTATACTTACCTCTTAGCACTTTCAGCTACAAGGCTTAAATCTCCTTAACCTATCAATAGAGATTAATTCTTTCATAAGCCTCATAATTCACACAAAATACTTTAAATAGCTTATAAAATTATACCCAATGCATTTATCACATCAAATTGGTCTAAATACTTGGTTTCTCAAAACCTATCATTCTGACCACTTACACTTAACGAAATTTTCTAATACATCAAATGATGTTCAATTACTCCAAAAGAATATACCATTCTTGACTCATATATCCTTCTTATATATAAATATTATATCAAAATTCCTACACAATCCATTCCATACACACCATCGAATCTAAACTACTAACCTGACAGGATCAAGATACTTACTAAACAGTATTCAATCTTCTAATTTTATAAAATCATATACTAACTCAAAATTATAAAACTATCACATAATTACTCTTAACACATATCTCAATCCATGATAAATATTTCACTTCCAAATCACTGCCAAAAGCATTTTAAAACTATTTTATTCCGTAGCTTTAAAAATCTGTTAATCAAATACTGCAATGAGCTGATACACTTTAGAAAATCATAACACTTCAACCACATTGATCTAAATTCTCTATTCCGAGTATATCATATTAGATATATAAAATTATCATATTCCATAAATTTATAATTTTTAAAGATCATTCAGCAGGTCAAAAATTATTTGTCACTGTATTATACTGTTAACACAAGAAATTTTCAGAATTTCAGGGTCATTTTGGTAAATTCACTACAAATTTAATTTCTGAAATTTTCAATTGATTCAAAGTCTCAGATGATCCTAAATATGTCTAATTTCATATACTCAAAATTCAAAACCAGAATCAAATCACAAAAATTTATAAAATTACTGGATCAAGAGACTATCAAGCAGAAATTCTACAATTCATCATGATTTATCAAGCGATCTTATAGATCATCATCAATTCTCACAGTATCTTATGAAATACACATCAAATCCTCACTTATACATATTTCCAAAAATAAAAACTTAAACAAATTCAATTTCTGAAATTTTCAATCGATTCAAAGTCTCAGATGATCCTAAACATGTCTAATTTCATATACTCAAAATTCAAAACCAGAATCGAATCACAAAAATTTATAAAATTACTGGATCAAGAGACTATCAAGCAGAAATTTCACAATTCATCATGATTTATCAAGCTATCTTATAGATCATCATCAATTCTCACAGTATCTTACGAAATACACATTAAATCCTCAATTATACATATTTTTAGAAATCAAAACTTAAAAAAATTAACTTAATTAACACCAATAAATTGAGAAATAGTTGTGATATACCTCTTAAGATCCAAATTTCCAATTTCTCCTTCTTCTCTTTCTCTCATCTCTATTTCTCTCTTCTCTCTCTCTAAAAGGATAGCTCAACCCAAAAATGGGTAAATTAGGGTTCAAAAGTGTATTTTTATACTAAGAGGCTAATTTTTTGTATTTATAAATTTACCCCTAAAACTTTTAAAGTATAACAATTTGGTCCCTAAAATAAATCTAAAGTCTTGCAAATAAATCCAATACTAATAGTATATCCTTAACCTATAAAAACACTACTAATAACAATATATAAATCAAAGATCATCCACATACAAATAAAATGTATATTTATATATAGATATAAATACATATTCTTACCGGTTGTGGATACTGATTACTGGAGAATCTGTTTAATAGCATCCAATAAATGAATATTAACTTTTACCTGTTTGAAGATTTTAAAATTTTTAGCATTGTGATTCAGCTTCTTAGCATTACGTAATACATGAGAAAATAAGGGTGAAGGTAAGGGTGAAGGTAAGGGTTTGGTGTTTTCTTCATTCGGTGTAGGTTCAACGCTTTCCTTATCCTTAGAGATTGATTCATCATTTTCATAAGGTTCAAGAATATGTTTTTCAACAATCTTACCATTTCAAAAAGTGATAACTGCTTTAACTTGATTCATGTGTTGGCTTCCTAAACTATATGCATTTGAGTTTTGTTGTCCTTTGGGTTTGGTTGTATGTGATAAATCAATTTTTCTTTCCCATGATGTTTAGTACGGATGCAAATTTAACAAGAATATCTTTCAAATCAGCAAATGTTTGAGCATTTTGAGAAATAATAGACTCTTGCTTTTCAATGAATGCATGCAAAGTTTTTTCAAGATTTTTCTTAGAAGCTAGGACATATGGTGCATAACTTTGATGGTTTTGAAAATTTTGGTGCGGTTAGAAAGGTGGTTGTGAAGCCTGTGCTTGAGTGTCATTCCTCCAACTAAAATTTGGGTGATTTTTCTAACCAGGGTTGCAGTTTTCTGAATATGGGCTATTTTTTTACTGCTTGAACATATTTAGAACATTGGCTTATTCATAAAAAAAATTCCCTAAATGCATACAAATTTGGGCAATCATTGGTAGAGTGATCATAGGTTTCACATATGTGACACACAATTTCTTGAACAGATTTTAGGTGACCACTCTTTTTCATTTCTAAACTTTAGACTTTTTTAGTTAGGGATGCTTTGGCTTGAAGGTCATGGTCTTTTCTAAGATGATAAATACCCTCACTAGATGTAGTAGTTTAAGTTTTGCTAGGTGCCTCATAAGTACTAGCAGTGTCTCAATTTTGAGCATTTTCTACTAGTAAGTTTAGATAGTTTACTGCCTCTTTTGAGTATTTATCCTCGAATGTTCCATTATACATTATTTCTACCATTTGCTTAACTTGGGGTGTTAAGCCCTCGTAGAATTGGAGACTAATCTCAAATTTTCAAAGCCATGATGAGGACAAGTATTAAATAATTCTTTATACCTTTCCTAGCATTGGTAAATGGTTTATCCTGATTTTAGACAAAATTGGTAATTTATCTTTTGAAAAAATTTGCTCTATAGGGAGGAAATTTTTTTTTAAGAATTGTTGTTACATCTCATCCCATAAAGAAATGGATCATGGTTTAAGATTTTATAGCCATGTTTTAGCTTTATCTTTTAAAGAAAAAGAAAAAAACTTTAAATTAAATTGTGTTTATGCTATAATTTTAGTTATTATACATGTTACACACTTCTTCAAATTCTCTTAGATATAGGTAATAGTTCTCTGCATCTAAGCCATGAAAAGTGAATAAAAGTTAGATAATGTCCAACTTAGGCGAGGATCTACTTTATGGATGAGATGCAATAATAATTCCTAAAAAGCTTTTTTCCTCCCTATAAAATAAATTCTTTCAAAAGATAAATTATCATTTTTGCCCAAAAATCAGAAGAGACCCTTTATCAATATTAAGAAATGTATAAAGAATTACTTAATACATGTCCTTATCATGGCTTTGAAATTTGGAGATTAGGAGTTTATACCCAAGTGCTGTAAAATAATGATATAAAACCACTTTACATCAAAGGAGGTTCAAATCGAAAGATATAACAATTAAAGTTTATCAACATTTATATTTTAACTAATATTTATTTCTTTCAATTATTATACACCAAATCTTATAAATGGGTTCAAGTATTTATTATGCTAATCTTTATATTTGTCTACAATAAATCAAGACTCTCACTTTACAAGAAAGGATATTTACGCTAAATTTTATAAATAATTTTAAGAATTTATTGTGTCAACTATAAAAAGAGTTGATATGTTCCTATTGAGTCCCTCAGGAGAATTTTTTCACTTTACAAGAAAGGGTATTTACATTAAATCTTGTAAATTGTTTCAAGAATTTATTGTGCCAACTATAAAAATTGTCTATAATAAATCAAGATACATCACTTTACAAGAAAAAGGGTATTAATATTGCAAACAAAATAAATACATCATATATAAATGGTTTAACTCCTTTGAGGATAATTATTTGCACAATAAATTCTAAGTTCATGTTATCTCTTCTTCCATCACTTTTTTTTTTCCCTTTTTAGTTGTATTATGTTCAAGTAATTTGCTTTTTACTAAGGTGAAAGGGTGAAACTCCTGATAAGGTAATAAGATATACTTATTTTTTATTCATGAATTCAATGTTTCATCTTAAGTTATGCAAATTTATATATGGTGTATTTATTTTGTTTGCAATATTAATACCATTTCTTGTAAAGTGATGTATCTTGATTTATTATAAACAATTTTTATAGTCGGCACAATAAATTCTTGAACATTTATAAGATTTTGCATAAATACCATTTCTTGTAAAGTGAGAGTCTTGATTTATTGTAGACAAATATAAAGATTGGCATAATAAATACTTAAACCCATTTATAAGATTTGATGTATAATAATTGAAATAAATAAATACAAGTTAATATATAAATAGTGATGAACTTTAATTGTTATATCTTCCGATTGGAACCTCCTTTGTGTGAGGATTCCAATTAAGTTATAAAAAGAGTTGAATATATTCTTATTTCATATGCCAAGAATAGATCCCATAACATTAGCTTTTATTTTAATTGGTTAATTGAATTATTATTTGCAAACATCTTATATTACTTTAATTGTCTTTAAAGTATTTATAGTTTGTAATTTTAATTCCACTTCCTTGTGGATCGACCCCGTTCTCACCGGGTTATTTATGGCTTCGACAATCTTGCACTTGAAAATAAACTCCTATATTTTGGACGTGTCAAGTTTTTGACGCAGTTCCTTGGTAACGGTGCCAAAAACTTGACATGTTTAGAATATAAGAGTTTATTCTCAAATGCATGATTGTCGAAATAATAAATAACTTAGTGAGAACGTGGTCAATCCACAAAGAAGTGGAATTAAAATTACAAACTATAAATACTTTAAAGATAATTAAAGTAGTATAAGATATTTACAAATAATAATTCAATTAACCAATTAAAATAAAAGTTAAGGTTAGGGGGATCCAATTTTGGCATATGAAATAAAATATATTCAACTCTTTTTATAACTCAATTAGAATTCTCACACAAAGGAGGTTCCAATCGGAAGATATAACAATTAAAGTTCATCACCATTTATATATTAACTTGTATTTATTTCTTTCAATTATTATACATCAAATCTTATAAATGAGTTCAAGTATTTATTATGTCTATCTTTATATTTGTTTATAATAAATCAAGACTCTCATTTTACAATAAAGGTTATTTACGCCAAATCTTATAAATGGTTTCAATAATTTATTGTGCCAACTATAAAAATTGTATATAATAAATCAAGATATACCACTTTACAAGAAAATATATTAATATTGTAAACAAAATAAATACATTATATATAAATTTTCATAATTTAAGAATAAAAGTTAAGTATATTTTATTACCTTGCCAAAAGTTTTACCCTTTTACTCTAGTAAAAATAAAATTATTTGGACATAATAAAATTAAAGAAAAAGAAAAGAGATAGAAGAAAAGATAACATAACTTTAGAATAGTAAATAAAATAAATAATATTACAAAGAAATAATACAAAAGATAAGTATTTTGAACAAAAATATAACTCTCTAACTATATACTTTTGGCATAAATATGCCACCTATTTATAGAAAATATGGATAAATCAAGACAAACGAAAAAAGAACCACTTGGATGGTGAAAGTTAAGAAGCGTAGCAACTAATTTGCATTAATTATCATTAATGTATCCATTTAATTGTCTAATTTAGAATTGATGTGATCCGAATTAACTTTTACTTAAAATATTAAAGTTGTAGATAAGTCTCTTATCTTTCTAAATTGAGTTGTCTTATATGTATTAGATACGTATATCTATAGTTATGGGCCTAAAACTGATGACCGTTCGAACTGGGCCTTTACTGCAGATCAGTCCTATTCTAGGCCATTTTCACATTTTAAACGCTTAAATTTTAATTGTCTTATAAAATATAATATATTAGCCTATTAATTTAGCTCTTCATAGGATTAAGAATCACTCTAATTGGATTTCTAGGTAGAAAGTGATGCATATTTTACCAAACCTACCACAAAACAGTTAAAAGCTAATTAGGTACAATATTGTAAACATGCTTAAGTTAGAGAGGTTAAAGACACTAGTAATACAAAATAATGATATAAAACCCTTAATAAATGTGTAATTTCAAGTGTTCATCACTCTAAATACTTGAATTTTAAATTTCTTATGAAATATAATATGTTAACCCATTTAGTCAGCTCTTCACAAGATCAAGAATCACTCCAATTTGATTCATAAGTAGAAAGTTTTATTTTTATAAAACTCCTATATTCTGAACGTGTCAAGTTGTGCACTCAGACAACGTACCATATTGAGTAGTTTAATACAGTAAAATCCATCAATTTATTATAGTTAAGTTAACTAAAATATATGATTAATGGTGGGACCCATTTTAGGATAATTTGGTAACCTAATAATTTCATTTACTTGATTATTTAATTGTTAAATAATCAAAATAAATATTTATTTATTTAATTATTAAATAAATAATTTAACTTAACTATGATTAAAAGTTAACTATATGATTAAGTTAATTAGATATGGTTAAATTAGTTAACTAAAGTTAGGTTAGTTAGATATTTGTTAACTAAGGTTAAGTTAATTCTAACTCAATTAAGGTTAAAAGTTAACTTTGATTAAGTTAAATATCTAAATTCAAGTGAAATAAAAATGAAATGCATGTTAAATTAAGAGTTAATTAAAATGCATTTGGTTAATATTAGTAAATTGAAACAAAATTTTTTTGTTAAGTGTTTTAGGATGGCCGGCCAATTTAGAGAGAAATTGAGAATAAAAATTTGTAATATTTTAAGAGTTGAAAGCATATTCTATTTATCATCTTCTATAATTAAAGTTAGCAATTAAAACACAAATAAATTTATTTATTTTTTGGTTCAAGAGTTGAATAAATAAATAACAAATTTAAGTAAGTTAAAGAGTTTAACTTTGAATTATGTTTAAGTGTTAAATTGATTGCTGAATTAAATACTGTTATTTTAGACAATCAATCACACCATTGTTGATTGCTAGAATTGGCAAAGTTTACATTTCAAGTGAACTTCAAGCAATTTTATTCCAAAGGATTTATGGGTTAAATTCTCAATTTTGTATATTAATTTGATTAATATATAATAACCATATTTATTACCATTTTTTAGATTTTCGCTGTGTAAATATATATGTATATGATGCGTATATTTGATGATGAACATCTACCACATGCATGCATTCATAATTAATTAACACCCAACAATATGTATAAGAAATTAATCGAATAAAAAATGATTAGATTAAAAAAAATTACAATAACACTCAAGTCATCCTACCAATTATTTAATAGCTAATGAAACCATGATGGGTCAACATCAATCTCAAGTAAACTAACATGATCTTTACTATTGTAAACCCAAGCCTCAAACTCTATTTAAATGGCCAGGTCTATTGGCTATAACGGATTCATGTTCAGCTCAATCGTATTGCATTGAATCTATACTTGAACTTCTGCCTTCCTTTTCATAATCTTCATTAGCATGAGATTAGTAAATAGGGCGTGTTTCACCAATGAGACCTTGTACTGGCACAAAAACATACTCATACCTATTACAATATTAGATAAGATTTGTACATTTGCTGGATTGTTATACTAGTATTGCAGACTAGCTGCAAGTTATAATTAACTAGTAGAGTTTGAACGTCATCAGTTATGTTTTCTCTAAACTAAGCAAAACACACTAGTATATATGTCAAGTAAAATAGTTTAATTTTTTTTTATATAATTTATATTTATCCCATGACTAATTTGTGTTTGTCTAAAAGGCACATGACTAGTAATATTTCATTATTAATGTCATTTAATGCATAATATCATCCCCGATTTGATCCACCTTTTGAAAAATGGTCCATTATTTGCATCCATTTTACTTTGTTTAATTTTAACTGTTCTCGTAGCTCTTAATCTTCTTTGCAATGTTATAATTTAATGACATGTCTTATTTAAATTATGCGTAAATAATCATAATCAATTTACCATTTAATACTCTAATTAAGCTAATTTTGTAATAAATAAATAAATAAGCATTCAAAATAATCTACCGTTGCTCTAGATACTTGTGGGGTTTCTTTATCCTGGCCACCCTTAACACTCATATCATCATCAAGATTAGTAAAACAAGCAATGCTCCTCAAGGCATGTACAACACCATAAAACAGCAAGTCTTCGATATAACTCTTAATTAGAATCTTTAATTTTATGATCAACATGATAGCTTTCAAATTCTTTTCATATTCTTTTGGTACTAACTTATGATAAACCACTAGAACCTACAAATAATCAAATATATATCACATAATTGTTAACCATTAATTAAAAAAAAAATGTGAATATGATCTTAAAAATATACGAGAACCTTATTTAGAATTGTTGCTTTAACGTTTGTGAACCATGTTATCCCCTTACTCTATCAATTCAAAATATACAATAAGTGATTACCATTTTGACATGCAAATATCTCACTACAAATCGTTAATTGCCTCTTAAATTGAAATATTAAATAATAAAAATAACAAATTGATCTTAATAAAAACTATTAATCTCAATAATAATCAACAAAATTATGCACCATAAAGGTATATGAAATTTGTAAATATTATATTTTTCTTTGTCCTCAATGGGGCCTTTTATTACTTTCATTAACTTCAACAAAGTTGTTATGCTAAGTGAGTTATAGATTACTTTTCATATATTATTGTCCCGTGCATAATTATTAAACTCATTCAAATCTTCAACTATATTTAGCACAAAATTTTAAATACCTTTATGCTCATCATGTGATATTAAAACATAAATTTATAACATCTTCGTTATTAACCATATGTAAGTCCAATGCACTAAATTAATTATCAATTATCTAATTTTTTTTGTCAACTTTCAAAAAGATGAATAATCTCTCATCTTTAACTTGTTATTAATACAATGTTGATAAAAATTCACATACTTTCATATAGATTTACAATTTAAGCCTACTGCAATAAAATCTTACGTGCCAAAATTCTTTTAAAAAAAGCAATAATTTTCATGTTTAAAGACCTTCTATATATGTCGCCCTAAATAATTTTAATTGTTTGGGTGTCAATTTATGTCATATAAGGTTTAAAGTCCACGTCTTTTGAGTAAGATGTAATGCTAAAAAAACTCATTGGTTGAAATTTTATATTCTTTGGACACATTATACTTCTAATAAAAAGTAAATAACAAATCAAATTAACATAAAAATAATTTTAAATAAATATAATCATATAAAAATTATTAAATATAATTATAAATTAAATATACAACTAACTAAACAAATATAAATTAATAAACTAAATTATAAATAAAAATTATTTATAATTTAATAATTTCAATATTTATTTAGTATTAAATTAATTAATTAATGGAACAAAATAATAATATTTTTATTTATTTTTGCACACCACGAGACACGTGTGGTGAACGTATGCGTGATGCGCCCATTGGGTGCATGCACTCAAGTGTGCTATTCACGTGTTGTGTGATCCCAACTCGCGGCTTTCTTATGACACATGATGTCAATACACCACCACATTTTTAATTCTCTCAATAATTTCAACTGATTTCTTCTTTTACTTTTAAATTATTTTCATCCATTTTTAACACAATCTACTTATATTTCATACAATTTACATGTAATTTAATTATTTTTACACATTAATTACAAAAATATTATCATATTTAAGTGTTATATCTTATATTTATAAAACTTACCTAGTATCAGCTATGATATATTCTCAAGTCAGTCCCAATGTTAATATTGAAGATCTATTACAATAACGCCACTGATCTACTTATTGCACTTAGGTTTGGGGGTGTTTAATGCCGTTTAGAGAAAATAATGAGATTTTTTTTTTTCTAAAGTTTGAGTAAACTAAAAATAATAATCAAGAGGTAAAATTATTCATTTTAGAATCCTTTGGCTATAAGAAAAATAGTAGATTTAGGGCTAAAAAACAATATTAACTTAAAATTTGGATTGTTATTTTTTGAAAATTTTCCATAATTTTAATATCGTTCCACAATCTAAAACGAAGCGTTTTGGTTTAGCCATAAAATTGGAGTGAACCAGAGTTCCAATTAATTGTCAGTACAAAGTCATTTTATAAGCATTTATATTATGTTAAAGCCTTTTTAGTAAAAAAAAATTTCATTAACACAAAAAACTTTTCTCTTAACTAAAACAGAGCCAACCAGTCGTTGTAGTTGCCGGAGACTTCGATGAAATTCCCTTCCTTTTGTTCTTGTTTTCTTACTTTATTTTGTTTTCGTTTTTTCCCTTTGTTTTATTTTGTTTTTGCGTTTTAGATTTAGATGGAGTTCGTGTCTTCTGGCCAGCGAGTATTTGTGCTGCACCAAAGATCCCTCAGTCGTCGCCGAGCTTCTTCATCCGCTGTCGGTTTATCTAGTCGTACTTCTGCTGGATCCAGCTTGTACGGGAACCTGAACAGCATTGACACGGTGAAGCGCCGCCTTCCTTGCCCCCTCGACAATGACGCCCTCCACTCATCCTAGATTTGAATCAGCCGTCTGCCAGTTTCCCATTTCATCTCCTTCCATTTTTCGACGTGCTGCCGAGCTGACCACCGCCTAACATCCAACCACTGTACTAAAGTAACACAACTCTCGCAGCTCGTGCTTCTTCTAATTCGGTGCGAAGTAAATCTGGCAGCCTTCAAACCACTGCATTGCCACCCGCTTAGAATAATCGGATTTATTGGGTTATATTGCTTTGTTAGTGATTGTATTGCAGGTGTATTAAGAGTTTGATAGGGCTACTAGTTTATAATAGAGGGAGGTTATAAGTATAAAATGGTATTCTTTTTTGTTCGAGGGTAATTTTTGTTTCGTTGTATAATAATATTTTTATGCGAAATAGATATTTTTTTTTGTGAAATTAAATTTATTTTGCGTGAAATAAATTTTTATATCTCTTTAAGAGGATAGTTTTATTCTTACAGGTTATCCTGTATTAAACGGAGTAAGCAATTCTCATTTTAAAATAAATAAATTTCTCCCGTTCTAAATAGAGTAAAGATCTCGATTTATATAATCTCCTCGTTAGAGAATTTGTCGTGAGAGTTATAAATCCGAATAAATTATAATAAATATATATAATTATTATGTATAACTTTAATAATCTTTTAATTTTATATTATAATATTTTTTTAAAATATATTTTTTTAATAGTTCTCTCCATTTCCCCAAGCTAAAAAGAGAGAGCACAAGAAAATCTTTTTCCAACTTTCCTTTTCTTCGTCCATATACTTTCTCCCGGTCCAAACAAACACGTCATCTCTCTCATTCACTTTTTCTCTCTCTAACTGTAGGGCTACGATACAACAGTGCCTTCCACTCTGATTGATTGATTCTCAACAAACAAACAAATAAAAACCTCGTTGACTCGACGTTTAATTAGGGTTCGAATTCGGAGACCGAGTTGACTCGACGAGAAAATGTTTTTCTCCGGCGATCCAACGACTCGGAAGCGAGTCGATTTAGGAGGCAGGAGCTCGAAGGAGAGAGACAGGCAGAAGCTTCTAGAACAGACGAGGTTGGAGCGCAATCGTCGCCTTTATATTAGGAAACAGAACCAGGCTGCCATCAAAATTCAGGTCGGATTCACTGAATTTGGTATGCTTAATAGAAATCGCGAGTGCTTTTCATTGTAATTAATTTAAAATTTGTGTTTGGATTTTTGGTGATAGAATTAATTGCTACATTGCCACATTGTTTGTTCTTTTTTGGTGTTGTTTGCACTTGTACAAGCTGCAACGATTGTTTTGGTGTCCACCGATTGCCTATTCTTTTAAATGTTAGATGTTGCTTTATGGTGTGGGTAAAGTCGGTGTTGTTTTTGGATTTATATCAGGGACGGAATGCAATTTGAATATGTTAATGTGTGTTGATTTTGAGATAACAAAAATGCTACTAGATGTCATCAAGATTAATGCTAGGAACCAAAATGAATATATGGAAGGTGGCTAGCTAATATGTTTATGATATGGATGTTAGTGATGAAATGGTCTTGGTTTAGTAGGAGGGATTGGTCATATTGAGTAATAATATAGGTGCTAATAATTTGGCAGTAGTAGCTAATGTCTAGATGCATAAAGAACCCATCCCGATCTCCAAGTAAGAGGAAAAGATATTATGTAGTGTGTATGATTCTTGAATCTCCCCAGTTCTTTCTATCTCTCTCTCTACTTTAAATTTTCAAAGTGTGTACTATATACTAGCTACAGAAATGCAATGTGAACATGTTAATGTGTGGTGATTTTGAGATAATTGCTACTAGATGATCAAGATTAATGCTAGGAAGCAAAATAAATATGTGGAAGGTTTTGGCTGGTGAATATGTTTATGATATGGATGTTAGTGATGAAATGATCTTAGTTTGGCAGGAGGGATTGGACATATTGAGTAATAATATGGGTCCTAATAATTGGCAGTATTAGCTAATGTGTATGATTGTTGAATCTCCCCAGTTCTTTCTATCTCGCTCTCTACTGTAAATTTTTCGAAGTGTTGACTAAATACTAGCTACAGAAATGCTTCAGAGGGAGAAAAGCAATGGAAATTGAAAAGTCCAAAGTCCGAGAGCAGTTTTATGCAACCTATGGGCGGCATTTCCAAAATGTGGACAGGTAACATGTTCGATCCTTCTTTTCATTTTAAGAAGACTGATAACTACATCTCAACTCTTTTTAGTTTTCCTCTGTAACCTTTATTTTGGCCAACAACAACTGAGTTGGCATCAGTTTTCTTTGCTGGTGTTTGTTGCTTCTAGAAGAGATTTCTTCTCCTATCCGATTTATTGATTTTGTTGCAAATTGGCTCTGTGCATTCAGGAAATGTTTTGGTCCAGATTCAGCATTCCTCCGCCAGCTGTTTTTTTTCTTTAACGCACGAAACATTGGTGATATTTCAACCCTTGTGGAAATATGCCGGTTACTCGAGCATTTTGTTCAAGATAGTGGTAATTTTCATAAGTATTGCTACCTTAAAGATATTCTTATGGACTACTTTGAGTATAATTTTTATGTTCACTATTTTTAGTTCTCTTAATTTTTATTTGCACTAATTTTAGTTCTCTCTATCAGTTTCTTTTACAACTCCATAATATGTCTCATCAAATAATTAGCCTGGAATTTGACCTACTGTTGATAATATGATGGAAATGTGATTATGCAAATTATTAGCTTAGGAAAAAATTGTGATCACATGATGGCTAAGATGTGTACTGGTGTGTCATGATTGAATTCTTTTTGATTCCGACAGAAGATAAGGAGTACACTTCAGTTTCATTTTCTTTGCAATTCTTATCCTATCGATTACACATGTATGGGTTAATTTTGTTTCTTTCTACTTCTCTAGACATAACCTGATTTTGAAAGTTTAGTGTATTGTCTACATTTTTCATCCATCATTCCACACGTGTTTTCTTTACTGTGCTTTTGTATATTTCCCTTTCTTCTAAGGATCTTGTTTGGTAGTGTTGACAATCTTTCTTTATGCTACAGGGGACATCGTGAGGCTCTTTGCTGGCATTGATTATTCATCCAGACATGCTTTAGCGGACTACAGAGTTAAGAAATTTGCATTTGCTTGTATTCAGGCTGTACATCAGAATAGGTTGGCTGTCTGGAAAGTTGTTTATGTTTATCACCAATATGCTGACCTTTCACTTTTTTTTTTGAATTTGATTGCTAGTTGTATGCAATAATTCACTTATTTTGTAAGCTCGTTCTCCTCAGATCATATTTGAATGCCATCCCTGTTTCTAGAGTTTATTTGTTAATATGAACTTATTATGTTACTCGTGTTTGATCATTATTACTTGGGTGATTCTGCTTTCCTTGCCAAAACAATATCTAGTTATTGATGTACTGCCTTGACAGTGAAGATGTGTCTTAAGTTATTCATGTTCAATGTGCCCTCATTTCAATTAGGCATATGACTGAGTCCTTATAATGCAATGTTTGCTTATCCATTTGTTTATTGGGCAGAAAGGAATTGGAAGATCAACTTTTAGCGACCCCAGAAGAATCTAACACATCAACAACTCTCTTGCTTGAAGCAATAGTTTTGTTGGTAGATCCTAGGCTTCCATGGTCTTGTAAGGCAGTTGGTTATCTCTTGAAAAGGAATGTGTTCACTCATCTTAGGGAACTTGTTCTTGCGGCAAAGGTATGTATGTAAATCCAGATAATTTCATAGACTTTTTTCTTCATTATCCCACCTTAATCTAGGTATTTATTTTGTTTTCCTTTTTCTGTGAGTATTGTTTGTGCAATAGCATCTTTTAACTTAAATCTGAAATTTAGTAAAAGACTTGGAAATAAAATTCCACTGGAAGGGTGAAGAAAGGTTTACATAACTGATCCTTCATAGTATTTTTTCTTTCTTGACACTTGGATGGTGTAGTAGCTGGGTGTTGCCTTTAGCCTAATTGTAATATGTAGGTTAGCTTTTTCTTTCTTTTACTCTGTAGAACATTCAGACGTTTAAGGCATAATTATTGAAAACCATGATTTCAGTTTTTGTGTGTTAGTTCTGTCCGTATACTTTTGCTTTCCTATGTGGAAGTTATTGTTTATTTATGTTGTTATAACAGGCTATTTTTGTGGTATTTTCTGTGTAATTATATGGTTTCAAAATTGTTTTAGTACTTTATGTGTGCTTCGCCTTCACATGCTTGTGCGCAGACACAAATACCTTTTTCTCATCCACCAATATTATGCAGGAAAGCACAAAGACTAGCAGTTCCACTGGGAAAATATCTTCATTAGAGCGTGTGCTTACCCTTATAGTTCCTCATATTTGTCAAAGGCCTTGTATTTGCCCAAATATTGATCCACGATGGAGTTTCTTTTCACAGATTCTTACAATACCTTTCTTGTGGCATCTTTTTCCGTATTTAAAGGAGGTAAGTCTCCTCCAACTCTTTTCTTCTGAATGTGTACACATTCCTCTCTATGGTCATTAGAAATCTATGTAAAGGTGGCATGAAGGAGTTGAACAGCTACTATGTGATTCTTTTGTAATTTCCTTTGTATCTGCTTATCCTTACCTCTTTAATGGCTTAGCAGGTGCAAATTGTGTTGATATGTTATTTTGTTTAATGCTACAAGATAGCTTAAACTATTCATTGTCAATTTTACATGTTTTTGTATTTTGAGTAGGCGTGATGTTTTCCATTCAGGTTTTTGCGACTGGGGGGATGAATCAACATTATATCCATCAGATGGCATTGTGTGTGCAAAATCATGCTAATATACTACCTAATGAAACATCAATTGAGTTGCCTGGTTATGCATGTCTTCTCGGAAATATACTGGAAACTGCAGGAGTTGCCTTATCTGAGCCTGACTGCTCATTTGAGATGGTAAGGAATGAATCCAATTTTTCTATTTGTAGATTGTCTTATTTTCTTATTTTTAACACTTATAACTTCTTCTTGTACTATCATTGAATATATTTGCTTTCTTAAGTTTGGTTTGAAGAGAGATGATAACACATTTTTGAAGATAAAAAACTAAAATAATCATTACTCTGTGGGAATTTTTTTTTATTTTTTTGCTTCTTGTTGGGCCTCTACATCTAAGGATTTTCAAGACTAGTCCTTACAGTTGCAGCTACAGGATTTTTTCTTTGGCTAGTTTAGATGAGTAAACAGCATTCCGCACTGTTTGTGTGAAGCTGATTTTGCTTCTCCAGTGGACATCTGCTCCACCTTTGTACTTAATTTTTCTCATTAATATATTGTACTATTTCCAATATATAAAAAAAGAAGTTTCGCTGTTAGTGCCTCGGTTTAATGAGTTTCTAAATCTAATCTGTACTTTTATTTTCTATTTTACAGGCTGTAGACATTGCTTCTGTTACAACATTCCTGTTGGAGGCCCTTCCTCCTATAAAATCATCAAGTAGAGAGAGTATGTCTGATCTCATAAATATAATTTTATTTTTTTAATCTGATTAATTCCCCCCACCCATTATGTGTGGTATGGAGAAATAGTATTATCCTAAATATACATTGTTAATGTATTTGTTTCTTTGAACTGGTTGAATGTCATGTATGCTCATGTGGCTCTTCTACTTCAGGTTCTATGGTTAGTGATGATGATATGACAACTGGTAATGAACTGATGGAAATAGCTTTGAATCGGGATTTGGAGCAGCAGATAACCAATGCTATAGATTCACGCTTTCTTTTGCAATTGGTATGCTGTCTTGAGGAATCTCCTTTAAGTCAAAGCTGTGTTTTTAAATGCTCAAGCAACAATTCTGATTATACTCTTTTTGGAGCAGACAAATGTTTTATTCAGAGGGATCCATTTAGTTTGTGGTTCACTTAATGAAGGGCCAGATGACAAAGAAGTGGCAGCTGTTGGTGCTGCTTGTGCTTTTCTGCATGTCACCTTCAACACTTTACCTCTTGAGCGTATAATGACTGTCCTAGCATACAGAACAGAACTTGTTCCATTGCTTTGGAACTATATGAAGCGGTGTCATGAGATTAAAAAATGGCCACTGTTGGCATATCTCTCAGGAGATGCACCTGGTTGGCTTTTGCCTCTATCTGTTTTCTGTCCTGTGTACAAGTAAGACTGCTTGTTGGATTTCTGGTTGTTTTTCTCATGCAGTTACTGTTTGATGTGTGAATTCATTTTTCATTTTTTCTCTTGGTTAGGTCTTTATGTAGATGATGTTCATGTACGTATATATAATCAGTTCAACATCATTTTTGGTTGATCAGGCATATGCTTATGATAGTCGATAATGAGGAGTTCTATGAGCAGGAGAAGCCATTGTCATTGAAGGATATCAGATATCTAATTGTCATTTTGAGAGAGGTACAGTTTGTGATGAAACTGTAGTTAAAATTGCCAGTAAAAGGAGATATTAAGCATACCATTGATTTTGCCCATGGAAGAAGTCTTAAATTGCTGGATATTTTTTAGGAAGGTTATGTGATGTTCTATGACCTAATGCCATTTGTTGTTTTCAACTGTTGTGTGGAACTAAAATTGGCTGACTAATATGGGTATGGGAACCATGACTGTCAGTCTCACCCTTGTACATGTGTGCTGATAGGTGATGCTAAATATAATATCTTCATGATATTGTTTTAATTTTTGATGTTTGCATTTCTATGCAGGCTTTATGGCAGCTTCTTTGGGTGAATCCTACATCACACCCTAATGTAGGGAAATCTGTCTCCAACCCCTCTGCTCACAAGAATCTCCCAGCCAAAGACATTCAACATAGGGTCAGCATTGTAGTGTCTGAGGTCCTCTCACTGGTGTGTGCAAGCATGAGTTATTGAATTTTAGGCTTCTGTTCAATGAATTCATTGTGTTTTTTTAAAAACTTGTGTAGTACATTTTATAGTTTTTCTTTTAAAATTTCATTTCTATTTGTATTTATTAAGTTGTGGTGTTTCATACTGTTTCTATTATATTGTTTGTGCCGACTTTAGTTTCCTGCTCTGTGAACAACACTTGTTTAATGATATATGTAATTTCTGGTTTGTTATGCTAATTGGTGTATAAACTGTCGTTGAAGTTGCAAGATTGGAACAATAGGCGAGAGTTTACACCTCCAAGTGACTTCCATGCCGATGGTGTTAACGATTTTTTCATTTCTCAGGTAATAGCTCCTCAATTGCATCTTTAGGTTTTCGGAACCAAAATTGCTCTGTTGCTTCTTTTAACACCTTTTCTTTCTCTCTCTCTCTTTTTGGGTCAAGGCTACAACTGTTGGTACCCGAGCAAATGAAATATTGAAGCAAGCTCCTTTCTTGGTACCTTTTACAAGCAGGGTTAAAATATTTCACGTAAGTGATTCAACTTTTTAAGTTTGCAATCCAATTCTTTTGCTGGAATTTCTTCAATCACGAAGAATATAGTGGAATGTGTTAATTGTGTTACTGAATAAATGAAATATCACATTGCAGCAAGTTGATTAAATAAATGCAGAATTATGTTTTTATATTATCTTTTCTACTTGTATCTGATGTACAAATATATCTACCAGTCTCAGTTGGCGGCTGTTAGGCAAACACATGGGTCTCATGGTGTTTTCACTAGAAATCGGTTCAGAATAAGGCGGGACCATATTTTGGAAGATGCTTATAGTCAGATGAGTGCATTATCTGAAGAGGATCTTCGAGGAGCGGTAATGTTTTCCATTTATGTTTCTCTGTCCTTTTCGACACTTCCATAGGAAGGAGTGCAATCTTTTATCTGTCACCCATCAGAGTTATCATTTTTAAGCTGTTTACCAACAGATTCGTGTAACATTCGTCAATGAACTTGGTGTTGAAGAGGCGGGTATCGATGGGGGTGGAATTTTCAAGGATTTCATGGAGAACATTACTCGTGCAGCATTTGATGTTCAGTATGGGTTATTTAAGGTTTCTCTCTCTCTCTCTTTCTTTCTCCACACATAATTTTAAATGCATCCTTTTGTATATGTTCATGGCATGGAAAAATACAAGGGACAAATGCACATTTTATGTCTTATGGTATACATTCTAGCACTAGACTCCCGGATTTGTATAGATCTTCTGACAGTCATAATCTTTTCTGAGTTGGTTTGTTAATGAGTTTATCTTAAATACATTTATCTGTTTATGTATTTCTTGTTATTGTCGCAAGGTGTGAGCGGTTCCAAGTATAGATGAAGGCTTGGGCATATTTTCAATTTAATGCCTTACTGTAATTTTTGAAACTCACAATTTATGATCAAATACCAGTTATTAACCGTATTAAAGTAATTGCTCTCCTGGATTTGTGGATATGTTGTTTCACATAAGTATTCTTTGGAAAGCTGTACAATGTATTCTCCAAGATAAAGATCTTGTATTGTAGATGCTATATATTGTAGTGACTTCTTTCTCTACAATCTCATACTAGAAATTAGTATGATGTTACTTGTGAATACACATCTCAGTCTACATTTTCCATTTCATTTGGCCTCATTGATTCTGTATAGTTATGTTTCATGTTTTACTGACTTCTACTTATAATGGTATATCTAGGAAACAGCTGATCATTTGCTGTACCCTAATCCTGGATCTGGAATGACACATGAGCAGCACCTCCAGTTTTTCCATTTTCTTGGAACTCTTCTTGCAAAGGTATGATGTGTTGTTGTATTATCCAAACCCTTTTTTTGTAGTGTGTAGTATATTTATATCAATTTATCTATTGTGGTGCTTTCTGATGGGAGGTCTTTTGTTCTTCTTCTTAAAGGCCATGTTTGAAGGGATTCTTGTTGATATACCATTTGCAACTTTCTTCTTGAGCAAGTTAAAACAAAAGTAAGATTATTGATAGTATAACCTTACTTTGGTTGATATACCATTATGCTACTCTACAATGTTGCACAAACTCCAATATTGAGCAAATTATTTTGTAGTATAACCTTGTCCACTGCAAGCTGTTTGGTTAATATCGATGCCAGTGTTATGATCTGAACTTATTCAATGATAAAGTTTGTATTAGTTTCACATCTTCATCTTGGTAGGTGTGGTTGTACAGTCATAACTTTAGCATTTTTTTTTGGTGATAAGAGACTGAAAATTGTATTAAAAATAATCAGTACATCTGAA
The DNA here is from genome assembly GCA_946807835.1 of Ailanthus altissimus. Taxonomy (NCBI): domain Eukaryota; kingdom Viridiplantae; phylum Streptophyta; class Magnoliopsida; order Sapindales; family Simaroubaceae; genus Ailanthus; species Ailanthus altissimus. The sequence continues at coordinate 29,453,380 of OX327693.1, forward strand.
TCCTGGACCGGCCTGTCCACTGAGAAAGAAAATACCCAAGGGTTGGAATACTGAAACTTGAGCATTCTAATCATACAACCTGCAGGTGTTGTTCTCTTGCTGTATAAATTGTAGAAATTCTAATAATCACTTCTCAGATTGAAAAGTCATGCCAAAGAAGTGGATCAATCTTTCTAGGGTTTCTATTGCTAATAATGTTGTGTAATTACTGTGTGATGTCTTTGCTACCTTCGTTGCATTCTTTATTACTGACATGCCCTTTCTTCCTTTGGTTGCCAGGTATAACTATTTGAATGACTTGCCCTCACTAGATCCTGAATTATATCGCCACCTAATTTTCTTGAAGGTGATGCTTCTATCCATTGTTGTGCACTTTATGCTTCATTATGTTGTGTTTTGGTTTACAGTTTATTTAAGTTGAAACTTCTAAATTTCCTTGATCTTTATATATTTCTCTTGCAAATGAAACGGTTTCTAAATATTGAAAATGGTGTGAAACAAATCCTACCATACTCTAATTATGGGGAATCAATTTTTATTCTTCTTTCTTGGGGGGGGGGGGGGGGGGGGGGGGGGGTGAGTTGGGTGTAAGAATGGAGGCTGGTCAGTTTTGATGGATTACTAGAACTAAAATTCAAATGATTTTACTTGTAGGACATCTTTCACTCCTGTATCAGTTACGTTTGCATTGAGGCTCTCACTTTTCTTTTTCCTGTTTATTGTAATCTACAGCATTATGAAGGTGACATCTCAGAGTTAGAATTATACTTTGTTATTGTAAACAATGAATATGGGGAGCAAACAGAAGAAGAGCTGCTTCCAGGAGGGAAAAATATAAGCGTTACTAATGAGAATGTCATCACATTTATTCATCTTGTGTCCAATCACCGTTTGAATTTTCAGGTAATGTGACCCTTGATATTAGTTTTTGGTTCATTCAAATTACATCTCAGACCACTCTTACCATTTAATAATCATGAGATGTTGAAATTATCCCTTTCAGATACGTCAACAAAGTTCTCATTTCCTGAGGGGCTTTCAGCAGCTTATGCAGAAAGATTGGATTGATATGTTCAATGAGCACGAACTTCAGGTGTGGTTGACTTTTAGCATTTGCAGTTGTGCTGCTCTACAGGAAAGAGGTTTTATATACATACCTCTTCTTGTCACACTACAAGAGATATGCAAATTTTGTTGGCAAAACTAGATCAGCATAAACAGACACATGTACACACTTATGTAGCTGGTTGTTTATCATTTGTAGCTTGTAAAATTTGATTTCCCTGATATATTTATTTTGTTTACAGCTTCTAATATCAGGTTCACTTGACAGCTTGGATTTTGATGACCTAAGACGCAACACCAACTACACGGGTGGCTATCATGGTGTAAGTTGTTTTTCATTCATTTTGATTTAATACAGCGTACAAAGGGGAAATTTATGGCATCTTGTTGCTGTTCTCTTAGTTGGAACATGCTTATGATAGTGCTGGTAAATTCTTATTATAAGCTATCATGGGCTATAATTATTCCTAGTTTCTCTACAATGATAAGGGGAGCTAGAATTGTTATTATTATGATTGCCTTACACAGTTTGATAATGTGAACCACACTGACGTATACTTGATGGATTATCTGGAGCCTTCTTTTGGTGTTCTCTGTCCCAAGGCAAGCCAAGCTACTAATGATTTCTTTTTGGCAGGAGCACTATGTCATTGAGATGTTCTGGGAAGTCTTGAAAAGCTTTTCATTGGAAAACCAAAAGAAATTTTTGAAGTGAGTGTATAATCTGTCAGTAGCTTGCTTTTCCATCTGTGTAATGCTGGCAGCTTAGATATTGCTTATCCAGCCTCAAAAAGGTAATTGTACATTCAGGAAGGAGAATAACGGAGAATGTTTTCTTTAGGTTTGTGACTGGGTGCTCTCGAGGACCGCTACTGGGATTCAAATATCTTGAGCCATTATTTTGCATACAAAGGTAATGCAATATAAAATAATCTGATAGCTCAGACACTAATTTATGTTATTAAGCCAGTGGATGAAAGAGCTTTTCTAACCCTGTTTCTTATATGCTTTTTATTCTGTATCCCTTTTATTTTCTTCATGTTGACATTTGAAATTTCTTGGCAACTTTTTATGCAGAGCTGCTGGTGATGCTTCTGAAGAAGCTCTTGATCGATTACCAACATCAGCTACTTGTATGAATCTTCTAAAGCTTCCTCCGTACAGGAGGTTTGTCCCACTCTTGTATTCTTTACGTAGATTAAAGGAGTTATCTTTTAAAGTTCAGGCATTTTACTCTTAAGAAGACAGCTAATATTCTTATTTAGTCTTTATTTATGCTCTGCCTCTCAAAACTGCAGAAGACCTTAATTAGGATTAATCTTAGTCATATATATTTTTTCTGATACCACCTGCAGTTTATTTTCATCAAGTAGGGTTTTGATGATCCGTCATTCACTCTCTTGATACATGTCTTGTGATACAGCGAAGAGCAAATGTCAACAAAACTGCTTTATGCTATAAATGCAGAAGCCGGTTTTGATTTGAGCTGATGGACGTTGTGCTTATTGAACATCAATTTTATGCTCCGGTCTTATGTACACAGAAATGTATGTGGTACTTCATTGTGGATCGATGTGCAAAGTGTCAAGCACCATCTGCCCTGCGCCAGAGACGGCAAAGATTGATAAAAGCAGAGTCAAAAGCTAAGATATAGTGGGCAACCTGCTGCTGCTGATCACATGTACATAGGTGAAGACATTTGCAATAATTCTCAACTGTGAAGCTCATACGCAGCAAATAAATATTCAGACCTTTCGTAATTGGGTTTTTGTGAAGGTGATGATTTTTGTATGCAAAAAAAAAAAAAAAATTGTTAAAAGGAAAATAATATGTACTACAATATGTAAATGAGAAGGAATAGTCATTTGTATGTAGATGGTTTCTAAACGTGATGTAGATGTGTGATGGCCGACGACAATTCTATTTACTTTCATATCACTTTCACTCTGGGGAATAACAAGGGATGGAAACTGTGGTGATCTAATGAAGTGTCAACCTTGTGCTTGTATTAAGAGACTTTGCTTTGTTCTGATTTTATTCTGTCAATTTTTTTTCATTATCAAGTGAAATTGCCATGATAAGCTAGTCAATGAAAGACACCCAGTTCTCTTCAAGCACTCCCTTCTTCCCCGTCATGCGAATTCTCCTCGCTGATGAACAAGACAGTGACACTCAAGTGAGTGTCTATACGTCAAATTTATAGTTGGGTGTTCTAAAAATATACACTTAAAATAGAAAATAATGAATTAACTATCATAAAGATCTAGCCGAGATGAGTAATTTTTTATAAAAAATTTTTTGATGCGCACGAGATAACTCTCATAAAATATTAATTCTTGCTCTTTATTTTAATTTGAATTAAGGTGAAGTACCTTTATAATTAATTGAGCTAAGCAAACAGTATTTTTTGTTTTTATTGACTTATCATAATAAAATTAAGAGAAAAAAATATTTAAACTTATAACATTTTAAGAAAGTGATATGTTAATTTTAAATGATTTAAAATTTTTTTATCGACATTCTTATTTAAGTAACAATTTCAGTTTATTTTAACAACAAAAGGGATTTATATATCTTTTTTTTTTAATTTTAAGAGTTTAAATATTTTTGTATTAACATAAATAAAAATTATTATTTAACAAAGATATAGATAAAAAATTTAAAATCAAGGTCTCCCTTATAAATCATTAGGTGTCTTTTACTATAATTAATTGAGGCATTTAGCTAATCTAATTTCATTTGTCAAGACTTGGTTCCCAAGGTAGCAGACGTATAGAGCGTATGGGTATCAATCGTATAGTCGGTTATTGACTTAGCTGAGTCCGAGCCTACTGCCCTACAGAAATATCAAATATCAAAAGCAAAAGCAGCAACACGCGCTCCAAAACTCTCCAAAATTTTCATTTCCTTCAAAGAAGAATCACTTTCTTCATCTCTCTTGACTTTCTCTCCCTCGCATTTCCAAATCACTATCACAACTCGCAATCACAAACAAATCCTAATTTCTGAATCGAAGAACAAACACAAACACGCATCATGGTGAAGGTGCGCATGAACACGGCCGACGTGGCGGCCGAGGTCAAGTGCTTACGACGCTTAATCGGCATGCGCTGTTCCAATATCTACGATCTCAACCCCAAGGTCCCCTCCTAAAATTTTTCTACTCGTTAAAAATCCGTCTCATAAAATTTTGATTTTGATTTTAATTTGAACCATTGTGCTTAATTTGTATATGCTTTAATTTTGTTGGCAGACTTACGTTTTCAAACTCATGAACAGCAGCGGAGTCACGGAGTCCGGAGAGAGCGAGAAGGTCTTGTTATTAATGGAAAGCGGCGTTCGTTTACATACCACTGCTTATGCTCGGTAGTATTCATATTCATTTTTGCAGCAGGAAAAAAAAAAAGAAAAGAAAAAGAAACTTTGAAATGAAATGGTTATAGTTATTAGCTTTTATTATTAATTATTAACTGCTTTGTAGAGACAAGAAGAATACTCCATCTGGTTTTACTTTGAAATTGAGGAGGCATATACGTACTAGAAGGCTCGAGGATGTTCGCCAACTTGGATATGATAGGGTATTTATTGTTAATCATTTTATTTAGTTGGGTTTGTATTCCTTTTTTTTTAAAGATTTTGTTAAATGTGTGATGGGTGGTTGATTTTTTTATTAGATTATTCTATTTCAATTTGGATTGGGGGCGAATGCGCATTATGTTATATTGGAGCTGTATGCGCAAGGAAATATTCTACTTACCGATTCTGAATTCACTGTCATGACTCTTCTCCGGTCTCACAGGTTCGTGATTTCTACTCTGTTGTATATTTGTTTTGTTTTGATTGGGTAATATAAAAACACAAGTGCAAACCATTAACTTATTTATTTGATGATGGTACTAGTAGTTAAAAGATTCTCTTATGTTAGGCTCACTTGAGTTACTGTAGGTCTGAAGCTCGTTGGTTTTGAAACCATGTTTTGTTAGCTCCTAGTGAAGTCATTGGTTAATAAGATGTTTTAGTGGTCCTGTCTTTTTTTTTGGCATTCGTTCTAGAATTTGATATTGTTAAATGACACCAATTCATCAATGGCAGGGATGATGATAAAGGGGTTGCCATTATGTCACGCCATCGTTATCCAACTGAGATTTGTCGGGTTTTTGAACGAACTACAGTTTTGAAGTTGCAAGCAGCCCTTACATCTTCTAAGGAATCTGATAATAATGAACCTGATAAGGTTAAGCAAGATGAAAATTATGTGACTGATACACTGAAGGAGACGCAGGGTGGCCAGAAGAGTGGGAAGTCTTCTGAGCCAAGTAAAAATTCAAGTAAAAATGATGGTGCTCGTGTCAAACAAGCTACATTAAAGACTGTTCTTGGTGAGACGTTGGGTTATGGACCTGCACTTTCTGAGCATATTATTTTAGATGCTGGGTTGGTTCCTAATACAAAGGTTTCAAATGATAACAAGTTAGACGATGATATAATACAAGTTTTGATCCCAGCTATTGCACAGTTTGAGGACTGGCTACAGGATGTTATATCAGGTGATAGAGTTCCTGAAGGTTACATTTTAATGCAGAAAAAAAATTTGGGAAAGGACTGTCAACCATCTGAGTGTGGAAATTCTACCCAGGTTATCACTCTTCTTCTCCATAGGCATCTTCCATTTTATGCTGTATAACATAGTTTATCATTCTCTGTTTTTAATCCTTTTGATTTTGATCAAGATTCAATCATCCATAAGGGGAGCTATTTTAAATTCTTAGTTGCTGTTTGGTGATTCCCTGCAGATCTATGATGAATTCTGTCCCCTTTTGTTGAATCAATTTAAATCAAGGGAGTTTGTGAAGTTTGAAACTTTTGATGCTGCTTTGGATGAGTTCTATAGCAAAATTGAAAGTCAAAGGGCAGAACAGCAGCAGAAGGCAAAGGAGGGTGCTGCAGATCAGAAACTAAAAAAAATACGCATGGATCAGGTCTGTCTGAGTAGCTTGATACTCCATATAAAGTGGAAAGACTAGTTAAGTACTTGTTTTTCTTGTAATGACTTTGATATCAACCGAGTTTCTTTCTTGTTTTGGAGATAGAGGTTGGAGCAACTGTGTAATAGTATCACCATGTTTAGCATATATGGATGCATATTCATTTTGATGTTGTGCATTTTATGCATTATGTATATGACACTTGAACTAGCCTTCAGTGCAAAGTCCATTTCATATAAGTGAAATTCTGGGAGCAAGCTATTTTAATAAAATAATTATGTTATATGCTCATTTCTTTGTATGTTTTTGGCTTTCACTTCTATGTTATAGGAAAACCGCGTGCATACACTGAAGAAAGAAGTTGACCGTTGTGTTAAAATGGCGGAGTTGATAGAATACAACTTAGAAGATGTGGATGCTGCTATATTAGCTGTTCGTGTGGCTCTTGCAAACCGCATGAGTTGGGAGGATCTTGCTCGGATGGTGAAGGAAGAGAAGAAATCTGGAAACCCTGTGGCTGGTCTAATTGACAAGCTCCATCTTGAAAGGAACTGCATGACATTGTTATTGAGCAACAATCTTGATGAAATGGATGATGACGAAAAGACACTGCCGGTGGAAAAGGTGCTACTTCACGTTCAAAATTGTTTTGAGTTTTTTGAAGCTGTTTCTCTACAACTAGATAATTAAGCTTCTTGTCAATCCACTTTTTTATCAGTAATTTCAATGATGTTGTATGCATATTTTGTTTCAGAAATCTTTTGAGTTCAAATACATGTTTCCAATTGTTTGCTCTTAATATTTGTAATTCTGATATTTAGGCATGTGTTGATGGTTAAGGAAAACACTATACTGTGACTTTGGAGAAGTTGGTTATGATAACATCGTTTGACATCTCGTCTTGTAGGTTTGTTATAGAGAATGTTGCATCTATAGGAATAATATTTCATTGGGAATTTTATTATCCATATCTACTCCTTGACAAAATGTTTCAACCTTTTAGGTAGAAGTTGATTTGGCACTTTCTGCACATGCTAATGCTCGACGGTGGTATGAACTGAAGAAAAAACAGGAGAGCAAACAGGGAAAGACTGTTACAGCACATGAAAAAGCTTTTAAAGCAGCAGAGAAGAAGACTCGTCTCCAGATTTCGCAGGTAGGTTTATACTGCAGTGAAATTTCCTCAGGTGTATTGGTACTAATTTCTTTAAATGATAGCTGTGAAACATATAGTTTTCTATTTAATAGAAGATTTGGTGAGTTTTTTCCGTCAGGTGTCTAACTCAAGCCTCCCTCCCCTTGTTGATGACTATGCAGGAAAAAACAGTGGCCACGATTTCACATATGCGCAAAGTTCACTGGTTTGAAAAGTTTAATTGGTTCATCAGCAGTGAGAACTATTTGGTTATTAGTGGACGTGATGCTCAGCAGAATGAGATGATAGTCAAGCGTTATATGTCGAAAGGAGATGTGTAAGTAGTTGTTATTACAATATTTCATGGAGGATTATGATATTTAAGTAAATGTCACCTGGCTTAAGACTTTTTTTTCGAGTCTGCTTCCAATGTTGACTTCAATAAATGCTTATGGAACAGGTACGTCCATGCAGAACTGCATGGAGCTTCGAGCACTGTAATCAAGAATCACAGGCCTGAACAGCCTGTACCACCGCTCACTTTAAACCAAGCAGGATGTTTTACAGTTAGTCTCCTCACTCTCGATATAAATTTACGTTCTGTTTCTATATTAGAGTTAATTATAACCCATGTAGCATGATTCAACTACATAATTGGAAGCTGTGATGTAGGTTTGCCACAGCCAGGCATGGGATTCAAAGATGGTCACTAGTGCTTGGTGGGTTTATCCTCACCAGGTTAGTAAAACTGCTCCTACAGGAGAATATCTTACAGTTGGGAGCTTCATGATTCGCGGGAAGAAGAACTTTCTTCCTCCACATCCTCTTATCATGGGCTTTGGATTGTTATTCCGCTTGGATGAGAGCTCCTTAGGATCACATTTAAATGAAAGGCGTGTCCGAGGTGAGGAGGAAGGAGCGGATGATTTTGAAGAAAGTGGACCTCCAGAAGAAAATTCTGATATTGAATCAGAGAAAGATGTCAGAGATGAAAAGCCAGTAGAAGAAGGCTTATCTATGGATAATTCTGCTCATACTGGGTCAACTCATTCAAATGCTAGAACTATTGATTCGCGCGAGCCTCCTCTTGAAGAAAAAACTATCTCGGATGATGTTGATAGTAAGATATCAGATATTGCTGGAAATGGTGCTGCTCCAGCCACCCAGCAACTTGAAGATCTCATTGATAGAGCTCTTGGGCTTGGATCTGCTTCTATATCTACTGCAAAGTATGGGGTTGAAACATCTAAGGTTGATTTAGTGGAAGAGGATAACCATGAAGAGAGGAAAGCTACAGTTAGAGATAAACCTTATATTTCAAAAGCTGAAAGAAGGAAGCTCAAGAAAGGCCAGGATAGTAGTGCCGCAGAGGCCAAGGTTGAGCATGAAAAGGAAAAAGGCAACGATGTATCTTCTCAGCCTGGAAGCAGTGCTAAAGATAAAAAACCAGATGGTGGAAAAATCATCCGTGGGCAGCGAGGCAAACTTAAGAAGATGAAGGAAAAGTATGCCGATCAAGATGAGGAAGAGAGGAACATTCGGATGGCATTACTGGCTGTGAGTATAATAACTTGCACGATGTTTTCTGTCTTGTTTAGAAGGCCAAAACATATATTTTCTCATATTATATTTTTCACTTTTTTCCCACTTAATTTATTTAGTTGGAGGTTTCCATTTTTTGAGGCTCTGCACCCTTGATTGCCATGAGATATCCATTATCATGTTTGATTTACCCAATAATGAAAGTTACAATATATATGAATTTTCAGTCTGCTGGTAAAGTTCCAAAGAATGATGGAGATTCGCAAAATGAAGATGCAGCTACAGAAAAGGAGAAGAAACCTGCGACCAGTATGTTTTCAATTTCTAAGTCCTATTACCTATATAATAATTTTTTTTATTCAGTTACATATTTAGGACTGCAACAGTACCTCCTTGATTATTGTTCTTCTGCAAAAAAATTACTTGATTATATATATCTCGTGTAAAATTCTGAATAATTTTAGCATTTGATATTTCATATTGTATCTTGATTGAGACAAATGATCTATATCGGTCTATATTGATCGTTTCCTTGAATCTTGCAGATCCTGAAGATGCCCTAAAAGTTTGTTACAAATGTAAAAAGGTTGGTCACTTGTCTAAGGACTGTAAAGAACATCCAGATGATTCCTCACATGATCATGCAAACGGCAGAGTTGAAGATAATCCCCAAGTGGGCTTGGATGATACTGCTGAGTTGGACAGAGTGGCCATGGAGGAGGATGACATTCATGAGATAGGTGAAGAAGAAAAGGAGAAGTTAAATGATGTTGATTACCTGACTGGGAATCCATTGCCCAGTGATATCCTCTTATATACTGTGCCTGTTTGTGGTCCATACAGCGCAGTTCAATCTTACAAATATCGTGTTAAGATAATTCCTGGCACTGCAAAGAAAGGGAAAGGTATCCAGATATTAACATTTTCGCTCATGGTTAACACTTCCTGCTATACTTTTTTTCTTTGCCAGCACAAGTTCATGTCTTTGATTGACTTTTTCTCTGCCCGGCAAAAAGAATTTTTTCCCAATTTTAGACGAACAGTATGGTTTTTGTTTCACATACAACTGATGAGTCTATGGGTTTAATGTCATTAACTCTGTTCAGAACTTAATCTTCTGGAGTTTGACATTTCTCATATTTCAATGTCCTTGTAGCTGTGAAGATGGCAATGAATTTGTTTAGCCACATGCCAGATGCAACGAGTAGAGAGAAGGAATTGATGAAAGCGTGTACGGATCCTGAGCTGGTTGCTGCAATCATCGGAAATGTCAAAGTTACAGCTGCAGGCCTTACTCAATTGAAGCAGAAGCAGAAGAAGGGCAAGAAAGCCAGCAAACAAGAAAACTAAATCTGCTTGGAAATTCTATTTGCACGGATCAAAATTTTATTTGTTAGACATAACTATTGTTGAGATCATATTGAACAAATTAGCACTGGTATTTGTTGCTATGTTGTAAGAGTTATACAAAGGGTATATCACATTTTCATATTATACATGTATTCTCCTGAGAATTACAATGAGGCTGTTCAATAAACATCAGTTTTGAGGTCAAAGAGCCGAGGAAAACTGCAACAACAGAGAATTTGATGAAAAAAATGGGAAAGCTGGTTACATAGGAATATGATGTTACTAGGATTTCAAAAAGTACAATGGCTATTTAAGTTTGATAATTAGTCTTCAGCAGTGGTAACCTCACTCAAATTTAAGCCCTCTGCTGGCAGGTCGGATGTAAGCCGACCCAAAATTCCTTCGGAGCTAAGAGTTAAGCCACTCTGCAGAATGACAAACAATCAAGCGAAATGGAATGAGAATCAATTTGATTCACCAAAGTAGGACTAGGTTTCCTTCATTTGTACTTGTATTTTATGTTGACCTCCTATTTTCTCTTTTTCATGAGTTCTATTTTTGGAATTGACTTCATTGGCTGGTAATCTAACAACAGAGCCAGTACCTCAGGCTGGAATCTAAGCATGTCTGCACAAGCCATGGCTTCCGCTTGAGCAATTCTCTGCCTGAATGTCTGTGCCATCTCCTCGGCCTGTTAATGCAATATAAAAATATGATTACGACTCCTTTCAGATGTGCTTGGCAGCAGGATGGAGATGCATAATAGAGAAATGATGAACATGATGCAAGAAAAGATTTGAATTTTTAGCATTCTGTTTCTTCTAGCAATAGGATCATTGCCAGAATACAAGTCCTTGTGACTGAGATGATGGATTATGTTTTGTGGGAGGACTACACATTGTTAGCTGCACTTATTATCCAGTGACAGCTAAAATAGTCATTGGAGAGTGGCAAGGTCATGAACTAGAAATTACCTTTTCAAAAACAAGTTTTGGATTGCAAATCATGTCTCCAGGGGTAGGCTCCAACTTCTTCGTTGAAAGACTTACTCGGCCTCTCTCTCAGTCATGGCTCAATATCATGACCTACATCATGAAACTCGTTGAATAATCTGTCTCTAAATGTTGGCATAAATTTTGACCAAGAACTAACAAAAGAGAATTTATAGACATACCTTGAGAGTATCACCAGGTTGAAGGATAGTGGCAATGTCTGAGACACGATCATGACTGATCTGACTGATATGAAGAAGACCGTTAATTCCCCCAATGTCAATGAATGCACCGTATGGTTTCAGGCTCTGTACGGTTCCGATGACCACTGATCCAATTCCTAGCTGTGCCTGGCTGTCAGCCATGGCCTTGCGGTTACTGAGGACAAGCCTGGACTGTTCCTCATCAACCTCCACAAACTTTAAAGGAAGATCCTTACCAAGAATCTCTTCTGCAGTTGATTTCTGATTTTATGAAAGAAAATAACAAATTTGGGGCTTAAGATATAAATGAAAGCTAAACACTATTTCAAAATTTTTATATGCTAAAATGATCATGCTCATCAGGGGAAAACACATTATCAGAAGAAAGATGCATAAATAAAACAGCACAACAATCTTGAGTTTTTGTTTAATTTTGGGTGTGATTTAGTTTAATTGATAGTTTCTTTTTTTGGCGTTAAAATAAGAGTTTTAAAGTTTAAGGTTCTTTTCTACTAAATTAAGGCGGGGTATTAGAATCGGATAGTTAAATTCGAATTGAACTGAAACTTGGACTGATTAGTTTTACTTTTTAGAATTAAAACGAATTGAATCAGTTTAGTTTGACTTTCGATTTTTTCGATTTAAACTAAAACCAAATTATAATCAAATTGACCCGTTCTAAATAATTCAAACTGAACTCTAAACTAAACCGATCCATCCCTAAGGGGTTTGACTTTTTTTTAATGTAAATAAAAAAATTTAATTTTATAGTATGATTAATCTTGAATTTTTATTACCCTCTGGACGTAGCTTTATTGATTATGAATGAGTAAAATACTTGCATCGCCCAAGTTGTAAGGTAAGAGTCAGGTGTTTTGCAGGCGAGATTTTCTATCTCCATTCAAACTATTTTTTTTATTAAAAAAATGAGTTTTTATTATTTGTTGATGTGATTGTAAAATAAAAAAAATGATTGGAAACAGAAAAATGTACTAATATTGAGTTTTTATTATTTGTTAGTATGATTGTAAAAAAAAATTAAAAATTAAAAAAAGATGCATTATAAGGAAGTTGAGGTGGTACAATGATCTAAGCTCTTTGCACCCATGCTAGGGGTGAGTAAAAAAATACTTTAAAAAAAAAATATTGAACCGAATTGAATTAAATTGACAAGTTCAATTTATAGAGTATAAAAATTAATTTATTGGTTGTTTTTATTTCGATCTTAAATATATTCAATGCAGTTCGATTTTTTTTATTTCGGTTCCTGAAAATATCGAACTGAACCAAAATGCATAAATAAAATTTCACACAAAATTTTTATATAATTTATTTAGTGAATTTTAATTTTAATAATTTTCTAACTTATTTAATTCATAAAGTTTAATTAATTTGATGTTTAAAAATTGATAATAATTTTATTTATTTGGATACATTTTAATTTTAATATTTTTCTAAATTATTTAGTTCATAAATTTTTAATTAATTCTGTGTTTAAAATTGAGGAATATTTTATTTAATTAGATGAAATTTAATTTTTAATTTATTTAATTAATAGACTTCTATTAATTTGATATTTAAAAAACTGACATACATTGTTCATTTTCATATTGTTCATTTTTTTTATATAAACCCCAAATGCCATTTAAGAAAGGGAGTCCCATTGTTCATTTTCGGCGGAATCCCATTTTATAGATTAGTTCAATCTTTGTTTAAAGGGGGTTGAGAAGATGATGGTGTTTACATCAAAAATGCCCTTAGCCTCCTTGCTTGAGTATGCCCGAATTTTCTAATCGTTGGTATCGTCCATCTTGTCCTAGTCTTCCGGTCTGAATACCTACAACGAATCCTTTTAAGAAGAAGAGCAGAACAAATGAAGCATGTCCAAAAGTAAACCAAACCCCTAGTAAAAGACCTTTATTTCAAAAATAAAAAAGAGTATAAAAAATAAAAAAGATGCTTTGGTAGTATGAAATACGTGGGCGGAGAGTGTGTAGCCAAACAACCGCAATGGTAGTCGGCCATAATGATCCAGGAGTCCTGTGTGGAAGGGCTCTGTGAAGTAGGACAACGATGATTGCGAATGGCTATAGTTCGTCACTTGCGGTATAAAAAAAGAGAGGAGCTTTCCTAAGCTAAAGCGTTCTTGAGAGATGAAAATGCTTGCTTGAATGATACGATTAGCAACTTTTAGCATCCAAGCTCTTTCATTGCCTTCGGTGAGTCAGTCAAATCGCTTCTTTATTAAAATCAATATCCTCACCCTGTGGCTTGCTGGTTTTTCCATCATCCAATCCACAGTAAATCGAATGAAACCTAATAATTTTACAAAATATTAAGAGATCAAATTGAATTGAACTAGACTTAATTAATTTAGTACGATTCGATTCTCATACATAATTCAATATGATTTAATTTTAAAAATAAAAATTTTAAATTTTTTCAGTTCAACTTTAAAAAATACCGAATCGAATTATTGCGCTCATTTATACTTTTAGGTCATGAGAGATCAAATAGAAATGAGAGGTAACAGTTGGTATTTAGGAGTGAAATTCTTAATTTCATAGATATCTTTTTATACACTTTATTGTTATTGATATTATATCAAATTATATTACTGATATTTTATTAAATTATACAAAAAAGAATATCACTTTACATTCTTATACACACTTCACTCAAATTAAAAAATATTCGTTAAAAAAGAGAAATTATTATATTATCTTCGTACCTGTCAAACTTAAACTCCTAACCTAAATAAAAGAAATTCAAATTATGAGTTTGAATCACAGTACTTCCTTTTAACTATAATATAATATTAAAAAGTTGTATTCATAATTTTTTAAGTTATGATTTTTGGGTCTTTATACTTCATTTTTAGTTGTAATTTAAAGGGATAGGACACTTTTATCTTAAAAATTAAGTTTAATAGATAACTTTGATTTAATTAAACTAAAATATTTTTAGTTTTATCCTAATTTATTAATTTTTTTTATAGTTAATTTAGATTAAACATACTCTTTTATAATTTAAATAACTTATTTATCTTTTAACTTAAGTGTATGATAAAATTAACTTTGGACATATAGTATAATCTCATCTACTCTCTACTTTGAATACGTGAAATAATCTCATTCATTCATGTAATATAATTTATTTAAATAAAATAATTTTAATAAAATAACATGTGTTATAATATGATAAATTGCAAATGACACGTATTATTATATAATTGATTTGTATTTTTTAATAAACTATTTTAAAAATACATTATTACATGAAAAATAAAAAATAAAACTAAAAAAAAGCAACCAACTACCAATAGCCATAGCTAGTGGTTAGTAGTAGATTGACTTAAAATTTATATTATTGAACTAAATTTCACAATTTACGTGATGGTAGAGGTTTTTTTTTAATGAAGCATAGAGAAGGTGCTAAAAGCGAAAAGAAGAGTGGCGTGCACTATGATACCTCCACCATCATCAAATAGATCATCGGTTGACGATTTTAAAGTGGTGGTGATGAACCTTTACTTAATATCGTTTGACGATGGCATCATGGTGTTTGCCACTCTTCTCTTCACTTTTAACTCTTTTTTTGATGCTCTGTTGACAAAAGAATTTTTTTTTACCATCATATAAAAATATAAAATTTTGAATTTGATGATGTCAATTTTAAATAGCCGCATGAGTAGTAGAAGATGGCTCAACTCTGCATTCGCAGGCACTTTACACTACTGCAGAAGTATAAGCACAACAGGAAGCATTGTCTTAGTGATCTATTAGAGTGTCGATTTCCTACAAAAATCATTGGTAGAAGCTACTAGATGGAGGACTCAACTTTTGGCAAAGAGAGTTCTCAAAGAATACAGATGAATAAGTCAAGTTCATTTAAATTTCAACAATCTAAAATGAAGCAATCTTGTGACCTATATCAAACAAGCTGGCCGGGATGCTTCAAGCAAGATCAAATGGGTGCCAAAAATAATTCTCTGGGACTAGAAAATTTTAAATTGCATCTCTTTTGATTGTTGGTGGCCTGAACTACTTCTTTAGTTAATAACGGGTGGTAGCAACCATTGGGCGGCTACTTCTTTTTTTAGATACTTTTTTGACAGCTAGTTAGGTTTAAAGGAATATGTAATTAAATTAAAATGCCTTTATTTATTTAAATTAATATAAAAAATTAATAGACTGTAATAAAATTAAATATTTTAAATCTGATTAAAGTAAAATTGTCTATTAAACTAAATTTTTAGAGCAAAAGTGTCCCTACCTCTAATGTAAGTTATAATGCTAAAAGAATTGTTTTCATCTTTTTTAGTTGAACAGGAGTTGAATTAAATGCATTTTAAGCTAACAATGTTATTAAATACTTCGCTTAGGACTTTTTTTTTCCTTGAAAGCTATTTACTTAAGATTTTTTTCAATTATTATTTTTTATTAATTTTAAAAATATGACAACTAAAGTGTTTGATAAATATTTATAATTTTACGTCATTATTATTAGAGGTGGCAATGGTCTAGCCCAACATGGCAATGTAGCGTGTTAAAGACCGATATGACATGCTTTAATACCATGTTTAGGCAGCACGACCTAAAAAGTTGTGTCGTGTTGGGCTATATTACCCAATTTGTTGTGCCAGCACGAGCTCGTGATAGACTCATGCAGATTTAAAAATTAATTTTTAATTTTTTGAGATATTTAATTATTTTTATATATTTATAATTATTTTTTTATAATATTTTAATTACAACTATAAATATTATAATAAAAATAAAATTATTAATTATAAGTTAACCATATTATATTGGAATTGTGTTATAATCATAATTAAAATTGTAATTATAATTTTTTGATAAATTTTTTTGATATTATTTCAAATATAAAATTATTAGATACAACTAAAAAAATAAAGGGTCAAATTTTAATCACTATAGTTATAATATATCTTAATTAAATTGGCACCTATTAAACCATCTATCATTTGTAAATTCAACAAATTTTCAATAAATTATTTTTTTTTGTTTCAACTATTTTTTTTAATTTTAAAAAGTTAAAAAAATTAATGCCCAACCCATTGGCTTCGTGATAGCATGACACAACAATGGGTCATGTCCATAAGTTGTGCTGGGTTGAGCCTTTGGCTATCGTGCCTAGGTCGATACAACATAAATTTTTTTTTTTGTGCAGTGCCAATCCACTTAGGTTGAAATTTTGTAGGTCTTGTTGACATAACACAATCTACTTGCTATGCCTAATTATTATTTAATAAAATAAAATTCTTTAAAAGTTATAATCTTTATTATTTTTTTCTTACGTCCACTAGCATCTAACTAAAAGTTGAGCACGTTAAAACACAATAATAATGCTATGTTAATATAGTTGATATACAAATTTGTATCTCAATTGATGTGTCATTAATCGATAGTGGACAAATGTTAGTAACAATTGATTTTGTTATCTCATCATTAATGTAATGACTATTAGCTTATATTATGAATGCGTTATATGCCACATTAATTAGTATATAAACTTATACTTATATAATTGGGATACAAACTCGATTTATATAATATACAATGTGTCAATTATTGATTGGTGTTACATAATTATCACATTAATAATAATTAAAAGACCAACAAATTACCTAAAATATGATAGTTAACAATTGATGACATATTAGTTGAAATATAAAATTTGTATCTTAACTTTGTAAGTATAGCACTATCGATATAATTAAAAATAATATTTTGTAACCCAATTTAGTTTTTCTTTCTAAAAGTGCAATCTAATTTATTTTAGAGATTATGTTTATCAAACACTCAATTATTTCAAAATTATATTTATCAATTACTTATTTATTTTTATTTCATAACTATTGTTATTATTTTACTATAATTATGGCTTCAAAGCTAGATCGCCATAATTTTAAACAAATTTTAGTTGATTGATTACTTCGAATCATATTAATTATAGTCAAAACAAAATCATCTAATTAATTAAATTCATCATCAACAAAATCAATAGTGTTTAAATAAAGTAAAAACTTGTCAACAATTGGTGTGATCCAATGATTAGTGTCAACATTTTAATTATTGAGGTGTTGAGTTCGATTCAATTTAAAGTTTATCTAATTATTTGAGAGGACTTTTATTTCTCTTCACAACGGGTTAATTATTTATTTATATTATTATTTTTTTCTTATGGTGGAGAATTGATATTGTGCTAATTTATGACATTATAATATTGAGGTTGTGGTGGAAATCTTGGTTTATTTTTAACCATTAATAATAAAACACATAACTTAATTAATAAAATCAGTAAATAACATAATAAGATCACGAAAAATGAAAATTTGCTTCTTTTTGTAATCGATAATAATAAAAAGATAACTTGATTAATAAAACCACGAAAATGAAATTTTGCTTTCCGTAAAACATGGGATTGGATTCATATAATCCATCGATGCTTTTGCCTTTTACTTTTAGGCATACAATCAAATAATTTTGGAATAAAAGTAAGTTGTTCTTTCAAAATGAAAATAATATATCTATTGCCATTCAAATGGAAACAAAAATTGTGATCTAGCATTTACAAATACAAAATAGTGGAAACGAAATAATAAATATTGATTCTAAATAACACAAATTACTTATGCGTCCTTACTCCTTACAAAGAAAAGAAAAACAAATTATAATTAGTTACTTTCTTGTTGTTTGATAACTTTTACCAGTTTTTATCCTTAATTTTTCAATAAGTATCACTATATCATTTTAATATATATATTTTGCCTAAAAATAGG
Source organism: Ailanthus altissimus (assembly GCA_946807835.1). Classification (NCBI taxonomy): domain Eukaryota; kingdom Viridiplantae; phylum Streptophyta; class Magnoliopsida; order Sapindales; family Simaroubaceae; genus Ailanthus; species Ailanthus altissimus. Next base: position 29,471,457 of record OX327693.1, read on the forward strand.
AGTGTTTTCGGCGAATTTGACCGATAAACTATTCAATCTACCATTAAATAAATTTGTAATTTTTAATCCAATTGAATCTATTAATATGAAAAATTTAATCTCATCAAATCCACTATAAAAAAAATTACATATCCATATTTAATTTAATATCATCCAAAATTATAATAAAAATACTTTAATTTTATTTAAAAGTGTTAATTGAGTTGAGACGCTCACGTTCGAAATGAGTTAAGTCTATTTTGTTATAGTTCAAATTAATCAATTTATTTTACAAGTTATTGATGGGTGACTAATGGTTAAGTTTTAGGCTCATCAATCCTATTCAAAAACTCAAAAACATATTTCAACAGTTAAAATTAACTTAAATTTAGTAAAAGCAGTTAGTTATCTTATAAAAAATTGTGTGATTTAATTTTTTTTAATACTTTAGATATAATGGAACAAATGAAATGATAACACTTTTTTCAATTATTTTATTTATAAATATATTAGATCGGATTTTTTTTTAAAAAAGAAGAATGTATAAATTCATTCAATATGGAGATGAGCAAAAATACATGGACTTAGTCATTTGGGCATAGAGTGAACGCACAACAACTCCACATTATTATATAATAAACAAAATTTTGCAAAAAAAAAATGAGTCAAGCTATTTCACTACGACGAATATAATTGCAAGAAGTCAAAAAATTTACCTTCACTTTTGAAAAACGTTATGCGATTAAGAAAGAAGAAGACCCTAAAAATGTTTTAAGAGAAAGCATATCAAACCCTACCAATATAACCACTTACCACCATCTACATACCAATTAGACCTCTATCCTTATCAATGGCAGCATCACAATTTGCTTTGAAATAATCATGTGGAGGCCTGCACCACCTCGAAACACATGACTTGAGTGTTCTTGAGGGGCTGCCATGAAAAGTGTGCAGATCACTTGTTGTAACAACAGCTCGAAAGGATGATATATTTGAATTACCATGATGAGAAACTTGGTGACAACTATTTTGGTTGAGACGAACTGCATTTCCAGAGTTAACAAAGCCTGATCCCAGTATACTCTCACTCTATTAGATCGGATCTTAGTAAATTTGTTGAAATAAATTCGTGAATTAATCCACCAATTATGTATTTTAAATTTTTTAATCCAATTTAATTCATTAATTAATTAAATTCGAACGGTAAGAAATATAAAAAATTATATATTTCACTATAAATAAAAATTATACAATGAAAGTCTTTATATAGACTTTAGCCTCAAAATAAAAAAATAATAATATATATAAAAAGAATAAAAGGTAAGAATATTCTATTATTAATATAATTTATACCATATTAAATATATTAATAATACAATATCACACATTAATATATATTACAGGTTATAAAAGATAAGAATATTCTATTATTAATATAATTTATATTATATTAAATATATTAATAATAGAATATCACACATTAATATCGTCTCCTCTTCAATTTTAAGATGGTGAAGTAGAAGTAAACTTAAATTTAAAAACGAACAAAAAGTGGAGATTTTGTGAAGATACTACTAAAAGGTTAATCCTCATAAGAAATGGAGTGGAGCGTAACCGTTCCCTAAGAAATATGTTATCGAATAAAGTGATAATCTGTTTTAATACACTTAGTCCACTTATGAAAAGCATCATTGTGAGCAATTTGAATAGCACTTTAATTATTACAATAAAGAGGCGTAGCTTTAGTGTGAGAGATACCTATATCTTCAAGAAGTCAATAAAGTCAAACAATTTCTTATGTAGTGTTAGTAAGAGCATGGTATACAGTTTCAGTACTTGAGCGAGAGTACCTATTTGTTTCTTACTATTCCATAAAAGAAAAGAGTCACCTAAAAAAATACAGAATCCAGCAGTTGATCGTCAATCTGTAAGATCACCCACCCAATTCATATCGACATAAGCTCATAACACAAGAAATTAATGAGCCAAAAAAATGAAGGCCGTGAAAAAAGTGTACCTTTGAGATACTGTAAGTAAAGAATTGTTGCTTAATAAAAAGTATGAGAAACGACTATAAACTGACTGATAACATGAATAACATGAGTAATGTCTGGACGTGTAACAATGAGATAGACTAAATTAGCAACCAACTAATGATAGAGGGTGGGATTACTGAGAAGAGTATCATCAGAAGATATAAGTTTTGTATTAGGCTATAGAGAAGTAGAAGCAGTCTTATTGTCAGTCAAGCTAGCTTTAACAAGTAGATCTAATGCATATTTAACCTGTGAGAGATAATACTTAGTAAAGTTAGACAGTACTTCAAGGCCAAGAAAATAACTAAAGGTGCCAAAAATTTTCATTTCAAAGTGAAATAACAATAAGATCATCACCTGTGATAATCATGTCATCAACATATAGAAGCAATAGAATACAACCACAATCTATTTTGCACATAAAAAGGGCTGAGTCATAGATTTTGAATTGAAAACCATGTTGAAGAATAGTGCTACTGAATTTTATAAATCAAGCACGAGGAGTTTATTTAAGACTATATAAAGTTTGACAAAGTTTGCAGACCTTGTATGGGGGATGTGGATAATCAGGGGAGGCTTCATGTATACTTTTTCAGAAATATCATTATTGAGAAAGGCATTTGTCTCATCTATTTGAAATAATGTTTAACCATGAACTGCAGCAACAGCTAACAAGCTCCGAATAGAAGTAAAGCGAGTAACAAGGGAAAAACTTAATTCTTTGTCATTCAAATTACTTGTTCTTAATACTTCAGTATATCTAGCCAATATATGGTGAATGAATTGGTAATATTTTGATAAACTTGGAAGATGAATCATTGTATTTAGACCTATGTAATTTGATGCATAATTGTAGAGTAACATTCAATATTGCATATGCAAGTTTCAAATTAGGATAGGAATATAAATAATTAGCACGTATAATCAATAAGACTTAATTTTAATAAATCTTAATTTATTACAAGTACGATAAGAATATAGGTAATTGGTAAATTAAGGTATACTTGCATGACCTTGGGAAAGGTTTGTGAATATATTAGTGTCTTAATCAATAACAAGAACTAAGAAAATTAAATATTAGAAGATTAATTATTAGAAAACATATTGAAAGATAGTATTAACCATAGGTTTTCTCTATATTATTATTTTTCAAATCTCTTTACATTATGTCGTTACTTTTTTATTTTTAAAATTCATTCTTAAATTTTTAGTTTTCTAAATAATGACTAGAAATACCTAATTTTAGTACTTAATTTAAAATATATATATTATCCCTACGGAGTTAACATCTGACTCTTTTGTTCATTTATTATTTGTATGCGATAATGTATACTTACACTTAATTTTAAGATTTAAAAATATCGCATCATGCGACAGCGAATTAACACAATTTTGATAGGATTTGGTCGACTGGCAATGTTTGATCGTTCTGGGCTGGGCAGTGACAATTACAATCAACTCAACTGAACTTTCGGTGACTTTCTAGTAAAACTCTGATTAATTTCTAACAAGTTTCTAAAATAATTTGGGCAAAGTTCTCGCTAAACAACAAAACAGCGAAAAAAATACTAAGATTTTAATATCATGTAAGAAAGATAAAAAATTGTATATTTAACTATGAATAAAAAACGTATAATGGAAGGCTTTATATAAATTTTAATTTATTACAAAATAAAAAATTAATGATATACATAAAAAATAATTACAAGTTATAAAACGAAAGAATATTCTATTATCAATATAATTGATCCTATATAAATATATTAATAATAGAATATCACACATTAATATACATTAATACAAACAAAAAGCAAATCGATTTAAATTGAATCGAATAAATTAAACATAATTAGATTGAATTAAGAACACCCCCACTTAATAGTAATCAATAATGATATTAAAAAATTAGAAAAAAAATTAGTAAAAATACTCAACAACGGACAGGTAACTAACAAGTTTTCGGTATATATATAAATTTTTGAAGTGCTCCATATGCCATCAATATTCCACGAATGCTTTACATGCATTGTTTAATCGTATAAATACAAAGGCAGTTTCACGGCCGCTTATGATTTGGGATAGAAAATCTTTCTGAACATTTTCTTGATAGTAATTCAATGATTAACTAATAATAATTTATCAATTTTATTGACCTTCACCATATTATTATATTATTGTTTAATTACAAATCATAATGTGTTGTCATATATACATAATATATTTGTGATGATGTTAAAATATGTACTATTTTACGATGTTAAAATATGTACTTTAAAGTGAGCGATTTCACTCGCTTGTTAGTGTTATATATGTTTTCAATTAAAATAAGGCGTTGGATTTTTGTAGAGTTATTGTTAAAATTTTAGTAATTTAATTTTAAGTTAAAAATTAAAGAAAAATCAAGCATATTATCAATGATGTAATAAAAATATAAAAAAAAGTACAAAATTAAAAGTCGAAAAAAAATATTATTCACATAAACACTGTTTATGAGGAAGGTTATTCATGTGGTTATTGTTTATATAAAGCACTGTTTTGTAAGTACTATTTATGTAGCTTTGCCTTTTTTTTTTAAGAATCATATTTAGATTCTAATTGTGTATTTAAATTAGTTTTAGAATTTTTTTTAATGTGGACTTTTATTCAACAAAAAATAAGATTTTATAAGAACTTTATAAACACTATATAGATCTTTATAATTCATTAAAATTATAATGCATCAACAAGAGAGAGAATAAAGGGTTATGGTAACTCTAAAACACAGGGCGTAAATACAAAAGAGTATCATGGAGTACTTGAGTATTTGACGTATAAATACAAGAAAGTATTAAATAGATCATTTAAGAGTTTTTCTGTTATTATATTTCTTGTGTTTTTCTTGTAAAAAATTCTTTAAGTATTAAAAAATTAAAATAAAAGAAGTTGGATCTATGATTTATTGTGGATATAGGTAATTTTACTGAATCACGTATATTCTTATATTTTGTGTGTGATTATTTTCTCTATTTCTTAATTGATATTTGTTTATTCTTATTTTACTTATAAAGAAAAGCTTTTGCAAAACAAATAGGGTTTCAGGATATTAAATACCGAGTCAAAAGATATTAAAATACATAACAATTCTCAACAAGCTGATATTAGAATTGTGGCTAAATTGATGTCTAAATGATGTCGGATTGGAAAGCTTAACCTAATATGTCAACAGTTATATATATTGGATTATGACAACATATTTTTAATACAACATCTAATACAACTTTAGACTTTTAAATTAATACATATCTAATGATTTTGATTAAATTTCAAATATGCATTAATTATAATGTATTAATTACACATATTTTGTTGTAGTTGAGCAATTAAATGTACATTAATATAATAATTTAAAATTTGTGTAAGATGTTACGTCAAAATATAATATCGTAAATCTTTCAATCCCTTCTCCCCATATATATATATATATATATATATTACATGTACGAATTTCTCAAGAATTTTTTAGCAAAATACACACATAAATATTACATGTCCACACATATATTACATGTCCGTATTTCCCATACAAAGAATTTTTTAGCAAAACACACACACACATGAATATATATATATACATCTATATATATATATATTCGTATTTCTTATATGAAGAATTTTTAGCAAAACACACGTACATATATATTTATAATTTTTTAGCAAAACACACACACATCTATATATATATATTCGTATTTCTTATATGAGGAATTTTTAGCAAAACACACGTACATATATATATATATAGCGTAATACATATATATATATTATATGGGAATATATATACATATATTATATGTATGTATTTCTTATATGAAGAATTTCTTAGCATACAAGTTAATACTTTGCTTCTCTTTTTCTCTTTATTTTTAAAAAAGGATCATCATTTACGAGATTCCAATTCCTCGTGACCCTTTGTACACTTGTTTCGATAATACAAGTAGGATATCCGTGTCCAAACATATTGGAATCAAGAATATATATAAATGAAAATGACATTCTCATCAAATTAAACCACGAACAAACATAAAAGAAACTACAAAATTTATATTAAAAAAAAGAGAATAACAAAGAGAAGAAAAAAAACATAAAAATTTATAAAAAAAATTAAGTTGTTTCATTTAAAAAACAAAAGCATTTTTTAAATTACATAAATTAATAAACAATATTTTATAAAATTGCATTGTATAAATGTCCGAGCATTTGCACTTGATAATTTTTTATTTATTTATACATTTATCTATGCGTTAATAATAAATTTGCTTTTGAGGCAGTGGTTTGAGCTTTGAAATAACAACACCCAGAAAGTGCTTTTGTGAGCTGTAGTAAACGACATGGGTGTGATGTCTTTTTGATCTTTTGATATTCATATTCTCAACAATAATGCAGGCATGAGAGTCGAGCAATATTGTCTAAGTTCACTGTAGTATTTGAATCGTGTGGAACAATTTTTTCTCCAATGACTTAATTTTTTTTAATTATAAATTCTCTTCTCCTATCACTTTGAGCAAGCAACTGCTCATTGTTGAATCCCATGAATGTAAAACGTTTAAAATAATAGTTTTGACTTTGACCCTCTTTTATACAATTAAAATGATTTAGATGATAAGTGCAACTCGAAAATTTTGCAATATTTATTTATTCATTTACTTAGAGACAACAACTAAGAGCAAAGAAGTTCATAATAATAATAATATGTGAATAAGTTCGACTCCTTAGCTTTCTTAACAAGTTTATTTTGTGTGTTGAATTTGATTTATGAATTTGTTATTAATAGTAGTCGAATTTCATTCACATAATAGAAGTTGTAAATTTTTGTTTCAGCTTTTTAAAATAAATAAGATGTATGTATTGAATACGTATTTCTCAAGTTATGAATCAAATATTAAAATTTATTCGGATTAGGTCTGCACTACAAAAAAAAAATCTCTTTTAAGCCACATTTTACTCTTCAAATATTTGAATTATAAAATATATGTTTGAAAATTAATATTTTTACTTATAAAATCAATTCTTCGCTAATTTAAGAATTACTCCAATTAAATTTTTTAATAAAAAATTATGTCTAATTCACCAAACTTACATTAAATAGTTAAAATTTTAATTAAATACAATATTAAAAATATACTCAAATTAGAGAAACTAATAATACTAATAATGTAGAATAATAATGTAAATTTTTTATGAAATTGTTAACTTTAAATGTTTTATCAATAAGTGAAACGTACTTCTATTTGATAGAATTGCTGTTCTAGAGAGAACTATTTATTAAAAAAAATACTTTTTCTTTTTTTGGCAAAAAAGAATCTCGTTTACTTTAATGTAGTTTACTTTAGGGCTTGCATACAATATTTTAATTTTTAAAATTAAACTGAACTTACATCTTTAGTTAAAAGAAAAACTAAGTTTTTAAAAATTATTCAATAAATATGATTTTAGAATCACACTAACACAATATTCAACATAAATTAATAATATAGGATGTAATTCAGTTGATTGTAAATGTGTAGATCGTCTGAATTTAAGTAAAAATAAAAAATAACAGTTGATATTTTATAAGTGAAAAGTTTCTCATCCTATTCACTTTTAATATATAATTATATACTTAAATAAACCAATTTTATTTTTCTAATAGTTTAACCGTATGTTTAAAGTGTCACAACTCTCGAAATGACAAATTAATATTAAGAATTTTATAGAATATCGATCTTTTTGACAAGCTAGGAAGTAGTAAAATAAAATCTTTAAAGGATTTAAATATATCTCGGGTGGATTTTACTCTCGTTTAAGTCATAATAAGTGTATAGTTTCTTGGCAATATTAGCCAATGATTAAAATATAGAAATTAGAATAACAAATCCCTCAAATTGATGCTATTTATATATATATATATATTTTGCAATACTTTTTTATGGGAATATTTTCTTTCTCTTCCAAAACAAGTTGAAGTCTTGTCCTAATCCTAACCCAGCCATTTCATCATCCCGAAGAAGAAAACAAAGAATCAATTGAAGCACACAGATGATGCCACGTGTTAACCGCCAGAAAGTTTTGTGGTCTCCACTTTGAATCAAAATGGACACGTGGCATGCATTAGTCATCCCTCAGCTTTGCACTATTTACTTCCAAAAGTAGAGTTATTTCTTTCCTTCGAGATGAGTTATCCAAACCCACCGACTACAAAAGTTTGAGAAGCCCATCAAAACCCAATCACAGCCGTTTGATCATATCAGCATAGAAAAAATCTTACGTGGTACTGATCAAGAACCCATGGATACATAAACTTGTGTCTAGGAGATCATATCAAGTTCCCAAAAGTTGCCTTCTTTCTAATGTGTCATATGTTCAAATAGGCAAAGTGTTACATCCTCAAACTAATGACCCAAATTGTTTGCATGCCTCGTTAGAAAAAAAGAAAAAAAAAAAAGAAAAGAAAAAAGAAGAAAGAATCATTATATTTTTGCAAATAATAAAATTCACAAAATTACAATCCACCCCCAAAAATTTTTCTCTTACCATTTTCACCGCATTTCTATGCTTATATAAGGACTCAAAATCTCTCACAAAAAATCCCATCTCAATATTCAAGACATACAAAATCTTCTTATTACTTAATTTGCTCTTTTTTTGTTCATTAATCACTTTTTAGCCCTGAAAAAGAAGATGTCTTTCACTGAAATAGCAGAGGCAGAGCCAATGAACGAGCCAAAGCCGAAGAGGGCATACGTGACTTTTTTGGCCGGCAATGGAGATTATGTCAAAGGTGTTGTGGGTTTAGCCAAGGGTTTAAGGAAGGCTAAATCTGTTTACCCTCTTGTTGTGGCTATTTTGCCCGATGTCCCGGAGGACCACCGCCGGATTCTAGAGTCTCAGGGCTGTATCGTCCGGGAGATTGAGCCCGTTTACCCGCCGGAAAACCAAACGGAGTTTGCCATGGCTTACTATGTCATCAACTATTCAAAGCTTCGCATTTGGGAGGTAATCTTAATACTTATTATCATTATCATGCTAATATTGTTATTTTACTATTGATATGTTTTCATACTTATCATCCCATGCAATTTCTGTACGTGTGGCATATTCTTATTGATATGTGTCTCCACGTGTGTGGTGGCATAAGAAAAAAACAAAAAAAAAAAACCCAATGCCGATTAGAGCTAGACCAACAAAATGGTCGATAATATTCTTAATATATAAAAAATTTGTCATTTTTTTCCTTATCTCAAACATTATAATACTCACTTTATTGTTAGTTTTTATTTTATAATTAATTAATATGATATCATAACTAAGGTTTTTTTATTCTAATTTCTTAATTTTTGATTAGGGTATCATCAAATTCACATACTTATTATACTAATATATCTATATAGTTGGTTAATTTACATGATGATTATTGACTAAATTTATGTTTATGTAGTTTGTGGAATATGAGAAGATGATATACTTGGACGGTGACATACAAGTGTTCGAGAATATTGATCATCTTTTCGATGCACCGGGCGGCTACTTTTACGCCGTCATGGACTGCTTCTGTGAGAAAACATGGACAAGCTCGCCGCAGTACAAGATCGGGTACTGCCAACAGTGCCCTGAAAAAGTGCAATGGCCGGAGGAGATGGGCTCGCCGCCGCCTCTCTACTTCAACGCCGGCATGTTTGTCTTTGAGCCTAATGTCTCCACTTACTTCGATCTCTTGGAAACCCTCAAAGTCACTCCTCCTACTTCATTTGCCGAGCAGGTAACAATAATTTATAATAATTAACCCTAGTTAATATAAACAGCCAAGTTGGTTTAGCTTTAGCTTTAAGACGTACTTCGGTTAGGCGTGAATGTATATAGCGTTTATAATTATTCGAATTTGAATAAAAATAAAGGCAAATGGGTGAAATTTCTTCATCTTCGTTCAATTTTTTTAAAGATTTTAATGGTTGATACTTCATTTGCTGGGCATGCAGGATTTTCTGAACATGTATTTCAAGGACATTTACAAGCCAATTCCTCCAATATACAATCTTGTTTCGGCTATGCTGTGGCGCCATCCTGAAAATGTGGACGTTGACAAAGTGAAAGTTGTTCACTATTGTGCCAATGTAAGAAAAGAAATTACCCTGATCAAATTAATTTCTCTTAAATTAATCAAATTAAACAAAATTTCTTAATATATATATTTGAGATTCTGATGATGAATAATTGATTTTCACAGGGAGCTAAGCCGTGGAGGTACACTGGAAAAGAAGAGAACATGGACAGGAATGACATAAAATTGTTTGTGAAGAAATGGTGGGACATTTATGAAGATGAGTCCTTGGATTACAAGAACATTGCCAAGCCGGCGAGCAACGAGAAGTTCGGATCCCTGATGATGGAGGCTCTGAATGAAAACGGTGTCGTTCAGCACAGAAGTGCCCCATCTGCAGCCTAAATATTAATTGATATTAATGGGGTTTATATATATGCAGTAACTATACATATATATGTGTGTGTGTGTGTGTGTGTGTGTGTTAGCTAACGTTCTATATATTGTATGTTACATTTGTGCGTTTGATGAGAGGTAATTTCCGAACCAGCTTCATCAGTTTGAGAGCTACAATATTGGAAATAAATAAAGCAAGAATATTTGGTTTCTGTTTGCCTTAAAAATGCTTGTTTCGTGATTCTTGTTGTACATTTAATTTGAGATTGAATTTTCTGTGTGGAAAATTTTCCCGGGAAAATGGAATCTAAGAAAAGATCATGCATGATGTGTTGTGAATCTTGTGATTGGTAATAAGCAAGAAACTGCATGCTTTGTAAATGGTCCCGAACTCTCACAGCCACAAACTACATAGGACTGGGATTTATGTGTAAGATTAAGAATGCCAAATTAAAAACTAATTGCCAAATAAAACATATGTGTGTGTATATATATATATATACACTATGCAAATGGGCTCGTCCAAAAAATCAAAATTCGATATTATGATAGCAATTAAATAAACTAATTTTGGCGTTTCTAATTTGGGATTTGTTTTGCTTGTAGATTGTGCTACTCATTCAATTTCTTTTGCATATTATAATTTTTTCTCTGAAGTCTTGTTCCCTATATTTTATTCATGCCAAATGCCAAATGCCAAATTGCCAAAGAAGGTTAATGGTAGTTTGAAAATGGAGTATAAATAAGGCCAAAAAAAAGAAAGCAATCGATATTATTTTTTGTTTAATTTTTTAGATAGAAATTTGATAGTTTAATTTTTATATTTTCTTTTTAATTACACACTAGATTTTCATATTTTCATCCTTGAAATATTATCATTTTTGTCTCTAAGAAACTCAATTGATAATTTTTTTTAAATATAAAAAATGTCATGAATAATTTAAAACAATATAGGAATTAAAATAATATTTTTTCCTTTTAGATTCATCAAAAATTTTACAATTATTAAATTGTAATGCCAATTCTTTGTAAAAAAAAAATCTAAATCCAATTGAGCACACCGGTGAGAGGATCACAGAGAACTGCAATTAATTATTCTTGCTCGAATTCCCCGTGGTAAATACATTATTTATAGATTAGTTTCTGCATGTGAATTCATTTGACTTTGATTGAATTCACATGTTTGCTAGTTGCTTCTTAAATGGACACATCTATGATCACCTATTAAATTGAAAATTTAAAACTAATTAAAATCTTAAGAATCAAACGGGAAACAGAATATTAAAAGTTACTTTTATAATTTATTTCCTTGCAAAATCTCCTAATAAAATCAAATAAATACAAAAAGAATAAATAAATAAACGAAATATTGAGTTTCCAAATTAATATCACTCTTGCCGTTTTGCCACTTTCACAATTTATATATCAATAAATTATGATCATCTTTTAAGCTAAATTTTATATAAGTTTTTTAAATTTTTTTTGACTTGTGTTATGTATTAGAGATAAATAGTTAAGATCATTTTTTTTAACAATTACTAGTTCTCATAATCACATGCAAATAAAAGATTAAGTGAAAATTTACCAAATCAACCACATTAATCTCCTTTAACCACTGTTCTTAATAATTCATCTCTCTGTTGTCATTACTCTAATAAGATGTATAATAAGAGGGCATATATGACGTTTTTGGCTGGCAATGGTGATTATGCGAAAGGTGTCATAGGTTTAGCCAAGGGTTTAAGGAAGGCCAAATCTGCTCATCCTCTTATGGTGACTGTTATGCCCGATGTCCCGACGCAGCATTGCGAAATCCTTACATCCCAAGGCTGCATCGTCAGTGAGATTCGGCTCGTTTGCCTGCCTGAAAACTAGACCCAGTTTGCCATGGATTATTTTGTCATCAACTACTCAAAGCTTCGTATTGAAGCAGCAGTAATCAAACGAACAAATATTCTAAATAATATAATTCAGAAATAAATAATTAAAAAATTAAAGAGAGAAATATAAAAAAAGAACACACAAAATTTACGCAGTTCGATAATTTACTTACGTTTACGGTGGATCAAAATCACACTCTTTTTTATTATTAAATCTCTAAACACTCATAAAGTATATTTTTTATAAGAAAGATTCACAAAGAAATTACTTTCTCTTGCAAATAAGAGATTTCTCTCACTAACAATTACAAAAATGCTATAATCATAAAGATATATGTACAAACTAATAAAGAGCTTATATATAGGACGACCTAGATTAACCCTAAATGTGTAAGAGTTATTTTAAGGAGTTTTGAAGTAAGTGAGAGACGGAACAAATATGATAAAAAAAAATTAATTCTCAGGCTGGGCGCCGCGACACTTAGGTTCTATCTTGAGAGCCGCAGTGTCCACGCCTGGGCACCGCCACAAATATTTTTGCCACCTTTTGTGTCCATCTTTAATCCTCGCACACCCAACGCACTTTAACTTGTTTTTCAAATCATATCCTAATGATTTTTAATTAACTTTCTTACACTTCGAATTTGAAAGGTTGTAACACCCCCATCACCCGCCTCTCATTGAGACATAAGATCAGAGGATGCTACGATAGCATCGAACATAAATAATAATAAACAATTATTCAATCTTACCAAAAACGCACTTTTTTTTTTTTGAATTTAACATTTATTGGAAAAAACTAGCAGAGTTTCCCCTAAAAATTAGACTTTACATTACCTATAATAAAAGAAAAAACTCTTAATCTTATTTTCAATTCTCAACCAACTTCTCATTTTTCAACAAATATCCACAACTCATATTGTAATTTAAATACATCAAACATTCACTAAACTAATTTAATTCTAACATATTATTAAAACAAATATCATATATCATCACAATTTAAAAAAAAAATAGTTCTAAGGAAATACATATATATATGTACATGCAATTAATGTCCATAATATAATATACAACAGTCTATACACAAATAAAATATATACTAAATATAATTATATGTATATAGAAGATGTGAGCGACTCTGAGTTGTTGCAGAAAGATTCATTTTTCAGTCTTTAGGGATGACAACTTTATTACCTGCGCATGGTAAATCCAACGCACTGAGCACAATAACTTAGTGGATGTACACAAAAGTTAAAATAGTATAATAATATTTTATTATCCTTATTGTAAATAAACCATATATATAAATAATACATTTTTTAATAATAACCAAAGTCGTCATATAACAATAATAAATCAAAATTTATTAATTAATCAATTCATTAAACCAACATATTATTCAATTTCTCATTTCAATTTATTAACAAAAATATATACACATATCATATTTATAATTTAATTAATTAATTTATTAAATATTTTAATAAATTGTAATTAATCCTAGTAGGTGCCCAAAATAAACATTGACACGATATCATGGATTGGCTAACGGGCAAATAGATATCAGATAGTAATCCGGCACTGGTCATTCGATGACTACCTACCGGATCCAGAACAGATCAAAATAAATAACAGATCAGATACACAGAACGGTGTCATCAAACAAGCAAACGACACAATACTGCTATAATACTATATCGGCATGCCAACTACCAATATTCAAGTTTACTTAAGGTGTCTCGATAATATTATTAATACATTATTTTCCTTTAAAAAATTTTTAACATAAATTTATTATTATTATTATTATTAAACTAAATTATTATACAAATTCTCATTTAATCATTTTTTTTTCTGATTATTCATATTTAAACACAAATATTTTTTATTATTACAAATAAGCCCAACATTTTTTACTATTTACCTTTATGCCCAATTTTTTTTAAAATTTTATACATGAGCCCAAATGTTTAAAAAAATTTCATATATATCCAGAATATTCAAAAATATCCAAATAAGTTCCAGATTTTTTTTATTTAATAATTCAGCCCAAAAATTTTTAATTTTTCACTTATAGGCCCAAATTTTTCAAAATTTTGTAATTGGGCCTCAATTTCTTCAAAGAGTCATATTTAAGTTCTAATTTCATAATAATTCACATAAAGGCCTAAAACTTTCAGATATTTAAAATTAGTCCATATTTTTTCTAAAATTTTCATATAAGTCCTATTTTTTCTCAAAATTCATATTTAAGCCCAATTCTTTTCAATTTTGACTACCATTTAATATCTAATGTTCAAAACATATTTAATTCTTTTAGAAATAATATAATTATCAATCCAATGCCATAGTTCAACATACTCATCGATCATATTATTAAATCACATAAATATACACTAAATTTTCTAAAGTAAAAAATTTAAGTTTCAATCTAAAGTGTGCACCAACCTTATAAGCTTACTTCCTCAACTTGTGACTCACTTCTTCTCCTTCTCATTCCCTTAGTTATCTTTGGCCAAGCTTTCACCTTAATATGCCAAAATACACAAATAATGAATGAAATTATAATTCACCTTAATAAGTCCTATTTTTTTCTCAAAATTCATATTTAAGTCCAATTCTTTTCAATTTTGACTACCATTTAATATTCAATGTTCAAAACATATTTAATTCTTTTAGAAACAATATAATTATCAATCCAATGCCATAGTTCAACACACTCATCCATCATATTATTAAATCACATAAATATATACTAAATTCCCTAAAGTAAAAAATTTAAGTTTCAACCTAAAGTGTACACCAACCTTATAAGCTTAATTCCTCAACTTGTGACTCACTTCTTCTCCTTCTCCTTTCCTTAGTTATCTTTGGCCAAGCTTTCACCTTAATATGCCAAAATACACAAATAATGAATGAAATTATAATTTATCAAATTAAATGCACAAATGCCTAATTTTACATAACTATTTCATCTATTAACCCTTAAAACTCCAAATCCATATTCAATATAATTTTAGCATCAACTCACCTTGAATAACACTTTCTAACTTAAATTTGATCATTGAAACTTGATAAAGAGGGGTTTAATTATGGATTTGGGGGCTTAATTTGCTAAGAGAAATATGTAAAATTGTTGAATTTAAAGGGAGATAAAAGAAAATTGGAGAGAAAATGTAAAAGGAGGAGACGGCCAAAGGGGTTTAGAATTGTCTAATTTTTCAATACTATTCCCCCTTTTATAGTCTTCATTTTTCTTTTCAAAAATACTCCCAACTAAATTCAAAATTATAAAAATGTCATTGGTTAGAAATGGTGGCATTTGATTGGTCCAAAAATACAAATAACTATTTACTAACTAAACTATTTAAAATCTAGTCAAAAACTAACTAATTTTATCACTTTTCAATTTATTTGGTGGCCAATTGCTATTGGTTCATGATCAAGTGTTGGAAAAGTATAAATGGTTAAGGTTTTAATTCCATGAATTTATTTCTACCATACCAACACTTTTTCAACCAATTGAATCTTTTATTTCCTTTAACAAATAAAATTAATCATAATAAATAAAAATTAATTCTAATAAATAAATATTTCGAAGTGTTACAAAGGTACAATCCCAAAACTCTTTCACTTGTTATTGAGATACTCAAAAAATTCTTGAAAGCGACTATATTATTTACATTTGTCACTATTTTTTTTTAATTTTTAATATCATACATGGTTGTAGTCAATGATCATCATATGTTTGATTTTGCTATGTAATTTGTGGAGAGAAATTTGAACCTACTTTGATCTCTTGGAGGCTCTCAAAATTACCACTCCAACTCTATTCGCTCAGCAAGAAATCTTATATCATTTTTTATTTTTCCTCCAAAAAGTTCGTAATCCCTAATTTTACTCGAATAAGATTCTCTGACAAATTTTTTTTACCAATTTGGTGTTTCTTTTTGGGGGTAGGATTTTTTGAACAATTTCTTCAGAAACGTTTACAAGCTCATCTCTCGTGTATATAATTTTGTTTTAACAACGGTTTGGCATCACCCTGAAATTAAAAAAATTGAAGGTTATTCATTATTCTGCTGCTGCTGCTGTAAGTTAAAATAAATACTCTTTCTTCGCTACATTTGTATATTTTAAAATACAGATACGATCTAAGTGTTAAAACAGAAGCAATAAACTCAAATAAATAATGTAATAATCAAGCAATTAAGAATTAAACTAAAAAAGAAGAATAAGAGAAAGTATATAAAATTTACATGATTCGACAACTTATCTATATCCACAAGGGATTAAGATTTCATTTTTTTTTATTAATAAATCACAAATGTCACGTCCCACATCGAATAAAAATTGGGTAAATCTTAGGTATATAAGGGTGGGTATGCAACATTACGTAACAGACTAATTTTTTGGGTCAATGACAAGCGTCTGGGCTGTAACAAGTGGTATCAAAATAGATTTAAATTCTCATTCGTATATGAGCCTCTAAAATCGCTCCGATGGAAAGTGTCACATGGGATGTGGGTCTCCCATGCCACCAAAGGGATGAGCAATACAAGCCAAGTGGGCCCTAAAAATTATATGTTTTGAGCCTCAATAGAGATTGCCACGTGGGTAATGGGTCCTCTATCTCCGGGGGGATGGGCAATACAGGCCAGGTTGGTCCTTGCTTTTGGGCCACACCGTGGCAATTACGTCACGTGATTGGGTGGGGGAGAATGTCACGTCTCACATCGAATAAAAATTGGATGGATCTTGGGTATATAAGAGTTAGTATGCAACATTACCTAACAGGCTAGTCTTTTTGGTCAATGGCAAGCGCCCAGTCCATGACACAATGCACTCATAAAATATGCATTTTAAAAAAAAGAATTCAAAACTCACAAAGAACTCCCTCAATTGCACTTATAAAGTCACACAATTAATCTCTTATACTTTTGTTGTGATCACTAAAATATGTTTAATAATCAATAAAAAGCTTTTATATAAGGTTAAACACCCTAAACCGAGAGAGAATTTGTTTTAGAATGTCCTAATGCACTTAAGACGGATTTCCTAAACAAATGAGATTGTTTTCCACATTAGCACTGTGACTCTAGATATGTTGGATTTAGCGCTGCAGTGTTGGGTTATGAGAGCCGTAGTGTTAGACATATTGTCTTCAGCATTACGGCGCTCAACTTTTGAGCGACATGGTGCCTACACCTAAGCAGTCGCTCTTCGTCTTCTCGCCTCCTTTTACGTCTATGTAACTTTGTTACATATTTTATAAACTTGACTTGATCTCAAAATTATATCGATATTTTTTAATTAACTTTTTTACACTAAAATATATTGTATATATTAAAGTCCGCGTTGGTGGGTCGTGTCTTCTCAAGAATTTCTAATGCATTTTAATTGTTGCAAAAAAAAAATTAAAAAATGGAAAGGGAGCAAAGCCATGGAAATATACCGGGGAGGATGAGAACATGGACGGGGAAGACATAAAGATGCCGGTGAAGAAATGGTGGGATATTTACGAAGATAAGTCATTAGATTACAAGAATTTCTCCATGGCTGAACATGCAAAAACTTGATTCCTTTGATAGGTGCTGGATGAAGATGAAGCCATAACTCAACAGAAGTCAGTAGTTAGTGATTAATAAGACTCGTATTTATGAACTATGTTAACTATCTCTGATCTTTATGAGTAGTCAGTAGCTTTTTTTTTTTTTTTAACTTTTTAAATTCGTCGTGGCTAAGAACGGCATAATTGCCAAATTTAACGCTACTAATGCATGGGAAGATATTCGAATTTTATGGACAATTGCCAATTTTAATTGGGCAATAATAATAATATCATATATAATTATGGCAAAACAATATTGTTTAATTATTTTGTTCAGAAATTGTTGTTTTTCATCTTTGTTTTCATCTTAATATACTTTAATTATTTTTTATTGTCATTTTTATTTTTAAAAAGTGATCATTTATATTTTTTTAAGAACTTGATTAAATATTTTTTAAAAACTAGAAACGTAATAAGTAAATTAAAATAAAAATAAATACAAAACTAATCATTTTCTTATTTTATTTTTATAATTGTGGTCATTATTCTTTTTATTTTTAAATGTCACGATTAAATGTTCATATGGATTGTTCCTGGGCGTAATTTAACTGATCGCAAAGTTAATATTTTGTTGATGAAATTTCTCCCTCGTCCAAACTTTTAGAAGAAAAAAAAATCCTATCTCAACTATTGTTATTTTTGAGGATTTTGCGTGCATATAAATTTTGTGTTTGACGTTTATTATACATTCTTTTAATCATATTGCATCTAAACACAACTAGCTTATAATGATTAAGGATATTATTAAGAATACATATGAGATATGATATAATTTCAGTAATACTTATTAGTTTAAAAAATAAACAGTAATTTTTAATTATTAAAGAATATTTTATTAAAATTAATTAATAAAAAGGTAATATCATTATTTCAATACTGTTTTATTCAAATAGTCTTAATCTCATATCCAAACACCTTTATTTTTCTAACTAAACACATTTATTCTTTTATTCAAATAGTATTATTCTTATATCCAAACACTCAAATTTCTTTTAAATAATAAACAAAAAAATTAAAACGGCCAAAATGACGGCTATTAAAGTGGCCGAAATGGCCGCAGTTAAATCGACCATTTTGGTCGCAGTTAAAGCAACCGAAATGGTCGCTGTTATAGCGGCTATTATGGCCGTTGTTAAAGCAGCCATTTTGGCCACTTTATTTTTTTTATATAATTTTATTATTTTTAATCATTTAAATTAATTTAAAATTTAAATTTATTAATAAAAAATAGTGCTCGGTTATTATTAATTTATTAATAAAAATTATTTTTTTAAAAATAATGTTCTGATTGTGGTAGAATATATTTCAAAAAATAATTTAATCATTTCACGTAATTATGTTAATTTTAATGTAATATTTTATAATGGTTGAATATTATTGTCTATTTTTTAAATTAGTGAATATTATTGATATTAAATTATATCTAAAGAGTATTTTTTGATAATATTCTTAATGATGATGCAATATCAAATTCATTAAAATAATAAATTTATCATACTTACACAAGCTGGAGACCAGTGGCAAAAGGGTTTTGCCCCTTTTGATTCGAGATGAAACTCAAAATTAAACCATTCGGTCTGATGTGAAAATTAATCGCTCAAGAAGAATTATAATCCTCTATTAAATTAAGTTCTTAAGAATTTTTTAATATTCTGTATTAAATATAAGTGGTCAAGTTTTTTTTTTTTTAACAATCACTAAATTTTATTAATCACATATTAATTAAAAATAAGTGAACACTTAACTTATAAGAAGATGAAAATCCATCGCTCGAAATAATGATATTGAAATTGTTAATACACATTTTTAAGTTGAAACGTCTAGTCATTTGCCACTAAAACATTTAATATGCAACACTAGCTCTTAACACATTATTAATATACCCACCTGATAAAATTTATCCAATACAAATTTATTCTAAAATCAAATGATTATAACAATGGTTAAAATAAAAAATAAAAATACATATGAATTAGGTAGCATAAAAACCCACTTAGAAAGTAATTTCAATCTTAAAAATAAATACTTACCATGTTATAATTTCTTTAATTTGTTCTCATATTTAAGCATTTTAAGTGAAATTCAGTCTTTACTTTGTCGTAAGACTCTTGTTAGCGCTTGGGATTGAAATTTAGTTGGCATTTTTAATATTGGTAGGGATTTAATTTCAGATTTAATTTTCAGGAATTTGTGATTATATATGGATGAAGCTTTTGATAACAATCAATTGCATACTCCATTTCAGAGAATGCAAAACTGGGTAGCTTAGATTTGAGATATGATCAGCTAGCTGCAAGTAATTTGTCATATGACAGAAGTTCAATTGTTTGTAGGATTAATGTGCAAAATTTGTTCATTACCAAGTTCTTAAGAGTGTTTTTTGATGATGATGAAGTAAATTCAGCTGGTGGATGATGTTTGTTATTTCTGTGCCATCCAAATTCCCACATGTTCAATAATAAACATTCTTGGCACGAAAAAGACTTTCACCTTACATTATGAATAAAGCATCTTAATTATTTCTGTCATGTCACCTAACAGCCTTCTCTGATCATCAAATTTTACTTGGCAAAAAGAAACATTTGAAGATGAGACCCCTTATTTTTGCTGTGATGTGGAGAGGGCAATAGACTGATAATTTAACATTTTATTAAAAAAAAAATTCTTTTAGAAAGAAAGAAAGAACAACATAACTAAAAAAAAATACTATAATAAGTAGATTAATTTAGACCATTAATCAAATAAAATAATTAAATCTAACAAATATAAATGATCTAATACCGTTGAAAATTTTCTAATATTATAAAATTATCTAACAAATATAAATAATCTTATTATTAATATTCTCGAATCTTTCTTAATATTATAATATCATATAATAATATGATAAGTAAGACAACAAAAAAAATTGAATCTTGGCATATCCCTAACATTGTGGAGAAAATCTTAGTGAATCCCATAAATTAATTTAAAATAAAAAAAAATAAAACTCTTTGTCCCACTTTTAGCATGATGAGTTAGTGTCAACGGTTAAACCATGGCAAGAATTTTTTTTCAATAATTTTTGAGAATTTTAATTTTTTTTAAGGGTAGATTTTTTTTTTTTATAAGAAGGGAGATATATAATTGTACTTCTACTAAAGTGATAATGAATATACTGTTAGTATTTTATTATTAGACTATTAATACAAGTATGAAAATAAATAATTTCAACTTCAGTGTATTAATAGTTAAAATAGTTCGATAAATTTCTAATTGTAGTATTAAATTTTTTTTTTTAAAATTACTTCATTTTCTTTAAAATTGATTATCACAAGAATGCGAGCAAGTCATCCGTCAACTATTATGCTCCTTCACCTATGTGAAAAGACTTTTTAAATTTTTTCCATTAAATATATTTTGTATATTAATTAATTAATTATTAAATATCTTATACACATTATAAGTATTTAAATAAAATAGAACAATATTTTAGGGAGTATTCAAAACTTTGTGTAGATATTATTATAATGCAAAATTGAATTTTTTTTAAAAATAAATGAATTACATATATTAATATTTATAATAAAAAACTATCGAATCTATTCAAAATAATACTTTAATAATGTGACTTAAAAATTTATAGAAATTAACTCATAATAAAATTTTAGTAATGTAATTTGAAAATTTTAACCTATAAAGTCTTAATCAATAACTATAAATTTTCTAATTATTTTTACTATTTTTTTAACGAGATGATACAAATATTATATCTCAAAGTTTAAATAATTACAATATTAAAATTTTGTTGTCAATTTAAATTTCAATTTTTTTCTCACTATTTTTTTAAATTAAAGGATATAAATATTATATCTCAAAGTCTCAAAATTATAATAATTACAATAGTACAATATTACAATGCTGTATAATGTTAACTCAAATACCAATCTTTTTCCTTATTTTTTGAACATTCGGATACAAGCATTATACCTCAAAACTAAAATAATTACAATAATATAATATTACTCAAATTCTAAAAAAATTTCACTATTTTTAACGAAAGGATACTATAGTGCAATATTACAATTGCCAACAACGTTAACCTCTTCAATAAGTACAATGTCAACCCTCCAAATAAAGGAGGAAATAAACAGCTTGAATTTAATACTTTAATAGTTAAAGTATTAACACCAATCATTAGGTCACATAAATGCAACCAATTTTTTTACGCTATTAAAAGGAAAAGTATTTATATTTACCCAACCAAGCTTGAACAAAATGAAATTAGTTTTTTTTTTTAATTAGAAGTGAGGGAAATCAAATTTGGTACATTCACTTTAGTAGAGAATGCATTATAAATTTTTTATCAATGAATTATTAAGCAAGTGCTAATGAAATTGATATTAAACTATCAATATTGGGCATAAAATTAATTATTATTTTGCATCTAATATATTAGAAAAAAATAAATAAAAATATCCCATATAAATTAATATGACACTACCGTAGCATTATCATTTAATTTATTATTTTATTTTAATTCTCTTATTCTATAAATTTCGCCCACAGCAAACCGGTTGGGCGCTATAGATATATTAGATTTGTGCGAGCGACTAGTGGCAGAAGAAGACAGGCCAAAGTGAGCAGAGAGATGGAAGAAGCAAAAGGAGTGGTGAAGCACGTTTTGGTGGCCAAGTTCAAAGATGGGACATCACAAGATGAAATTGATCAGCTCATCAAAGGCTATGCTAATCTTGTCAATCTCATCGAACCCATGAAGGCTTTCCACTGGTAACCACATAAATCACTGTTAAAAATAGATGTTTTTTATTCCAAGTAAAAGCTTTTAGTTGGCATTTTTGATTGTGCGGTGCTTTAGATTACAATAAATCTTTGGGGATTGTATTACTTTCAATATAGTCTGTGGAATGCTATTGAAGATTAGATTTGGGATATGAGCTGCAGGTTTCTCATGACAAAAGATACAATCTTTCTAGGATTTATGTGTTAATTGGAGAAATGCAGCTGTTTGTCCATTTTATTTTGTTGATTGAAACAAGGGTTGAGATTGTCCACATGAGATCAAAAGGCTTGTTATATTTATTTTGTCACTTTGGTGTGTTGCAACAGGGGCAAGGATGTGAGTGCTGAGAATCTGCATCAAGGTTTTACTCATGTCTTTGAATCTACCTTTGAGAGCACAGAGGGTGTTGCTGAATATGTAGCTCATCCTGCTCATGTTGAATTTGCAAACTTGTTCTTGCCCAAGTTGGACAAAGTTATTGTGATCGACTACAAACCAACCACTGTGCGTTTCTGATTTGAATTGGTATTGCATAGATCTGCTTTTGGGTGTCATGTCTATTCTATGAATAATATTTGGGGACCTCATGTACGAATGTGATATTGATAGTGGTGAAATACTCTGCATGTTTAAAGTATTTGGATCTAATAATAAGACAAAGAGGTAGTTTGAATATTGTCATGTTTGCGGACTTTCCTTCTCTGTGTGTTTCTTACTGATTTTGAAATTGTAGTAGCATTACTTATGTTAGCCTTTTCAGTAATTTTATTGCTCATAATAAGAGGTTGTCAGAATATTGGTTTCCCCTTTGTGCTAAGGTTATAAATCATGGCATTTGTAAGAAATTGAATTGTTACTTCCCATCATTGTCAATGCTGGGAAGTAATATCAATTCCTATCTACTACTGTGACTACTTATGTATTAATACGGTGCTTGTTGAGATATGGATTTATCATATGGGTTCAGTCCAAATTCCTTAGTGCTGATTACATGTCTTGTGCACTCTTTACACATGGCCGGTTAGGGGAAGGGAGTTCATATGCTAACATAAATTAATAGTGATATCTCTTATTTTGCCTTTTCTTTTCTGGCTTTCTAATTCAAAGGGTGTGACAGATTCGAAAAAGAATGATTTGTGTTCATTTGTTCTGACTTTAGTTAAACCCTCTGATTTTTGAAGCCACTGCAAAGTCTGAACAGTTATAGGATGCAGAACTGCATCAAAAATTGCTGCAAGAAACCCAGAATCTCTCTGTGAGATTCATTTTTTAAAATTTCATGTTGCAGCCAGTTTTATGAGCTATGAATGAGGCGGTTTTAGAATGTATTTAGTGGAAAATTGCTCTTGTATCAACTGGATTTGAATTGTTAGGTAATAGAGATTCTCGAAATAAAGAACACACACAATTAAAAATATATATAATGACTATATGATATATATAGATATATATATATATATATATAATGACTATATACAATATTCATTGATCGTTAACATGATTGATTAATTAAGAAGGTACATTCAGAGAAATGAGGATCTATATGTATATAACATAACACTAAAGAACCACATTCTTGATCTTGATTTTGATCTTATCTTGACTAACTGATCAAACGTCTCATTACCAGTAATCAAATTGCAAAGTAAGTCCCAGAGAAGAAAATAAACAATTGGCTAATACTAAATTGATGCTATGGTCAAGTGAAGTTTTTAGTTTGCATTTTTAATGGTGCTTGAGCTTCCAATAAATCTTTGTGAAATTGTAACTCTATAATTTTATTACTTTTGATGATAACTATTGATAAGAGACTATTGAAGATTAGATTTGGAATAGGGTGCTAATTGGAGGATTGCAGTTGTATTAACAGGCTATTTGTCTGTTGCATATTACTGATAGAAACAATAACTCTTTCTGCGTATTACTGATATCGAAATTTGTGGTAACTGTTTATTGCTCATAATAAGAAGAGGTTACTAGTGTATTATTTTTCCATCGAATATGTTGACAACTTTGGTATTCATATTTTAAGATTATAAATCATGGATTTTCCATTTGAACATGCCCAACAATGGAAAGTAATATTAATTACTATCTACTACTACCTCTACCACTACTTCTGTATTAATACAAATATTTGTTGAGATAGTAAATTATCATTTGGGTTTAATTTCAACTCAAGTTCCTTAGTACTGATTGCATGTCTTGTGCACTCTCCATTTACGGTTGGTTAAGTAAATTCTTCTATTCTTTTTATTTTTCATTTTTGGTTTCTAATTGAGAGAGTGAAAACTAGTAGTTATACGATGCACAATTACTGAAAGAAACCCAGAATCTCTATATGAGATACTTGTTTGAAATTTTTCATGTTGCAGCCAGCCAGTTTTAAATGGTTTTGTTCATTATGCAGTTATATAGATACATCTGCCACTTTGATTCAAACCATTACTGAGGTTAAAATAATCTCAAAATGTCACAAAGATAGGGTATGAAACATGTTAATACTGAAGAATAAATTTATGTTAACCTTTTGACTAATTTTATTGATCTGAATAAGAAGGGTTACAAGATATATCTTCATCATAACTACTAATGAAAATGTCTAAAATCAGATTTATTTATTTTATAGGGGCAGAAGGTTAGCTATAACCAAAATGATACTAGAAATATATTGCAAATCCTGACTGCCTTTTAAAACTGATGGATCAGCTGTTAGTCCCTCAAGTTCATCTTCCCAATCACTAGCTTCATCCATGGCAGCTGATACATGTGAAGCTAAACCAGCTAGATCGCTGACTTTCAAATCCTGTTCTGCATCGTCGAAGTCACCAAGGACACCATCATAATGTTCGGAGCAAGATGTGTACCCTTCCTTCAGTTGAGGAGCAGTTGCTTTCGGGATCAATGATTTGACCAGATTAAGTGTGTTTATAGTGTTAGAACGTGCGAAGGCAACAGTGATTTCGACAAGACCCAGATAATCTGCAGTGCCAGTTCCAGGAGTGGATTTAAGAACTGCCAGACAGGATGAAGGATTCCGGGTCTTGGAGCAAATATCACTGATCTCACCCTCTGTTACCTTCACACTTAGGCGTGCAAATGAAGGTGAAATAAACAGGAGGACAAGGAGAATTGACGCCCGGAGAATGTTGCTTCTGAAAGAAATCATTTTGTTGTTATGTTGCTCCTAAATTGGTTTTTGTTGGAATATAAGTAAATGATACAATAAAAAATGGTTGTCGAGGCATGTTAGATACTGTCTTTAAGATTATTTCTGCCTTCACAAGATAATAATCTTAATATAAAAATGTTTAAATAGCATATGACAAATTACAATTATAAGAGTGCACACTTAAATGCAACTTTTTTTTGGACAATAAATAATCACTTTATGAAAATAAAGTATATAAATTGTAAAATAAAGAATCAATTGATTAAAAAAAATTGTAGATTTACAATTTTGAGAAGTGCCAACAATATATAGTGAAAGATGTTGCTCATCGAAGAGACACTAAATCTTTTTAAATTCTTACCCTACTTTATGAGATTTTCAATCATATAAATGAAGTTATTATCACTCTTGCCTTATGTTATAGGTAAAAGTCTCATCTCTCTCGACGTTTGTTCTAATGACTTTTTATTCAGTAGTTTTGTTAGATGATCGACCAAATTTAACTATAACCTCACAAAATATAAGCTTACCATACTAGATTTTAGTTGTTGCTTACTATATCTTAGGCACGTATGTTTACTTTTTTTTTATTATAGATTTTACTTTTTGCACTAACTATTACAGTTAGGCAATCATTGTAGGTTGAAATTGATGTAAGAGAGTGAGAATTAATAGGAAGATCAGTTATGAGTATTCTTAATCACTCAACTTCTTCATAAGATGTTTATTTACAAGAGACTTCTTTATGTATAATGTCTCAAGTCTCTTCCATAACCCCGAAACAGTTTCTTCATCACCAACTTTCCTTAATACTTCGTCGCTTAACGCTAAGATTATGGTGTTGTGAGTCTTTTTTTTAATCGTGTCCTAATCTTTCTGTTCGGACTTTGAGGTTGTCATCCCTTCACTAGTTAAGGTATTAGCTTCCTCCAAAGCTGAGTCTAACCCTTCCTTTAGTCATGTCCCACATCGAATAAAAATTAGGGGGATCTCGGGTATATAATGGTAGATATGCAGCATTACCTAATAGGTTATTCTTTTGAATCAATGGCAAGCGCCCTACTTATGATAAGTGGTATCAGAGTAAATCGAAATTCTCATTTGTATGTGAGTCCCCAAAATCGCCTCAATGGAGATTGCCACGTAAGATATAGGTTCCCCATGCCACTATGGGGATGGGAAATATGGGCCAAGTGAGCCCTAAAAATTATATGTCTTGAACTTTAATAGATATTGTCACGTGGATAGTAGGTCCCCTAACCCCGGAGGATGGGTAATACAGGCCAGGTTGGTCCCTAAATTTGAGCCACACCGTGACGAAGCCGTCACGTGATCGGGTGGGGGAGAATGTTACATCCCACATCGAATAGAAAATGGGTGGATCTTAGGTATATAATGGTGGGTATGCAACATTATCTAATAGGCTAGTCTTTTGGGTCAATGATAAGCACCCAGTCCGTGACACTTCATTAATAGAGTCCTAACATTCTTCCTTTAAAGATTGAAGTCATTCATTCCATTGAACATAGCCATAGTTTAAATACCCTTTATGAGTATTATCGAACCTTGCTCTAATACTAGTTTATTGGAGGGATCATCCTTCTCCTCGTGAGATTAGGTTAAAATGAAGAACTCTAACCAAGTTTAACCTTGAACCTTAACATCTTTGTACAGTGGAATAACTTAAATATCAAACAAAAATAGCAAGAACTCAAAGCAAATAATAAAAAGCACAACTTAATCACTTACGTAATTCGGTCAAATTGTCTATGTCCACAGTGGATCCAAGGATCTTAACCTTTCTTATTAACTCTCTAGAGAATTTACAAGGAAAAACTAATGAAGAATCCTAAAAAAGATCTAATGTCTAGTGTACCCTTACTTTCCCACAAACAATGAACACCCAAATAATTATTCTATCATAATGCACATAAACACTTAGTGTCTATTTAGTTCTTCATTTTCTTAGAGTCTCTCTTAATGCTTAATCTCAACCTAAGGGTTTACAATAATTTATATATGGTTATTTCGTGCCTACTAACTCTAATCATAATTAAAATAAGAGTCACGAACTCAGAAATTCAGATTTAAAACTGACTCTACCTATTCTGGTGCTGAGGATCTGGTGTCGCAGCGCTACAGCACTGGCTTGTTGTTCTAGGAGCTGTGGCGCTCAACCTTGTACCAGTCTCTGCGTTTTTCTCACTTCATTCGTGTTTTTAAGTTTCATTTCGCTTCCTTCTTCATGTTCTATACGTTTCAAACTTCTTCATGCATGTCCCACACATTTTAGACTTTTTGTGACTCTTTTATTTAAAATTCTTCACAATTCTTACCCAAACAAAATTATTGAATCATCAAATCTCTAATATAAATAAATAATATTTGACATTAATAATAATTAGTCGAGCTAAGATTTTCACAAATATTTTTTTAATTATATTTGAAGATTTACAAAAATTCGTACTACACTCCTCTTGAACTTGAATAATATATCAATTTAAAATACTCCTATGTACGGTAGTGTGAGACACTTTTGCTCTCTCGAAAAGTAAGAATTAAACAAAATCATCGCCACGACAGAACTAATATATGAGACAAAATTTATGGGATTATATTTTACATAATGTTTTGAACCGTAATATTAATGTATATTCAATGGTTCAGTATAAATTTTAAGTATACATTAATTGTAACATATTAATTATGCATTTGGTTATATTGTGGATATCAAGCCATGCACTTCAATTTGACACCTCTATGGCATCAACTAAACCACAACTTTGATATACCTTTTATTCTATGCGCAGCAGAAAACTATAACTTGATTCCATAAGAAAGAACACATAAGATTAACATATCAATAAAGATAAAGAAAATAAATCAATCAACAAGACACAAGATATACGTGGTTCGGCCCAAAATTGCCTACGTCCATAGAGGATTCATGATCCAGCTTCTTATTATTGAAATAGATCACTAAGTATCTTCTTACATCATCAATGATCCCACAAAACCCCTTAGTATCTTCCATAGAGACCTCTAAGTATCTATCATTGATCACCATAACTCCCTAAGACCTCTTAGTATCTCCTCATAAGAGATTTTTACAATGAACACAAGAATCGCTCGAGTATCTAAGTCAAAAGGATCTATGATGTTTCTCTTTTATTCACTCAAAGAACCTAAAGAAAAAACACTCCCCAAAAGTTACACCCTAATACACCACGCACTTAGTGCTTACCTAACTCCTCTATTCTCTCTTATGGTTACATCTTGAAACCTTAGATGCTTGTCTTTCTCTTGTGTTTAGAAAGGTTTATATATTGAATAAAATACCCTTAGAAACCCTAAACCTAGTTGGAATAAGAGTCCTTACTTGTATAAGTCCTAATCCCATTTAAAGAAGTTAATTGAGCCAAAACAGAAAATATCTCTAAAGTTGTCGCGTGAATAATAACAGCGTAAACAGTACCCATATAGAAACAGTAATTGGTGAACAGTAACTGCTGTGAACAGTATCCGCCCCGCTCAAAACAGTGCTCGCCATGAACAGTACCGCTGCATAAATAGTACTCATTCTTTTTTCTTCCGTTTTGCTTCTTTCTTGTACACTTAATGCGTACTTGACTTCATAATGACTCTTCTCTTAGTATTTATCTCAATTCTTGTCTATACAAGATTATTAAATTATCAATTTTCAATAGGTTATGAGTTATTAAATGTATAATAATTTAATAATATAAAAATTACATAAAATAATGTAAAAAATATGGTGTTATAAATCTTACTGTTATAAATATTGAGCTTATAGTGATCGAGAAAAAAATACAGAGCGTAAGCAACAAACTTCCGTAATTATATTAAACCGTTTGAATGGTTACGGGCAAGGTCATATGATAATATGCAACAAGAATTTTTTATAAAGATCGAAACACAATAATTCTCTTTTCGTTTCATTTTATTGATCAAATAAAAGAAACACCCCACATTTTCAATTAACTACAGACAAATAACTAGCAAGATCAAAGAGAAGATAGCAAAGATTCTTGAAGTTTTGCCTTGTATCTAGCTGATCATGTTCATCAGCAGATGATAATGCATTATTACGAGTTGATATTGGTGGTGCCTCTTTCCACTCCACTTTGCACCTGTGAGTCTGCTTCACAGCAGAAACGGCCGCAGTGGCTGCACTGTGATAGAACCTGGACTCCAAACTTAGCTTAACATTCATAAGATCATCAAGAGCA
This sequence comes from Ailanthus altissimus, assembly GCA_946807835.1. Taxonomy (NCBI): domain Eukaryota; kingdom Viridiplantae; phylum Streptophyta; class Magnoliopsida; order Sapindales; family Simaroubaceae; genus Ailanthus; species Ailanthus altissimus. The sequence goes on from OX327693.1 coordinate 29,501,620, forward strand.
TTGAGATAAGCACTTTTGCAAGAGTAATACTTTTCCTTCAGCTCTGGATTAGTAGTTGTTTTGATAAGTGAATAGAGGGTGGCTTCAATTTTGCCGCAATTGTTGTGGGCAAATTGTTGGGCAATTTGGGCAAGGCCTGTTAAATTTACTCGGGATTGGGCTTGTCCAGAATTTGAGATCAAAAATTCTAAGCAAAAAGCTTGGTTTTTGCTCTTGGAGCAAGCTTCTTTGATCATGTAACTAGTGGGTTTGCAAGGTTTGCATGCATGTGACGATGAAGGAGAAAAGAGAAGAAATGCTAGCAGTATGCAAACAAGAATGGAGGTGCTTACTGTAAAGAAATTGGCCATTTTGTTTATGGGTATTGTGTTTGATTGTTGAATTATTAATCAAGGAGAGTCTTCTATTATATAGTGATTCATGGGGATTTTTATTTGTTTCCAGGGCTTGTGTGAATTTATTACATTAATTAATTGTGGTATTAATGTCCTAGTTGTTCACATTGATTGTGAAATTATGGGTTTGTTGGAGATTTTTCTCTTGGTTACAAATGCTTAATGACTATAAGAGACTTTTTGTTGTAAGCCTAGTTTCATTTATAAAAAAAAAAAAAAAGAATTATCAATTATTCCCTAAAGAATTTCACAATTAATATAAACCATCCACACATGCAACTACAGAAATGCTTAAAGATTAAATTCATGCAATATGACTTTACGATGTACTAAAGAAAATACGTCAATTATATCTTTTTATAAATGACTTTTGTATTGTTCATAATACACTTATGTTAGATCTTTTGATTGAGTGTCAAGCGTGCCTACCATCTTATGATTTTGAGATTCTGTTAATACTTTTTTTTGAGACTTTGATTTACTAGAAACCAATTTATTTCGAAACAAAAAATACTCACGATGTTAAATGTATTGAGTTGGACAAAATGTTATAAGATTGAACTTATCACTATTTATGCTTTTACTTCTAATACTCTTATGCCACTGCACAGATTATAGTTAGCCCTTAAGTTAGGTTTCATTAAACTAAATATTAATGCAGATCTATCCTCAAAATACCTCAAAGCCAAGTTAGTGGTGGTACTATGTTATTATGTTGGGGCTGTCTTGACCTCTTCATCTATTCCTATTGATGCACAATCCCTTTGTGGATATTCTTGAAGCCTTAGTTTTACTACGAGGTCTTTGCTTGATTAGGCTGTTAGGTATTTTAGCCCTCGAGGTGGTTTCGGATACTACGAGAATCATTCAAGACATCAACAATTACTCCTCCTCTACCTCGGAGCTGGATTTGGTCATTCATGACATTAGGACAATAGCGTCATCATTCGCTCATTGCTCATTTAATCATGCCCATCGCTCATCCAATTGGATGGCACACGAACTACCACATATTGCGCTTAATTTAGATTCCAAAACTATTTGATACGACAAAATTCCTTCCCAAATTGAATATTTTGTAATCATGATAATTCCACCTCTTATGTTATTTATGAAATTTGAATATAAAAAAATAAATAGTTCTAGATATTTAATATTTATTTTATAAATAAATAAATAATAATAAAAAAAACAACCACAACCATTCTCTTCCACCAATAGCCGCTACCATTTCAATTAGGGGTGGGCAAGTTTTTCAAATCCGACCCATTTTGACCCAACTTGTCCCAAAATTTTGAGTCGAAATAAGAATAGAAATGGGTTTGGGACCCGTTCCGATCGAAAAATTTCTTTTATTGACCCGAACCCCTTTTTTAATTTTAATGTTTTTAAGTTTCAATTAAATTTTATTTTATTTTTTAACTATAAATTAAATTTAATTTTGTTTTATTTTTTATTTTTTAAAATTAAATTCAAAAATTTCAAACACAAATCGTCCTCGAAATCGGGTCAAAATTTGTCCCAACCCAAAACGTATCTCAAACAAAACACATTTCGACATCCCAATCAAATTCAGATAGAAGTTAAAAATTTTCGAACCCAAAAATTTCCACCGCTAATTTCAACCATTTTAACGGTTAAGAAACCCCAGCTTCTGAATCTCCACAATCCGATAACCCAAACCCAACCACCATCTTCATCATCTGCGACCAACACTACTCAATTCACCATAACCCTGCGCCTTTATCACCCAACTCCGTGAGCACAACGGCCTCTATTCACTGTCAACCTCTGCAAGCCATTATGCCCATATAATTCAATATTACATCAAAATAAAATATTAATTTTAATTCAAGGATGTTATAAGATTAGCCCCAACGAGAATTGGAATCGGTCTTGTGAGTTGATCCTTCATCACCTCTAGTACAATCAGTGAAAAGAGGTTCTTGAGCTCGGGTAGGAGGGCTCCTTTTAGATTTTGTTGCCCGATTTGGATCCAGGTAACTCGTTTACTCGGACTACACTAAATGTACTCCCAAGCACATGGATCCGAGTCAATCTAGCCCAAGCTCACCGAATTTCCAAGGCTGGTTTTGAAAGCTTGCATAGCTGCTACATCCTGACTAGACTGAGAATGAACTAAAAGAGTGAGATACAGAAAAGTATAAGCTTGCGTAGCTTCTACATCCTGACTATATTGTGTTTGTTGGGGGTCGCGTTGAGAGAGTACTAACGAGAGGAATTGTTATGTTTGTTGGGGGTTTTGTAGGATACCCACCAAAGTTGAAGCTTGGCATGGAAGAGATGACTCACGTGATTTGCAATAAGTGGTGAGAATGGTGGTTGTCGAGGATGATGGGGAAGAGAATAGAGGTGTTGCTAATGCCGAGGATATGGTGAACGACGACAATTTGGTAGTTCCTGTGCCGATAGTTGATGGTGAGGCGGAGGATGAGAACGTGATTGACAAACAGGAGAGGGACGTTATAGACTTGTAAGAACTGCCATTCTAATGGGTTGATCAAGTCGAGGAAGATAATGGATCTAATTTCAAGCCTCCACCTACTGGTCAATGAATAACTTTGATCAAATGGTGAAGATTAAAGAAAAAAAAACATAGTATTTATTAAATGTAATTTAAATAAAAATATTATTTTTACTTTTTTATTTTTAAATTTAAATATTTTTTATTTTATTTTTGTATCACGTATTTTATTAAAATTGTGTTTTATATTATGTTTAGTTAAATATACTAAAATACTTTTAAATCCTTCTAAATTAGCAAAAAATCTCACAAACAAAAATGTTTTAGACTTTTTTTTAAATTAACGGAGTCATTCAATCAATTTTGTAAAACTTTACGAGTCTAGATATTATAAATTTAAAATAAAATAAAACTCAATATTTCTCAATTAAAATTGAAATTGATTGGCCTTATTAGTAGCAACACTTCTACAATTTTGATGATTGAATTCGAGTTGAATCGGTGCAGTATAAGTAAGTTTGAGTTGCCTGAGTCTTCACACTATGCTAGAGATTATAAGAGTCTCTACATTATGCGAGAGGTAAGAAGAGTCCTCCAAAATGCTAGAGATAATTTCAATTCTTAAATTTTAATTAGATATTATAATATAAATAATGTTATATTTTTTTAATGTTATTTTAAAATTTATATTTAAAATAATTATTATATAATAAAATAATATAATTATTAATTTTATTATATTATTTAATATATTAATTTTAAAAAAAAAATTAAAAAGTGCAACATTTTTATTGTAATATTTACAAAATCGAGGTTATTTTATTTAGTAGTACTCAGCGTCGAACATCCAGGTTCGGCCCGGCCCATATAAAAGTTAAATTCTCTTTTAGAAACGACGCCGATTTAGAAAAGATACTCGGAGGACAAACACAAATAGCATCGTTCTTCGTCCCGTCATTCTTCTGAGTCTAGGGTTTTTTTTTTAACTTCAATTCTTAATCTTCAATTCACTTTTAATTTTCTCTTCAAATCTCCGAATACTCATCAAATCAAGAACTTTTGTTCTAGTTTCCTCAAAAAAGAACTAATTTTAGTCCATAATTAATGGCTACAACCAGCAGCGTTCAATTCGATGTCCCAGGTTTTATTTGCTTCCTTTCTTTAATTCTATTTTCACCAATTTTATATTTATTTGGCTAAAAAAAAGAAAAAAGATTTTTTCTCTCAACTTTTATTGTGTTATGTTTTGATTGTGGAGGTGTATATAGCTCAAGCTTCTAGTTATTTATATATTTGTGTATGATTCTACAATCATGGGTAATGTAGGTGAAATATGTGTTTTGATATGGCCTTTCAGGCAATGCAATTGATAAGTCAATTGACTCTGTGAAAGAAGTAGCTTCTGGTCCAAGCTCTCAGTCTCCACATGAAGATATTGGTAAGATTTTAAGATTTACTCGTGGTCAAGATTACTCTTATGTATATATTTATCAATTTCTAGCATTTTGAAAATTAAGGGTTATTGATGGAAGAAGACAAAGGGTTAATTAATATTGGTCTTTCTATTATGCTAGAGATGAAAAGTCGGGTGGATGCTGTGTGGGAGCAAATGAATAAAGGAGTTTCTAGCCAGAACTTTATGTCTTTTCTAAACAAGCCAAGTCCAAGTGTGGATGAAACTTCGTCAAAATTATCTAATGTGAGGAATTTTTTTGTTGTCTTTGCTTTTAGTGGAGTTGTTGAAGTATTTGTTCATTAATGTGTCTTCATCCTTGATTTTATTTTTATAGAAATGGATTACATACCTAGGCTTAGCGTCTAAGGAGAGGGGGCAAGATTCAGCAGAGAATGGATCTAGTGTTGTGCAAAATGGTATCAGTGATGATGATAGAAAGATTGATGCTTTGTGGGAAAAAATGAACAAAGGAGTACCCAAAAGGAAAATCAAATCTTTTTCGAGCAAGCATAGTTCGACTGTGAATAGAACTTCACAAACGGTTTCCAATGTGAGGATTTCTTATTTTCTATGCTTGTAGTGAACTTGCTTAGACAATGAGGCCAGAATTTAACTTTTTTTTTCTTTGATTTTCTATCGCAGAATTGGATGAAAAATTTGGCGGTTGCACCAAGAAAGACAGAATCTGTTGGGCAAGATGTACAGCAGGACAATGGCATTTTGCCACAAAAGCGACCTAGTGTTATGCAGGATGACACTAGTGATGAGACCAAGAAGATTGCTGCTGCTGCTCTATCAGCAGTCAGGGAAGCTGCGGGTGCTGCATCAAACAGGGGGAAAATTGGGGTAATTAATTTTCCTTCTATGAAATTTTTATCTGCCTGCTAATGAGCTATATAATGATGTATTCTTGCTAATATTGCAATGTACTAGTGTGAAAATCAAACCCTCTGTAGCTTTTGTTAGTTTCTAACGTGATGAGAACTGCTTTTGAGGAAGCATTTGAACCTTTTGGTGTGTTGGTGGTTTGCAAATACTTTTATGAACAATTTGTTAATTTACCCTTTGCAGATTACTGAGGTTCGGGACTTCGCTGGTCAAGAAATTGAAGTTAAGAAGTTTGTTGATGCTGATTCAAAGGACGCATCTGAGAAGTCTAAAGCTCCAGCACCTTCTGCTGTTGATGCAGTTCTCGAACAAATTAAGAAGAAACCGAAGCTCAGTGTACTAGACAAGACCAAAAAGGATTGGGGTGAATTCAAGGAAGAGAAGGGACTGGAGGAAGAGTTAGATGCTTACAAGAAGAGCTCAAATCAGTACCTGGACAAGGTTTCTTTCTTGCAGAGAGCAGATTATCGGGAGTTTGAGAGAGAGAGAGATGCACGGCTGGCTCTACAGGCCAGGAGGAGGCCAGAAAATATGAGAGAGGAGCCATGATTAAACAATACTGTTGAATCGTTCCTCCAATGATAATTTGTATGACAATGTGGAAGTTGTAGAGCAGGGGACCACAGAGCTCCTAAAGTATAACAAAGGCCTTACTTTTGTGCAGAAGGCCTCTCAATATTGTTCTTGGGAGGTGGCAAGTCATTTTGCGGGTGACATTATTGCTAATATCTTGGGGATGTTCTGTGAAATGTATCGCATTGTTGAAAGATGGGGAGAGAATTAATTTTATTTCTACTCTGGCAATGTTCAGTCTCCAATTAGTTTATTAGAACACTGGTAGTATTGTTCGCAGATGATGAAAGTAATGGTTGTAATCTTTTTTGCTATTTATCTGTTTATTACGTCCTTTTTCTTAGAAAAAATATAATACAATATGCTTATATTACAACCAAATATCTATAGTTTGGCTTTTACCACTTCGTTCGGATGTATAATTTGGTACAATTTATTAAATTCTACACAATTAAGGGCTTTACTACTCGTTTTGTCTTCTGCATTGGGCAATTAATTGAGTACACAAGTTGAATTCTTAACATTCCTTACTGAAAGTGAAACACAAATGGAGCTTAAAGCATCATATTCGTAGCATCACTTATTCAGCCCTGAAAATGATAAACGATAGATACCCAACGTGGTAACTGCTGGTAAGGTTCATCCAGCAAACTAGAGTGTTTCATGCTTCATTTGCAAAGCTTCAAAGATCAAAGTCGTGTATATTTCACAGAACTAGTCTACCTGAATGTGGAATTCAATGGCCATTTCTATAAAACCTTTACAACCAAACCAAACCAAAATATTCGACTAGGTCAGCTCTAAATGACATAGAAAAATATGAATGCAATATCACGCTGACAGTTAATAGACATGATCAGAATATTTAAAGGGACCAAGAGACATCCAGTTGAGGTGGCTTAGAAAATAACTTAAACTTTGATTAGCTCAATGTATCTCTCACGTATTCTTATTATTACTCATATCAGCACAAAACAAAACAGAGCAAGTTGTTTCGTCTGTCAAAGACAAGAAGAAATGAAGAAAGCAAATTTCTATTCAAGCATATGCTTCAATGTTGGATGATTGAGGAAACAGGAAGAAAGTTTTTTGGTAAGACACCCCAAAAGTCTCAAATAAAAATTACCAATATCCCGCTGCTCAAATGTGAATAGGTTTGTCGTGAGTGGCCATGGCAGCCTCCTTCAATGCCTCGCTCATTGTAGGATGTGCATGGCACACGCGTGCTATGTCCTCACTAGCTGCATCATAATTAATGGCCAGCACAGCTTCATGGATAAGTTCTCCAGCATTGGACGCCATAATATGAACACCCAATATCTTGTCAGTCTCTTTATCAGCCACAATCTTGACAATTCCTTCAGCATTATCAATTGCTTTTGCACGGCTGTTGGCCAAGAAAGGGAACTTGCCAACACGGTAAGCAATTCCAAGTTCTTTTACCTGCTCCTCAGTCTTCCCAACAGAAGCAACCTCAGGGTGTGTATAGACAACACCAGGGACCTTATCGTAGTCCACATGCCCATGTTTACCAGCTATGAATTCCACACAAGCAACCCCATCCTCTTCTGCTTTGTGGGCTAACATTGGCCCTGGAATTACATCCCCAATTGCATAGACACCTGGCACATTTGTAGCAAATCTTTCATTAACTAATATTCGTCCAATTTTGTCAGTTTCCACTCCTATCTTGTCCAGCCCAAGCCCAGCAGTGAATGGAGTTCTACCAGCAGAGACAAGAACGACATCAGCTTCAAGTGTGGTCTTCTCGCCACCAGCTGCTGGTTCAAGAGTTAACTTTACACCATCTCCAGATATATCAACTCCCACCACCTTGGTTTTGAGCATAAATTTCATCTTCTGCTTCTCAAGTGAACGTTGAAATTGCTTACGGATTTCCCCATCCATGGTTGGAACAATATCAGGGGCAAATTCAACAACAGTGACCTCTGAACCAAGTCTGCCCCAAACTGAGCCCATCTCCAGTCCAATGTAGCCTGCCCCAATGACTACAAGTTTCTTAGGGATTTCTGTCAATGCTAAAGCTCCAGTTGATGACACAATTCTCTTTTCATCAATCGTAATCCCAGGCAAAGACTTGACATCAGAACCAGTGGCAACTATAATATGCTTGCCTTTCACAACAGTGTTTCCACCTTCAACAGTGTCCACAGAGACCTCAGAGGGAGAGAGAAACTTACCATAACCTTTGACATAGTTTACTTTGTTCTTTTTGAATAGACCCTCAATACCTTTTGTAAGATTACCCACAGCTTTGTCTTTTTGGGCCATCATGGCAGGTAAATCAACCACAACAGAAGATAACTTTACACCGTGGTTGGCAAAAGCATGCTTGGCTTCATGGTACATGTGGGAGGAATGAAGAAGTGCCTGAATATTAAAAAACATATATATTACAAAAGATTAAATTTCAAATGAGCCAAAACTATGTTATGCACATAACAAAATAACATAAACCATCTCCTATAAAGCAATAAATAATACAAAAGGCATTATCATTACAATTTAATAAAGTGAGGAAGTCCAATAACCCAAATGTCAAAATAGAAGACTTAGTTACTCAACAATACCAAGCCTATAGTTTTACCAAATTAATTATAAACAACCAAGCTGTACCAATAAAAGAATCCCATAGGCATTAACTAGCTTAATTAAATAATATAATACAACTTATATAACTTCAGTCAAATGGAAAATAGAAAAAACTGCATCACTAAACCACTTATCACCTAAATGGAACACCAATATGTCGACGTACTAATCACTTGCCTTCAATTTTGACAGCGAAAAGAACTGAGACGAAAATAACACCAAAAAAAAAGTAAAAAATGAAGCCATGATATACGCTTATTCCTTTTATTTCCTATCTTAGGCATCAGAATTAAGTTAGTTCTTTTACTACAAATTGCTGAACAAATGAATTTTTTATTTTTTCATCAATTTATCCTCTTTCAGTGAAATTCAAACCAAAATCAGCCAATTAACATCATAAAAAATCCACCGTTTCTCAATCAACTAAAACAAACTTCAAAATCGAAACTTGATTAACATAAATCAAATCACTAGATCCAACCATAAAGACAAACGCAAATATATCAACCAATCCTCGTAGTAATTGCACTAAAAATCATTGCTTTAAAATACAAACCCTAGGATTTTCTGAGAAACGTTACCTTGGAGGGGATGCAACCAACGTTGAGACACGTGCCACCGAGGGCCCCGCGCTTCTCGATGCAAGTGGTCTTGAGACCTAGCTGGGCGGCCTTGATGGCAGCCACGTAGCCTCCGGGTCCACCTCCGATGACGACGACGTCGTTCTCCTCAGATCCCGAGGCAAACCCCCTCGAGAAGCTGGTGAGCAAGAAACTGTACTTGAGAACATCACTCGACGAGTTCGAGAGGTTTCTCGACAGAAGGTACGCCTTTCTTCTAGCAAGACTTGCCATCGCCATTTTTACGACGCAACAGTGTAATCGAATTGTGTTCTGTTTTGGTTTTCGGTCCTTTTTTTTTTTTTTGTCTGAGAAAGACTGCGGGTCTTTTTATTATTTAGTTGATACGTCGTGTCTCTCTGCTACTGCTATCGCCATTGAAATTTCCAATGTGGCGGGCGTCTAGAGTTGTTATAGTTATCAGCTAATCTGAACCGTTCATTGGGATGTTATGAGATTGTGATGAGTTGTGTGATGGAAGATGGTGTAGGAGATTCTGTTTTCAACAATCCACGTGGTGTTATTCCAATAAAATGGGTTTTAGCGTTGCAGCTAGAAGGTCAAAATTGGTTGGCTGAGATCATCTGATCATCGATTTAGATTTGTAGGGCCAAAGATGAAATTTTAAAGTGATTGCAAGATGATGCTGGCATTATGATATTTTGATTTGGAGTGAAGAATCCTAAAAATCTGTGGACTCAAACATGCTAACAGATCATAATCCATTGTTGGCGGTGGGCAAATGGCCTTTGATGCTAAGACTGTGAATGGTTCATTGGCTTCTACTGCTAGGGCTATCTCAACTTTGAACCAAATTCAAGTTCCTTGAATTAGAACAAAAATATAAATAGCAATAGAAAAAGGAAATCCATGTTTCTTGCATTCAATTGGAGTAGTTCAAAGTAAAATCAATGGCCTAATAAGTGCTTACTAACAGCATTATTAAGTAGAGATTCCTCTGAAATGATAGTAAACTTCATAATGGATTCACAAGGCATTAAGAACAAATACTGGGGATTATGCAATATGTACAAATGTAAGAAAGTGTAAAAGGACAGGGTTATTGCAGGGGACCCAAGTCCATTAAGATTAAAATAATTGCAGAAGCCTAGTGTTTCTCTTTTATCACTACAAAACTGATGGCTGCTTTTTCTCTAATCATCTGAAACAGCCTAAAACAAAGAAAAACACTTCTTTTTCACATCATCAGTAAATATAAGTAGGAATAAATTTGTTATGTACAATCAATTGCCTTCAAACAAGCTCTTCAACCTATTTCGGGCTTCTTCAGATAGACAAGAGCACCTGAACCTTCGCTGCTGGGGAGGACAGGACTCGGCACGAGGAAGGGAAGAGAAGCAGATAATAATCACAGTGAGATTATCGCGAGATTCCAGGCGTGATGCTTCCATGACAAGTTCTTGAGCGCACTTCTGTGGGTCATCGTGTCGCCTGAGCTCACGACGGACGAGGCTGACTGCAGTTTGGCTTGACATCACATCCCAAATACCATCACAGCCAATGATTAGGAATTCATCATCCTCTGTTAACACAACTTGTTGGATGTCTGGATCGGCAATGAGAGGTGAGGTAGAGACAAATGACCGTTTCAATTCCCAGTCTCCAAGGGCTCGTGAGACAGATATACAATTATTCAAGTATCCATCATCATCAACGTCACCACCTAACTCCAAAATTCGCTTGCGTTCTGGTAGATAGGAAGGTCTATGATCTTGAGACATATCAACTGCAACTCCTTTTCTACAAAGAACTGCTCGGCAGTCACCAACATTTGCAACCAGTAAATGCCGACCAAGTACTAGGGCTGTCAAAGCAGTTGTTCCGCACCCACTACTAACACTCTGTTCACCAGCCAAGGCAAGGTCGGCCAGTAAAAATGCTCTCTTATGAGAATTCTCCAACTCTGCTAAGAAGACATCATCAACATCAGATGTTTTTGGCAAATCAGCATCCTCAAAAAAAAATTTCATGGCATTCTTCTTGACATAAATAGCCGCCTCAGGTCCACCATGACCATCAAACACAGCATAGAAAGCACTTGGCGTAGGACACTTAAAGAGAGATCCAAGGTGGGCAGATACATCATCAATCCGAATGTGCTCATCGTCCATTGAGATCCTTCGTCCAATGTCGGCACAGCTCCCAGAACGAATGTTTGGAACAAACTTGTCTGATGAAAACTCCATAACAGTAGTTTTAATGGTCTCTGAACAACTAACAACCTACAAATAAGATAGAGGTCAGTCAACGTCCTGAGATTCTCAAAACCAAATAATCATCAAAGCAGAAATGTAATGCCAAACAAGCCACAATTTAAACAAGGAAGAATATGAAGACTAGTTACATCCCAAAATCTATTTAATTGACCAGCACAAATCATTAGAAATTAACCAACTATAACACATCTGTGCTCAGGCACACTAGCATCAAGGCCTTGTTCAATTTACATTCTCAATATGTATTTTGGTATAAATTTCTTTTTCTCTTTTTTTTTTTTTTTTTTTTTTTGGGATTGGTAATTCACCATCCATCCCTTCCCAAATTAAAGCTAGTTTTCAACCATCTCTATATTATAGAGCCCCAGTTGTTTATAAACAAAATTTTCTTCTCCGACTATTTCTACCTAATGAAGCTTGATACCTCTCAAATGCAACAGGGCACTTGTCAGATAAATATTTTCAGATGATTATTCTTGAACAAGCCTAAACACCTTCAATTCAACTCTTCATAGTAGATTACCTTAAGCTACCAAGTTTTGAACGAATAATAAAATACAGCTTTATCAAGTTCTTAAAATACAAAAAAATTAGCAAGCCTATGCAAGTTAATACATCCTAGAAGAGAACCGCTACCTCAATTCCTCGACACCCATTAAAACAAACAAATAAATAAACAAACGGAACCTAGAAAATCATCAAACACAAGCCAAATTCATGAACAACAATAGAATCCCTAACTCAAGCAAAAGTTAATTAAAAAAAAAACCCATCGATCTAATTCTTTCAATTCCCAACAGCAAAATAAACCAAGAAGCTTCAAGAAACACTAAAACCACTCGTACCCATCTAAAAGAAATAAAGAAAATTTACATACGGATTCAGAGCAGGAGATTTCGGGCTCGGAAGAAACGCGAAGTTCACGACATTTCGGAGTTGAAGGAGAGGTATTCTTGTTCATGAGATTGACATCGATCTGAAAGCTCTGTTCTTTAGCATCCACACAAACATTGTACTGAACATCTAATTCCAAAACAGCACTTTGCTTACGAATTATCTCCGTTTCCGCCACCATCTTTTGCCGCACAATCATAACCACAAAAAAAAACTACGTCGTATTTTATCTCTCTTTTATCCTCCAAATAAAAAAATAAGCAAATATTTATCAAGAGATGAAACAAACAAAGAGCAACAAACAGTTGAATCAAAACTTAGTTTTTGTTTATTTGTATTGTAGCTTTTGCTTTATTTGTTTGATTGAATAAACGAAACTGTGTGGGCTTGGCTTTTGCTTCTGGTTTTTGTAAATCTTCGTAATTGCGTAATCTGAGCGTATGGGGATTACGAGTCTTTTTAATTACTGGTAACCGGGTTAGCCAGAGGCACCGCCTTTGGTTTACCGCCACGTGTCAGTAATTTGAAAGCCGTTTGCTCTTTTCCTTGTACGGACTGAAAACAAGAGTTTCCTCATATAGGAAAGATTTTGCTTTCTAGAAGCATTATATATTCTAACTCTTTTTTTTTTTTGAACTGAAATTAAGTTTAATTTGTATATTATAATTACTCTAGCAATTGCTTTGCTTATAAATTTTATTCTAGTAATTTCTTGGATTATTTTTATAATAAAATATATTAATTTAACAAAAATTTGTATAATTTGAACTCAGAGACCACAAATTTTTACCGCTAAATTATTAAATACAAGTATAATTATTTTGATTAATTTTATGATAAAAGGGTATTGAATTTGTATAATTTCAGAGAATTATGTGGTGGTGGGTGATTTAAACCACTTTAATTAGTGGAATTCTTTGTCATATATATATAATATGGTTGCGTAGATGATGAGCTCACGTCATGCTTTTGAAATTTATTTGATTGTGGATGGCCATGAGATCGCAATAACATTATAATACTAGTATTTGATTTAAGACTAATCAAAGTAGTAGCTTGTCTTACAAGTTCTCTTTCTTTTCATGTCAACTAACTTTTGAAAATAAGAAGCAAAAAGGAAATTTACCTCAAATGCCCAAGAATCTTCTCTTTTTTTTAATAATAATAATTCATTTTATAGCCATAAACTCTCTTTTTTTTTTTCTTATAACCTTGAAACTTGTGACTTATTTTCATATTTCGTATGAAGACTTTTGGCAAGTGAAATGCTCCAATGGTAGTTGAAAGTTTTCATTTTTGGTAAAAAGTTGGATGTGTCGTTGTAAAATGATAATGGGTTGATTGTGATTTGGAAAAGAAATGCATGTGAAACTAAAGGAGAATGACATGTGTTGAGAGCTAAGATTGGATGAGGTTTCTTGGTAAAATAACATCTCTATCATGCTTCTAGTTTTTGATTGGAGAATTTGTGATAAGTGTGTTTTCTACACATAGATGGCACAAAATAAGCCAAGTAAGCTGATCCAAAGATCCTTTTAACTCCATTTTTTGGTAAAAAAAATTGTTAGATATTGACAGCATCCACATCTACTCTGAATGCCCAAATAAGATAATACAACATATCACCTCTTTTACTGTAAGTTTTGGATTCATAGATTAAAATTTTACTTTTAATAAATTATATTATTTATATTATAATAAATAATATTATCACATAATATTATTTAATTAACTTATAATTTTAACACTATTTAAAATATATTATAAAAATATATCATGTGTTTAGTTGCTTACAACATAATGAGAGTTGTTGTTCAGCGGATCAAGGTAGTAAAAAATTTGAGAGAAATTAAAAAATGCTTTTGAAGGCTATATTTTTATTATAATATGTTACATATTAATTATTATAAAATAAATTTTTATATAAATTTTAAACTAACATAAATAAGAAACTAAAATATATACTAAAAAAATAAAATATAGCATATTAATTATAAAATATAAATAGTAATTATATATAATAGTGACTAATTATCTTAATTATTATATATCTTTAACATCTCCTCAAACGGAAGTTTGTAGAAGTTTGAGTTTAAAAAAAAAAAAAATTTAGTTATGATAGTACATATTGAGATACAAACGCTATCAACGAATGATAATTATTGTTGAAAAAAGGCGACCATTGTTGAAGAAAGACAACCATTATAGAAGAGAAGTAATGTTGTCAGAGAGTAACAATGTTATTTGACTCGAACAAATTAAAAATTTTACAAAATAACTCTTCTAAAATTTCGGTAAGTAGATCAGGTAAGGTAGTGCTAATGAAGAATCGAATGATGCAGGTAGTGATGATCAACTCATTGTAAAATAGTCAAGATCTAAGTCAGATAATAAACAATAATAGCGATATTTAGCGGTGCATGTGAGCGCATTTGGCTTTCGATTGACCTAATTCTAGTGAATGTGCAAATAGTTGGTGTTGTCTAAATACTGAGTTTTGGGCAGTGTTTGTCCACTCGTCAATAAAAGTGTAGGGTTCGATGTTTAAATTCAAAATCTTATTAAGTGTGTGCATATGATTTGTGTCCATTACATAAAATTCACGTATATATATAATTCATGCATTTCATACATAATATATACACATCGGAAGTTGAAAATCTAATTTCTTAAAAAATAAATATAATAAATTTTGCATTTAATTACATTAATGAAATTAAATAAATATTAATCACATTAATACTATAATTGAGATTAATCACCTCGCAAGCCTTTAGAACGATTCAAGTTAGAGTATCGGTTGAAATAGACCCATTAGCAATTTTAAGACTCAACATAATGGATTTGAATTACTAAAATAACAGCCTTATTTTTTAACATTGATTTAACGCTTAAACCATATAAATTAACTCTTAATCTATAGTTTAACACTTAAACTATAAAGTTATTTTTTATTTATTCAACACCTAAATTTATCAAAACAAATTAATATGCAACAATGGTAGCCTAATACTGAAGAGAAGAAGATAAATAGTAAAAAAATAACTTTTACTATTTTGTTTTTAACACTAAAAACTACAAACATAAAATTCTCATTTTTCCGTCAAAATAGCCGGTCACCACAATTGCACTAACAACAATATTTGTTTCAATTTCACGTTTTTATAATAATTAAGATTTAACTTAAATTTAGAGTTAACTATTAACCTTAATTAAGTTAATTTATTATTTAATAATTAAATAATAATTTTATAATTATTATAATATTTTATTAATTAATCAAACCCAAGTTAACAAGTAACTTTGATTAGGTTAGAAAAACTTGGCAACCAAGTAATTAATAAAATATTTAATTACTCTGACTCAAGTTAACATTTAACTAAAGTTAAGTTAACTTACTTTTTCAACAATCAACTAATTAAATAAATAATTAACCTAATTTTAGTTAATATTTAACCTAAGTTAAATTAAATATTATTTAATTATTAAATTGTTAAATATCATTTTAACTTAACCATATAATTAATTATTAACCATACTTAAGTTAAATATTTATTTAACTCTTAAAAAAAATAATATCTTAATTATTTAACAATTAAATAATTAAATATATAAATGACCCTTAAGCCCTCACTTGGTTATTAAGTTAACCCACAATAAGTCCCACTTAACCACATACTTGAGCCAACTCAACCAAATGCCCATTATGCGCCATGTGTCATCATTTAATTAGTCAATAATAATTGTTAACTAATTAATATACTTAATACTTAAGTCTTGACATGCGCACATCCCAAAGGTTGCTGAAACAAATATTCAATTTTTTAAAAATTACTAGATCGAACAATTCAATTCAATACACTGCCTTCGTGCACAATGAGTACGCTTCATATTACGGGACTTTCTAGGTCCATGCCCAATTTGTCAAATAGAACTATTCTATAAGTCCGTGATTAATACCTCACGTACATGTCATAGATATTACAAATCAACACGTTAAACCATACAACTTAAGGTTAAAGTGTATACGTATAGTTCTTCCGTCAATTATATCCCAGAAGTGCAGAGACATAAATCAACACCGTCAAATCCCCATAAGCACATCCATGAACTTATCTCTAAATTTTTATTTCTGTAAAACAATATCTATAAATTTCTTTGCAATATTGTTTAACCTTACGAAAAACTCTTTTCTGAGGTATTTATTCACACTGGACTCTATGAGCATCGGACTATACCCAAGACACCCAGCGGTCAAACTATGAAAGGTCTCTGACATGCGTAAAACCAAAGCATGGTGGATCACTCACAAGTCTACCGTGACGCTTAGATCAAATGACCGCGAATACTACTCAACTCGAGAAGACTCTTCATTGATGGCTTTTATGAGATGTCTATTAGAGGTCCTCATGAGTTTATTTAGTATTCAGTCATGACTAAATACCCGTATGCCTATACGAGCTCCAAGCTTATGGTCAGCTAAGAACAACCATCTGTACTCTACAGACATAGACATACACTAATCTATATAAAAGAAATTCATCGACAAACCTGCATAGATGAAAATGGATTAAGAACATAGGACTTGAGAATATATTTGCATAATGACATTTCCTAGCACCTACTGCAATTATGTCATTACTAATATATCCTCAGATCTTTGTCTTATTATAAATAAGGCTCTAATTCTTTAAAATTTACTGACTATTATAACTTACTAACTGTTTAGTATATATAATTGTCAGTAATGGTAACTCTCAATACTGATCTGAACTCTTTTAAATCAGATCTGAACTCTTTCAGATTATACAACATATGTAACGTTATAAGTAATATACCATATATGTTTTAATATTAACGATTTTATTTAAAATATTTATTATATAAATATTAAATAATTATTATATTATATAATATTAAAATGACACGTAAGCACCAGCTCCATCAAAAAGAATAATAATTGGTGACAAAAAAGAGTTATCAGTGTATGGGCATGATTCCAACCTTCGATTTGTGTGGTTTTGACGTCGTTCAAATAGTCGTCAGGTTCTGAATCATCTGAGTTGGATGGTGTCAATCATGGTAAATCGGGAAGATGGTGATTGTCCAAAATTGTTTGTGATTTTCTATAACATAGAGATTGTTTTTGCCAAAATAAAAGTCAACAGATATTTGTACTATTGATTTGAGACTGAAAATAAAAATTCTGATAAAATTCTAGCACAAAATCAAGAGAGAATAAAAATAAAAAAATTCTTAGAAAGAATTAAAAACTTTGAAAAAAGATCAAAAGGCTCGTCCCATATTATAAAAGATAAAAACAACCGAAAACTAAAGAGAAATTGAAAAATACTCTAAAAGTTATATTTTTATTATATTACATTATATATCAATTGTTATACAATAAGTCTTTATATAAATTTTAAAGTGATATAAATAAAGAAACTAAAATAGATATAAGAAAATAAAATATGACATATTAATTATAAAATATAAATAATAATTATGTGTCTATAATTGTAATTGATTATCCTGATTTCTGAATGCCTTTTAACATTTCTGATGTATTATTTTCACAAATTTTTTACATTGTGTAAATCTAGATCTGATAAATATCTCTAATAAAATAGTCCCTGTTTTTTAGTTGAGCTGTAACTTGAATAGGTGGTAATATAAGAATCATAGACGTGCCATCCTGAGAACCACCAGTACTGTATCTTATCTTGAAGTTGCTCGATCTCTTATTCAATGGCTTTGCCTTTGTGTTTTAAATGACCTATCAAATTATTTGATTCACCTTCAATGATTGGCACAGGTTTAGTGCCTTGGGCCAAGCATTGAAGAAGGTAAAATGGCTTTGTGCTAGTGATACAACTCAACTGAAAGAATTAGTTTGGAGCCACTAATTTGCTCATCTTTATCAAGATTTAGGAAGTAAACAATGTATTGCATCTGATTGGATACACAGAAGAGGATGCACAAAAAGTCAAAAAAGAACTGGGTTTGAAGGGTTCTAAAAGATCATTGAGAGTATCAGAATGAGTTTGTACTCATCCACAACAAGCTGTTTGAATTGTGTTTCTTCTCATCAAGGATTGCAATTGTAACAAATAATGATGAAAAGATAACACCATCCTTGTCTAATTACAAAAGCACTTTAAGATCGGCAAGCTCGAACACAAGAGTCACCAACACTGTATTTGCATGAACATGAAACTGAGATGTTTCCTAGAGCTTTTGAGTTGGTTTTTCGAGTTAAATTCATTAGAAGCTTTATGTTCCAGTGAGGTTGATATGTTACTCACAGCAGAAAGCCCTGTGGTCTTTCTGCAGCTTCTCCCAAAGGCATAACACCATCCTGGGGCCTTGGTAATGAGCAAGAATATAATCTGATTCACATCCAGCATTGTAAAACCTGTATTCGCTCATGTATTGCACTTCTTGACCACTGTTCTTGAATTGTTCAATCCATATACCCATTGCAACATCCTCTAATTTGAAAAGCTGGAAAAAGAAATGATTTTAGGTGAGACTAAATCACCAAAATTAGCAAATAATTTGTCATGTTTGTAAGAAATAAATTGTGTTGCATTATGCTTGAGAAGGATGCTTCAGTGCAATTAAAAAGTTACATGAATCTTTGAGAGAAATTTTTTTTCAATCATAGCAGATGTGGCACTAATAAAAAAGATCCCACAGGGAAAACGCGGATAAGTGGTTCTTTGCCAACTGTTGGCAAGAGAAATTTTACCCGGAGTTCTCTTTCCTGGTGGCCTCAAACAATGAATTTTGCTATGTCCCGGGATATGATATAACCTGGACCGAGGGCCCATGGTGGCTATGAGGCATGTGGCCATTCCGGCACAAGAAATACCAATTATAGATCTATTAGAGTACAACGATCATCTACATAAAAATGATGTTTGACTGAGATGGATACCTGATTACTAATATACCATTTGCTGTCTTTGTCCCTATCAGGTGATGAGTCAAAAGATATGAGACCGTGCAAGAGGCCATTAGATGGCTTCTCCTTGAGACTTGAGAGAACTTCATCGATCCTAACAAAAGCATCATCATCTGTTTTCATGATATATTTAGCAGGGAGAATCTTGGTCTGCATGTTTAATAAGAAGTCAAATAATGAAAACATGAAAAATGATAGGAAATATTTAACAGAATCTGAAAAATAAATCCATGTACAACATAGTTGCATAAATTGGAAATATCTATGTTTATGCCTAATGTTTGTATGGACACACCCCAAAAATGCAAATTGTAATAGTTTTCAGACTGATTAGGCTATAATAATCAACAAAAGGCATCAGTTGAATATCTCCATATGCTTGAGCTTCTCTCCACAGCTCAAAATTGACTTGCCGGTTCTTGTGCTGCAGGAATTTAAGCATTGTCAATTGACTCAATTCTTATTAGGGAAAACAAAACCAGTTAAATCAACGAATATGAAGACCATCCTGGAAAGAAATAACCCAAACATCATTTTTTACTTACAAGGCCAGTGAAAAACCGAACAGTTACATCCCCAGCACGTACAGCTGGGTACTGCATCCAAGACCTTCTCAATGCCATACAACGCTCAAAATTATTTCCAGTAGAGAAAACCCCAATCAACATTACAAGTCTTTTCCTGGAAACTGAGGGAGCTTTGAGGTGCTCGACATCAACAATTAAATCGTGGTCTTCAGAGATGGGCAAGCGTTCAGCAAAGGCAGAAAACAGATCCACACCACCAGCCACTTTAACTCCAGTAACTGACCATGGTTCAAGTTTCAGCATTAGTAAAAAAAAAATCAAGGGTGTGAGTCTTCAGACCTATCAGAATAGTACATTTTTGAAGCATCACCCAAATTCTCATTTTCATCTTAATAATGAAGAAATCATACCTTACCTCCCTATATGCAAATGATGTTTCATGCCTTCCATTCAGTCATATGGAACCCATCCAAACCAACCCATAATGTGGCAGTGAACGGTTTCCCATCCACAAATGGGAAATTAGCAGTTGCATGGGCACCTCCACGGGAAATGTTGACCAGCATGTCACTACTAGGATGAGTTGTGGTTTGATTTTCTTCCATGGTGCTTCTCATAACTTGTTCATTGCAAAGAACAAGTTCATCAACTGTATTGGCAGCTACAAAGTGTTAGTTAACTGATTGAATGAATCTACCTTCCAATTTGTACAAGTAAAAAAGGGAATGAATACAAAGTAATTGGAAGGAAACAATATGGATACAAAACTCTAATGATATACCTTTGAAAGTATTAACAGATCCATGAGCAGGGCATCTTTCCTCTTTGCCCCACCCAAGCTCATTAGTCCACGCATTTTGAACTGTGAATGACTCTTCTGTCATATTATCTCCCGGTAGACTGACATTGTAATGCAATATGATTGGAGGCTTTGGTCCTCCCAAAAGTTGCGAGCCTACGAGTTCCATTTGGAAGCTTCGATAACGCCCATCAGGAATGCCTACCAATGTAACTGAAGACTCCTCAACCAGACCACATGGGATCTCAAGAATCAATCCACTACTATCAAATGTCTTACTAAGCTTACTAACGAAGGGAGGGCAGTTTCTAACTTCTTCCCCACTGCTGCTAAACAAAAAAGCTTTCTCCTCCTCAATTCTCGACAGCAAATCTTTCCATGCTACCGCAGCCTCTTTAATCCCTTGAGCTGTTTCAGTCAAAGCGTCGGACCTAGACAGTAGTTTACGCAAATGACCCCAGGCAAGCAAGGGCTTCGACTCTTCTTCTGAGATATTTTTGGGGCCATAAGGATCACTCAAGTCCTTCAACATTTACAAGATGGGGCTTCTCAGAAAACGTCCGAGTTTTGTTCATTCCAACCGGAGGAGACTTTACACCTTGACTTTCCTTCATTTCAGAATCAATGGGTGAATGATTTCTGAAAAAATCATATGCTGATTGTTTAAGCTTTTGCTTTTGCTTTTTGGGTTCGGTTGTTCCTGTTAAAGCAAATAAAATCTCACGTTGGCTAGAAATGGGGAGGGTCATGGGTTTATAAGGAGTAAATTATATCTCCATTGGTATGAGACCTTTTGGGTAGAGCCCAAGAGTAAAACTATGAGGGCTTAGTCCCAAAGTGGACAATATCATACCAATGTGGAGATATGTGTGGTTTGTTGGACTCCTGACAGTGGTATCAGAGCCATGCCCCGGTGTTGTCATGTGGTGAAAATTTTCGGTGCCGAATGAGAAGGTAGTGAGCCTGGTATTCTCTAGTGTTTGCGATAGATTCGTATTCTCTAGTGTTTGCGATAGATTCGTGTAGTGCTCTATGGACAGGCGCTGTTGTGCTTCGGGCTTCACGTAAGGCGTGTATGGCTAACGCAGTGATGCGAAGTTGACTTGATAGAGCGGGCTCTCAATAGTAGGCGATACTCTGGTGCTTCACATAAGACGTGAGCGGTCAACGCAGTGAAGATGAGTAGCAGATTATTGGGAGAGCGGATAGAATATCGTTTGAGGGGAGGCTAAGTGATCCTTTGTTCAAGGGGAGGATTGTTAAAGCAAACAAAGTCCCACATTGGCTAGAAATGGGGAGGGTCATGGGTTTATAAGGAGTAAACTATATCTCCATTGGTATGAGGCCTTTTGGGTAGAGCCCAAGAGTAAAACCATGAGGGCTTAAGCCCAAAGTGAACAATATCATACCAATATGGAGATATGTGTGGTTTGTTGGACTCCTGACAGTTCCAATAAAGCCGTAACTGACAACCAACATTATAGCAAGAACCATAATAAAAAAATCCACCTGACCAATTCTTCATTCTGAATAAAGGCCAAGCTAATTAAGTGATTTCATTTACACAACTTTCTGTTTAGTCACTTTATATGAGTAATAGCTCACTATAGCTATGAGCAAGCATGTCGATGTTGCCCAGTTCTTAGAATGCAACCTTGCATCACTACCTTCCTTTTTCTCATCCCAAATTCATAAAAATTTCAAAGTGTCAAGCAAATCACATTGAAGCAAACAATTCTAACCATGATTAGTTGCTGAGATAAATCAGAAAATAGAAAGAGAAGTCCAAAAATGTTGAAACTGGTTTTGCTAAGTACTTCAGCTACTAAAATCAAAATACCTGAACCCATTTTATCATTTTCTTAAAGCAAAAAAAATAGAGAAAAACGTAAGTTAGAAACTTACTGTCAAATGCAACTTGAAGTATACAGAGAGATGAAAGTAGAAAGTAGATCTTTGAGCTAAAATCTTTGAGATGCTACTCACTAAAGTTGTTCTTCTGAATCAGGTTTTTTCTTAAATTTATTTATTATTATTATTTTTTAAGTTTTGAGCTTTGAGTTTGTCAGAATTTCAACTTTTTTTTTGAGTAATTTGAATGTCTGTGTCTATGGGAACTGGTGAGTTGAAGGGCAAGTTTGATCAATACAAAATTTTGAAAAATATACACAAAGCTGGTTAGTTTTCTAAATTCTAATGAAAAATGATCAGAGAAAAGACACAAAATAACCCTATTATTATTATTATTATTACTTTGTTATATTTTTACTTTTGTCTTGGAGGAGTAGTTTGAGGTAGTGTACAAGGATAGTAAAATGAGAAACGGGGAAGATACGTAGTAGTTAAAAAGACCTTCAAAAGGGCTATAGGCTAGCCTAACATAAAGAGGAATAATCGTACTACCCACATTGTTTGCCTTTCGACAGAAACATTTCCCTTCCCTTAACCGTAGTAGGCGAGCAGGTAAATTATATGGGTTGTCTTCCTTTAAATGCTAGCTTTACCTGAAATATTGAAGAGGAGACCGAGCTTGCTTCGACAGCTAAAACCCGGACTTTGCTACCGGAGAGCTACGGAAACTAGTTGCGGTGGTGAAAGCGAGGTAATGGCCGCAAATGACATTCACACTACTCGTGTAATTAACACTTACAAAGTCGCGCAATCAACGGTCACAAGAACTGACGCATTACACACGCTAGCAAATAGAATAGAATACATTCAGCTGTAAAAAAATACAAAGCAAAAATAAATGACGAATAACTTAGAACTTACGTGACCTTCGAACATGGCAGATGATCAAGCAGGTTACCGCTAGATTATGCACTTATGGTTCTGCGAATTAGAGATGATCGGCGATGAAGAGTCGCCATTGATGGAAGAACGAGTGTGGTGAGCACATTTATTGTGTTTCTGATCGATTTAGGGCTTGTTGTCGAGAGATTAAACTCTCGTCGTTTTGATCCGCGAGGACAGAGAGGCCAAGAGAAGCGGGCGGTTTGAACAAATGACACACTTACAAGAGTGAGGTGATGAAGAAAATTAAAAGACAATTTCTCTGTCTCTATGTGAGCGCGTGATGTTATTTGACAAAATCACAAAAATTTATAAAATGGGTACTTTTTAGTTCAGGTGCTTTCTCATTACTTGACACTCTCTCGTTGCTTTTATACTCAAAGGTAATTTTCCCTTTTCTCTTTAACAAAATTTCTAGGCGAGGTGGAATCATTTTTTTGGCTAAAATATAAATATGTATAAAATTATTTATTTGAATTATGTATTTATTTTTTATTTTTAAAAGTAAATATAGGAAATTAATATTTTGAAAAAATATATTCTTTCAATATAATATTTTGACAATTAGAAAAAAACAGAATGATATATGAAAATAAATGAACATTGATTAAAAAATTATTGAAATTATTAAAAAACTTTCTATTAAAGTGTGGAGTTAACTTTTTCTAACATAATTTTATTAGTAATAATTGATATATTTTTAGCGATAAAAAAAAACAATATTTTTTTATGAGAATTATATTATTCTACATTTTTATAATGAATTGATATATTGTATTTAATTCGTTTAATTAATTCTTAATTGGTAGGCTTGTCAATCATTTTTAAAATAAATTCACTAACAAATATATATATATATATATTTGTTGTGGTAGACATAACCTAATGATAATCACCCATTCTAATTGGTGTGTAAAATTAAGTTTGAATTACTCGACTCCTAAATAAATATATATATATAATTTTTATTATAATGTGTTATGTAATAGTTGACTTTATTTCTTTGTTAATTATTAACTACTAACTTTTACATTGAACAATATACCGAATATCACACGGCTGAGATATAATACAAAATTTATACATATAGAATTATTTAAATATTGTACTTTATTATCTCATAATTAATATGATAATTACGAGCTTCTATTATTAAATAATACGTTAAAAACTATATAATTTATAATACAAATTTTATAATTAGTTGTAACGTGTAGTGTTATTTTTAAATTTTTATATACAGAGAACAAATTTAATCCTGTTGTAATAATTGAAATTAAATGGAAACTAATCCCCTCCAATAATGTCAATGAATTAAATTGGTTGAAATGACACTAACAATTCAAATATTGACAAGTTTTTTTTTTTTTATTTGACAAGTGAAAATTGAATTGGTAAATTCAAAGTTGCAAACACTTGGAAAGTGATAGTTTCGTAAAGAAAGTGGTTAATTTTCTTTGCATGGAAGAAACACAATCCTCGTATTTCGCGGTTGTTGCCCATAAACAAAACTGCCAAGCTTGGACGTTTAAATTATACGCTTCCTATTAAAGCAATTTACACAAGTTTCTTATTGCAAAAAGTTAAAATAATAATAATAATGTTTCCCTGACCATATTATTCTTAGTGGATATCTTTGAATTGACTTGTAGTCTTTTTCTTGTAAATATTATTCTTAGTCATCAAATACTCTTTTCGAGCTAGTTAACCACCCTGACCATACACAAGTATTATAAAATATATTTGTCATCGAGAATTATAATATTAATATACTTTTTACAAATACAATTGTTAATAATTTAGTATAGGTCCTACACGAATAAAAAAAATCTAACTTTAAGTAGAACTCTAATATATTATTGTAAGGAATTTAAGTTTTAGTAACTTTTAACTCTCATAGAATTCTATAACTGTGTATATTAAACTTAGATTACAATTTTATAAATAGAGTTTAAATTGATGGGTTAATGGACACATAAAAAGGGAGCATATGACACACGACACGACGATGAACAATTTTGACATTCACACATCTCAAGGCATCATCATCTAAACATACATATATAAACTCTTCTACAAGATTTTGAGCCTTTTTAACTTTCAAACACTCAGATAAAAGTTTTATTTTACCGCTCATAGTATTTTATTCTTACCCTTATATTATTTTTTTAATTATTATTAATTTAAATATTAAAGTGTTTTTGTTAAAAAAATACTTTTAGTATGATCTCATATTCTTTTTTTTTTTTTTTTGTTATCGCATAACTCTCAATAGTAGCAATATTCTTAGAGCACACCAATCTAATGCAATTTATGTTAAAATTTAATTGTTATTTCTAGAATAAACAAATTAGCTCATTGACTTCAAGTGGAACAAATTTTGAAGTCAATAAATAATAGTAATTAAACTTTTTGTACGAGAAGTCAGAATGTAAGTATATAATATTTTTGCGAATATATTTGATAAAAGGAATAAGAATATTACACCTTCCAAAAAAATTAATAATAAGAATTTTAGTGCACCCCTGTATAGTCCGAGGATACCATTGTCTTCAACAAAAGAATCAAATTGATCAATCCAATATCACTCGGCTGGATTTGGATCACATCGGCCCAACTAAGTTGAGTACAATTAAATCTATCTACCTCAGTAAGATTATGATTTCACTGCAGGAGATTCGGCACCTTCTGGAATTTTATGGCCTGCGATGTCACGTGAACTAACCCTCTGTAGCAACAAATGGTGTAAAAAGAAACGCCGAAAAATTTTCGAAACTAACCACAAGTTGGTTGTATTTTAAAATGCCAACACTTTGTCACATGGCCAACTTCAAATGATGATAACAAGTTACTGTAGACTTTATAGGATCATCAAAGCAAGTTGCAGGGTTGGTATTTGGTATTATAATGAATGAATCTCAGATATATTCTCAAGTTTCATCTTCATCGTCAAAGACAACCAAAAAATAAAAGAATTATAAAATCAAAACTCATTTTGCCTTGCCGCTTGTTTTCTCAAGTTTCAAAAATAGTGGCTCCAAAGTGACACACGTGTCCTGATCAGGTTAAATGACCATTTTATTTTGCTTTTATCAAAAGAGGACTGGTCGTGAGAATCGCCATTCGTGCATGGCTGTCAGGTTTTGTTTATGTATGTTCCGGGTCCACTGAAATTAATTGGACCGTTGATCTTGATCGTCGTTTGCATTTAAGAAAATGGGGGCTCACAAACAAGCTGCACTTATTTCTGATTTCTCCTTGTTGAATTTTGGTGTCTCACGATGGTAAAGTGGGTACATTTAATTTATTCATTCACATTCCTTTTACCACGGAATAAATTGAGATGAAATTGTAATAAGATTAAATTTATCAACTGTTAAAGCTGTATTACACAGTAAAATTAAAATAATTGAAAAAAAAGAAAACAACAAAATTACTACCAACCAAGAGGCTCTTATAATTATTATTTTAAAAACCAGATCAATGTTATAACAAATTATGCATTTTTAACTTCAAAGAAATGTTCATATTGTAGATATCAACACATGCATTTTAGTTTGATATCTTTATGGTATCTTTGTGGCGTTGGGGTGTTGTTCTGGGCAATACGGTGCTTAACCCTGGTGGTACCCTTCCTTATTTTCTTTGTTTCCTTTGAGTCTCGTTTTACTTTTTTTTTCGTATCCCATATGTCCTAAACTTTTCCATACGTATCTCACACATTTTAAACTTCTTGTGACTCTCCACTTTGGTATTCATCTTAATTTTTGTCCAACCAAAATTGTTGAATCACCAAATTCCAACAAACCTCTCATTGATTTAAAATATTTCTCCATGAAGCTAATCATCGTCACCCCTCCTTGACCAATGCTCACTAGTATGGTCTATAAGTCAAGTCACCGACTTAACTAAGACTCTTGCGACTATAGTTTCTAAAGATTCCTGAATGCTGATGTTTAGAATAGTTCAATGTTGCAATCTTTCATGCCCTGAAAACACCATGACCACAACCCTTTAATGGTAAAAACATATTCTCACCATTGCTACTCTTCCCACACATTCTCTTTCAACCCCTGCCACAAAGTGATATAATTTAAAAGCTGCTTTTATGGTCTGTTTCAAATCAATAACCCTATGTTGATCCCATTCTAAGCACTTTTCTTTAAGCACATAGCCTCCATCTGTGCTTATCACTCCCTAATCCTTTTGCTTCCCATTTAGTATTCATTCCTTATGTCTTCCATGAATCTCTCTATTTTGATCTAGCAGTCCTAAGTCCACTAGGTCTTTATGAGATAAATAATAAAATCTCATACCTAGTCCCTCCCTTGTCTTTTTTACCATGTAGTCTCAATTTTATTCTACCAATCCCTATGACTTACCATAAGCCATATTACTTCAATTGGTAAATAACGATTCTCCATAACTCATATGAAAACACTACCCTAGATCCCAAAAAATAGTTCATCCATCAAACACTTATTCCTACAGAAGCTCTCATGCGATCAAGGTCTTTGTCTAGTTATCTAACAGACTTGCAAATTCACATTCTTTCTATCTTTTTCTTTCTCTTAGGACTATCCCTTCAAGTACCCTAGACACCTTTTGGATCTGCCCTTTAATCTTGATTGTTCTTCTTTTTTCATCTTTATTTTGTGTCCAATTTCTGAGTAGGATCTAGATGACATCATTTTCTTGGTAGTCTTCTTTAAGAGTGATCTCTACTTCAAAAAAATCTCCAGTAAGGCCATCATCTTTTCCTCTTTTAGATAATCATCTTCCCTATTATTCTTTCCTTATATTTACGAGTCCCCATGGTTAACAACCTTTGCTCTGCAATCTGATACTGCTGCCTATGCTCTGCAATCTGGACTTTAACCCATGCTTTGATATTAATTTAGACTTCAATCCAAGCTTTGATACCAATTTGTTACGGATATCAACCCATGCACTTCAGTTTGACACCTCTATGGCATCAACTAAGCCACAACCTTGATACCCTTTTTACTCTATGCGTAACGAAAAAATATAACTCATACCATAAGAAAGAATGCATAAGATCAACACACCAATAAAGATAAAGAATATAAACCAATCAACAAGACACAAGATATGTGGTTCAGCCCAAATTTGCCTATGTCCACGGAGGATCCATGATACAGCTTCTTATTATTGATATACATCACTAAATATCTTCTTACGTCATCAATGATCCCATAAGATCCTTTAGTATCTCCCATATAGACCTCTAAGTATCTACCATTGATCACCGTGACTTCCCAAGACCTCTTAGTATCTCCTCATAAGATATTTTTATAAAGAACATAAGAATAGCTCGAGCATCTAAGCCAAAATAATATATGGTGTTTCTTTTATTCACTTAAGAACTTAAAGAAAACACTCCCCAAATATTACACCCTAATGCACCACGCACTTTAGTGCCTACCTAGCTCATCTATTCTCTCTTATGGTTGCATCTTAAAACCTTAGATGCTTAATCTTAAACAAAGATTTACAAGTGTTTATATAAGGTGTACGTCGTGCCTACTAACTCTATTTCTTGTTGAAATAAGAGTCCACTTATTTTGGAAGTCAAAAACTTTTCAAAACTCGAAATCCGGATGAAAAACAGACATCCTCATGCATTGGCATTGGCCAAAATCACTCCCATCGCCGAGGCGCTGGGGCGCTGTCCTGGGCGCCGTGGCACTTAGCCCTGGTGGCACCCTTCCTCATTTTCTTCGCTTCTTCGAGTCCTATTTTACTTTTTCCTTCGTGTCCCACACGTTCTAGACTTCTCCATACATGTCTCACACGTTTTAGACTTCGTGTGACTCTGCACTTTAATATTTATCTCAATTTTTGTTTAACTAAAATTATTAAATCACTAATTTTTAATAGTTAATTTAAAGGTTACGCTCTAAGTTTAAATTAGATCAAAATTTCTAAACCATACTAAATAATAAAGAGTATGTAAAAAAATATTTCTATCGTGATGAAAGGTAATTTGATTCTTTATAATATTACATTATAATAAGTATGAGTACAACAATTTGTATAGTTTTAAAATAATAATAACAATGACAAGTGCACTCCCTCCACTTGTGTAGGAGGTTTGATTTTGATATTGATTTAATAAATTTTTCTTACATTTTTTTTATAATAATAAATATTTTCACCAATCTTAACATCCATATAACATTGAATTTTTTTTTTGGGATGTTTAATAAACACTTTCTATAAAAAAGTTTTAATTGAGTACAATTTTGTTAATTTAACTTGGCAATATGTGCTAGTATTGGGTTTTTTATTCCCATAATATGTTCTTTGGGCCATTTCCATCTAAGTATACCAAAACTAGATCAAAGGACAAAAGATACAACAAGCTTATTTTTTAAAATAATGGAAGTTTAATTAGCAAAATCTGTTGAGTGTACACACTTAAACCGTTATTGTGATAATTAATTAATCTTAATTTGTCGTTTGGCCCTTCGCTTTTAAGATTCTAAACTAATCTTGAATCCTATTGTCACCCGTGACACACAGAAACACTAACCCGTGAATTCTTATCCGACACGTGTCAGCTCTCCTTCATATTTCAACACAAAATCATCAGATCGTGCGAACCGAACGTCCGACTTTCCATCATGTGAATTAATTTGTGTTGGAACTTTGATCGATCGGGGCCGGCCCCACTAAACCCACCAATCATAGCAGACTCCGGGCCCCACCAGGCGGGCCCCGCTATGGCATCATCAACCACTAACCGAGTGCGTGCGTGCGTCGCGTGTAGTAATGGAACCCCACGTGTCACTACATGAGATCACAAACACTAAGCCATCACTGGTAGGGTACAGAAAAAGTGCACCAAAAATTCTCTAATCTTTACCAACCCGTGAGAGTACACACGTGACAGACTAGGACAAAATACATGCAATGCACAGCATGCAGTGATAATAGTGAGCTCCATTTTTAGCCAACAATTTGCCAGCCCTCTATAAAAAGCCTCTTAAGACTTTTTTTACATTCTAATAAGCAAGGCAAAGCAAAGCAAAACCCAAATTACCAAAATTTTGCAAGTACTATATCATCTACACATCTAGCTTAGCTCATTGTCTTTCCATGGCGATGTTCTGAAATTCAAAGGTGGTGAAAACTTCCCAAACATCATAAAATTCAGCAACGGCTCAACACGGCATCGTTTCTTGACGTGAGTAAAGTGAATTCAATTTATACGCATTATTTTTTTTATTGGAGGGATTATATATATATATAATTACGCGTATTACTTAAAAGGAGGAGGATTCAAACCTAAATAAAAATATGATTTTAAAGTAGTTAGTTAACTTGACTGAGTTCTCATACTCAACTTATACACACTGTTAAAATGAGCTACATTATTATATAACATTTTATTTTATGACACGAATTTATAATTTGTCTTTATATAAATATTTCGATTGTTATATGGATAAATCTTAATTTTAATTCTTGTATTAATGTTAGTGTGATGTGTCACGTGAGATATAAAAGTTGTTTTGATTGAGTTCTTTTCATAGTCATACTGTAAGAAAAAAAAAATCTTTTTTTTTCGCTTTTTTATTATGGACCGTAGATTTTGGATGCGCCCGTGAATATTTTCAATTCTATTATCATGCGCCTACTTCTTCTATGGCCACAGGGAGCTAAAAAACAATGTAGAGTCACGAGAGCTTATTTGCTATATTAGCTTTTACATCAAACCACAATTCATCACTCAGTTGTGCTCCTTTGCTATTAACAAAAAACTTTTAATCCTCTACACCCACATTCACCAAACTAGGTATAATCAAGGAACAATCAGAGATATTGAATGTTATCACATGGGGATTGCATCATGTGTCAGCAGTAACAGATCATGTGGTGATGTTGATCAAAACTTCCCACGTAGAGTAGTCTCATAATGAGAGAAAAAGAAAAGAGAGATCTAGTATTGCTATTTTTTAATAAATATATAAAAAATTGAAGAGTGAGAGTTTATCTACACATGCATAATAAGTGGAAGGATAAATTTACACATTTATTATCATCTTATTTTTAAAAAAAATGAATTTTCATTCACTAAACATTAATTCTTATTTTTTAATTCTATTCAAATTCAATTGATCGTGAGTGTAAAACATATTGACAATCATCTGATTTACGCTAAACTTTTCACTCTGCATTAGCTGTGGCTTGAGAACATTACCACAATGCATATAATCACTTTCTCAAAAGAGTTTGCTTTTACAATTATTTTTGGAAGGGATTTCAAGTCTCTAATTTCAAGAAGCAAGATGGAAATGGTGGATGTCCATTAAATGATGTGAAAATATATACATTTTTGCTCTGCATAAGCCATAGAGTATGCAAGAGGAGAAAGGCTATGAAGATCCATTATTGGTTTAGAAACAAATATAGAACCCTGTTTTTTTTTTTGGGCACTGATCATTCTTGGAATCTGGGACCTCAAATCAGTTAACAAACTTATACTGTAGAACATGCAAATCCTCCCAGCTTCAGCTCCTCACTAAAAACAAGAGCAAAATAATAGAAGAAAAGCAGAAGTGGGGGTGAAACAACAGATCTCTGGACCACATGAAACACAACCAACGTATATGAAAGATCATGCAGGGAAAAGAATTTAAAATAGAGCAAGAATTTGAGAAAAAGAAATCAAATCTGAAGAACTAAGAACATTCTGCCAAAATTTGCCACAGATGACCAACTTTCAAAAGCCTCCAACAATTTTTCTTCCTAGAGAGAATGATTTTTAAATCAACCACAACTTGACACGTGTTGATCTTATTCATCAGAACAGCTTTTGGAGCTAGCTTTAATTTCAGAATAAATTACACCCTCTTGGCTTCAATGGTCCTCACATTTTCCTGATACTGGCTAACTTGAGGCCTCTCAATCTCTTAGTTAACTCATTCTTTATTCTTTTTCTTTTTTTCCCCCTTTTTCTCTTCTTGCTCTCCTCCAATTATTTTCAGACTATTATAGTTGTCATCTCTGAAGTGTGTGAGTGTTGTCACCAATTGTCATACGAAAACTGCACCATTGTTCTGTATTACCTGCTCTAACAGTGTCACATTCTCCATATTTTTCCTGAAGAAAATCGATTTCAATGGAGCTCTTTCGCGGGTTGTTATTCATTTTGCTAGTGGCGAATCTTTTGCTACAAAATTCAAGCAATGTGGAAGGGAGATATCATTATCACAAGAAACCGAAGAACAGAGGCTCTCCTGTTTCTCCACCACCTGTTGATGTCCCTGCCCCAGAGAATCCTGTCCCTTCATCTCCTCCAAATCCTCCATCTGCCCCTTCAGACCCTTATCCGAATGACCCTGGAAACTCCCATGACTGCATTTTTGATGTGAGAGATCATGGGGCAGTCGGCGACGGCTCTGCTGATGACACTGCTGCATTCAGGGCAGCATGGAAAGCAGCTTGCGCAGTAGAAGGAGGGGTTATCCTGGCTCCTTCTGATTATGTTTTCAAAATCACTTCAACCATCTTCTCAGGGCCATGCAAACCAGGGCTTGTACTTCAGGTAAGAAACTAAGTATACATATGCATAAATTTTAAATAAGTTTGTTTGAGTTCTGATAGACTTAGTTCACTAACAATATGTGAATTTGTATGTCTAAAGTTGGATGGGGTTCTAATGCCACCTGATGGACCGGATACATGGCCAAAAGCAGATAGCCACAATCAGTGGCTTGTGTTTTACAAACTTAATGATATGACTTTCACTGGAAAAGGAACCGTTGAAGGAAATGGGCAGAAATGGTGGGATCTCCCCTGCAAACCTCACAGGGTAAATTTCCTTTAATACAATCTGCTTAACCTCCTAGGACTAAATTTCTTTGGTACAGATTTTATATTTCCTTCTTTCTTCTTTCTTATATTAAAGAAAATGAAAATGCACCTAAATGTTAGCAAAATATGATTTCAGGGTCCTAACGGGTCGACAATGTCAGGGCCATGTGACAGCCCAGCTGTGAGTATAATTATCATAACTGGTACAAGAATTCAGTAACTAAATCAATTTTCTGTCTGCGTATAACCGGGTTCATTTCCTTTTATGCAGTTAATTCGGTTCTTCATGAGCTCAAATTTGGTAGTGAGTGGCTTAAGAATTCAAAATAGTCCTCAGTTCCACATGAAATTCGATGGATGTGAAGGTGTTACCATTGATAAGCTGTCCATTTCTTCACCCAAACTTAGCCCCAACACTGATGGAATCCACCTAGGGGACACGAAGTCTGTTGG
The DNA here is from genome assembly GCA_946807835.1 of Ailanthus altissimus. NCBI lineage: Eukaryota > Viridiplantae > Streptophyta > Magnoliopsida > Sapindales > Simaroubaceae > Ailanthus > Ailanthus altissimus. Next base: position 29,535,163 of record OX327693.1, read on the forward strand.
AATCTACAACTCCATGATAAGCAATGGTACCAGAAAATAGTTCTTCAAATCTACTTGATTCAACAGTTATTTAACCATTGTTGTGGATCAGATGAATAGTGCTAAACTCACAATTCATAAACAGGTGATGATTGCATTTCTATTGGAACCGGATGCTCAGATGTGGACATAGCAGGTGTCACTTGCGGGCCAAGTCACGGGATCAGGTACATATTCTCTTTTTCAAAAGAATTGAAATCATTTTTGTCATCTAACAACTGGAAGTCCTGTAAAATTCATTCACATCTTATGATATTTCAAAAAGTAACTGTTAACTAGAATTTGCAAAGCGCCCTTTTGCAAGGGAGTTGTTGATGTACATTTATTGGACTTGATATATGCAACTTTAATCAAATGCAATATTTCTGGCCTTCAACCCCCATTGGTCCCTTATAAGTTGTATGAAAGAAACAGGTCATAACTACTGCATTTAAAGATCATTTAAACAGACAAAACAGTAGAATTTTTTTCCTTTTTTGAAAGTAACAATATTGAAGATGCAATGTTAAAGATATATGTATGTGTCAAAACTTTCCGGAACAACTTTTATTAATGAGGCCAACAGTTTTTGGTTCTTACATCTCAACTTAGCTTGTTTTTTTTCTGCAGCATTGGAAGCCTTGGTGTGCACAATTCCCAGGCATGTGTATCAAACATAACTGTTCGAAATGCATACATTAGAGAATCAGATAACGGACTAAGGATCAAGACATGGCAAGGAGGCACGGGCTCCGTTTCTGGCATATCATTCGAGAACATTCAGATTGAAAATGTCAGGAACTGCATAAACATTGACCAGTACTACTGCTTGTCAAAGGAATGCCGAAACCAGACCTCGGCTGTCTTTGTCACGGGCATAACATACAGAAACATCAAGGGAACCTACGACGTTCGCACCCCACCAATCCACTTTGCCTGCAGTGACACTGTGCCCTGCACAAACATAACAATGGCAGAAGTTGAGCTTCTCCCACATGAAGGAGAATTGCTTGATGATCCATTTTGTTGGAATGCATATGGAACTCAAGAAACCTTAACTATTCCTCCCATTAATTGCTTGCAAGAAGGGGAGCCTCAGAAAGTAGCCGAGGTCTCTGCATATGGCTGCTAAGATTGATTAATTAATAGTTGCATTTTCATTGATTGGAGTAGTATTTTCAGTGGTTGATATGATATAGAATACTGTATAATATACAAGAGCCATTATCACTTATGGGTCTGTTATCATTATTATTACTACTACTTAGGCTCCATCCCTGTTAGGGTATTTCCCCTTATTGTGTGATGTGATTTAGTAACAAGGGTCTGGTTTTTTGGCCCTATATTGTAATAGATCGGATTTCATATATTATAATACAAGTATTTTAGCTACATTTCCTTTTGCTAAGATCTCAGCTTATGTATCCGTTGAAGTTTTAGTTGTTAAAGAGCAATAAAATATAGAGGCTTAACAACTAATTAGTTTTTATGTCTATGTTTCTCATCTTCTGGTTGTACTAGCATTATGCTGAATGAAAATAGCATACATGAAAAATGAAATGCTCTCTACTTGTTATGAACTTACAGATAGAACTCACCCTTAAAAATTAAATTGTAAAGGAAAGGTGTCTTTGAGCTTATAAACTACTTAAGATTTGTATTCTTAACCCGCGTGAGATTTAGGACCATAACATGTGTTGTAGCTATTCTTTTTGTATCCTTTTTCTCCATTTTGTGCTAACTGGATAACAATTCTCATGTCATTTTAGGTAGGTTTTTGAACTTTTGATTGACGAGGCATATTCACCCTCAAATGATTCCTTGTGTTGTGAACCAACAACTTGTTGCCCTTCTCTGCAAGTTTGACGAAAGCTTCTTCAAACCAGAGATTCTGTTCTCTGTCAGAGACAGAACCAAGTGCTTAATTGACATTTGCAGGGCTGATTTTGTCATTTCTGTTGGGTCTAATACAGTGTAAACTGACTGAAACTTCAGTTTTATTTTTCTTTGTATTTTTGTATGGCTCTAGAATTTGTTTCCTTCCGAGAGGAAAAGTGGTTCTATTATATGGCTCGTGCATCATGCTGGAACCAACTTATATTAAGCCTTCAGCGAAAGAATAGAATTTAAAGCTATTTTCAATACAACCTCTCTTACAAATTTCCCCCCATACTGTGTTATAAGAAAAAATATATTACATCAATAATTTCCTACATCAACCAAAAAGAATAATCATACAATGGTAAAAGTGCGGTGCAGCATGGCATTGCAGACTGCTTGCATGTTCTTCGTGAAGACTTTCTTCCTGTTAGCTTTGACTGAACAATAAAACCACAAGCCAATACTTTGTCTCATTATTTTTGGTATTTCTAACCACTTTTATCTAAATTAGATGGTTTTGTTTCTCCCGCACTCGGACTGAATGGTCCTCTTCCACGCTGCCAAGGACTTGGATCTCCTCTTAGTTCACTTACACGAGGGCTGTATACCTTATCTGATGCACGAGGGCTCTGAAGGCTTTTCATTTCTTTGGATGGTGTTTCGCCACAACCTGTGGCCTTGAAACTGCACATGCGTCTAATTTCACCCCGGCTACGAGTAACCATCCCATCTAAAATTTCCCCATCACTTGCAAATGAAGAACTTCTACTCATCCCTCTTGCAAATGAAGCATTTCTACTCATCTCTCTTGCAAATGAAGAGGCTCTGCTCATCTCTCTTTCCTGTCAAATTTGGAAGACACCAGAAAAATAAGCCCAGATGAGTACCAAATATGAGTTAAATGTATCCTAAAGTAAACACGAGACCAGAAGCCATAGATTTTTAAAGGTCAACAAGAAGTGATAACATAAATAAACTTGGGAAATGAAAAATGTTAGGCTGCCAATGAGTATAGCAGGTTTAAAACTTACAGAGCCAAGGTTGAATGATAATGGCGGCGCCTCTTCATACTCTGCAGCATCTAAATCTTGAAGGTGTGCCCCTTTGAAAAATTTGGGTAAAATGTATTGTCTCACAGGAACCAGAAGCATGATCATTAAAGGGAAGAGTACCCCAGCAATTGGTACCCATGTAATCCCGAAACAGACTAGCAAGTAAGCAGTCTGGAATATGGTAAATAGTGCAATTGTCTTGAAAGGCACGGTTTCCACAAATGTGGCATGGTTCTCCTCCAGTACTCTATAAACAAAAACAGGTAACAAAAAAATGAAAATTCAGTTAAGGTCCTTCCTACAAGGAGGTAGAAAATGTAAAACTGACAAGAAGAAAAAGAGTCAAGAAGCTACTTGTATCTTCTGCTAGGAGCAGTGAAGAGCAATAAGAGCCGCTCCCAGAACTGGTTACCCGGTAAGCTTTCAATGGCCATGTAGGCAAAATAACCCCAAAGTACAGAAGTTGGTATCCTCTTAAGGAAGGGCATGGCTGCAACGCATCCTCCCACCATTAGAGCCTGGAACATGTTACTTAGCCGCTGTTCTTTCACCTCGACCGGCAATAAATCATCAATCTCCTTCTCAATATCAAACTTGCTTTCATCAACCGGGGCATCCATAGTCCCTATGCCTGAAGCCATTTGGACTGTTGACTCTTTGAATTCCTTTAGTCCCTATTTACAAAGCAAATGTTAGGCAACGTTGCCAGATTATAAGCACTTGGTTTGTTCAGAACTCAAAATTAAAAGAAAAATTATTTATAATTATTGCATATTAAAATTTTAAAACATTTGATATATGAATCACTAAAGAACCCTATAGCATAGATCTGACTTATCATCTTGAACGCCTAATAGTTATCAAAGGCACTTTGGGCTCCGCAAATTACATTCCTATGATTCCTGTGCTCTTAGATGTAAATTCACAGGTTCTTGTTGTATGGAATGAACTATGAATGAAACACGATTCCAAGAAAATATACCTGAGCATAAGGTTCCTGGAAAATCAGTGGGGTCTGCATCTGTCGATAGGTTTCTTGCATGCTTGCATAAACTTCTCCCAAGGTTGCATTCTTACTGACACATTTACGAGCAGTTGCCACAAGCCGATTACGAAGTAGCTGCAGTAATTTATGAGATTGTAGTAAGGCATTATGTAAAGAAAGAAGCATGCCTTGAGAAGTGTGTGAAACTACCATGTGTAATCAAACACGTCACCCTTCCAGTAAACACTAATTGGGATTTGGGCCGATTGAATCAGAAGTAAATTCATGGTCTCAAAATAAAGAAGAATGAGATCTAAATTAACATTAGTTCCAGGAAAACTTCAGATGAAATGGCCTCTGTAGTGATATGTTTACCTGGTGCCTCAGGGTTGCCAAACTTTTAGTGTGCATGGGAGATTGTGGAATAACACCATTTGATGGAGGGATACCAACGAGGCCACAGACTATGACCTGGCATGTAGTTGGAAATATTAGACATTTATAATCACAGAGGAAAAATGGAATAGCACTTGATAAAAGAAAAACTTATAGGAAAAAGCAATCTGAGTACCATGAACCCCAAAAGAAGTAAATCATAATGGAAAGAAGGGGGCTTTCTCAAATTGAATTCTTTCTGCTGAGCAAGCTGAGATGCAACACTGTGATCAAAATAATAGAGCACTGCAATCATTGTTGCTGGAATAAAAGCTCCAATTATATACAGGACCGGCACATTTAACATATCCTGCCAGTTTTTAGCTTCAAGCCATTAGTTCACCATCCGAAATCGGAGACATGAATTCTTTTTAAACATAAAGGATGAAGACCAGCTGTGTCTCGGACTTTCACTTAGCCTTACCTTTATAACAGTCCAATTCTCGTATGCACCCGGTGACCACGGATTTGGACTAAGGAGGCGCCTGGGGATTCCTTTTGGAACACTTCCAGATGGTATGTATGAAACAGCTGTCCATACCAGAACCATCAGTGGCACACCATAATCAGCTATGAAGCCTCGCAGCCAGCCTGCAGAAAAATGAAAATGGAAATCTTTAGCCACAAAAGAAACAAGTCTAAAAAGACTTGAAAGCCAAAACAAGCAATTGTGTAGCCAGACTTAGCAATCGTAACATTATTTACCCCTTTTATTTTTTTGTGAATTTTCAGATTTGGCAAAGATCACAGGATTGAACAAGAGGCACACCCAAAGGTTTTAATGAAGCCAGAAGCATAATAGCTAATGGGATTAAAATTTGAGGATAAAGTGCTCTGCCATAAATTTTGATAAAACAGAAAATATTGATCTTATTATTTTTTTCCACAAACTTGTATAGACTGCAAGTTCATAAAGACACTCTACGCAATAAAACTTACCAGAACCATAACGCCATGATCTTGCTTTTCTGCTTCTTAACGCTGTATGTAGAAGGCCAAAAGATAGAACCAAAGCAAACATCCCATTGGCAAATCTCCATGAAGGTTGAAACTCAATCAACTTTGGATTTCCTCTTTCAGGTATGCGAAATTCATCAACTACTCCCTTACAAACCCAATTGAAAATATTAGAATTTCAAACTCATGCAACCAAACATTTCTACACCTAGTTAACTAAAGGATGGACTACGCAAATGCATTCTTCCCTATGATAAATCACTTTAGTGTAAAATCTCAACCACTTAAGAAGCACTACTAAAGCAAATTTTGCATATATTCTGCTTCATTATTGAGATTTAGGGATGGGGAAAGAAATGAAGAATTTTTCTTACTTTAATGGCTTCCTGCATGAAAAGCATAGCGATAAGAAGGCCGAACAGTTCCCCTGCTAGACGAGTAAACCTATTGATGATGGAGCAAGCTCCTAGGATGGCCAACAAGAACAGCAAGAGGGCGGTCCACATGCACACCCTGCCCCATTAAAAGCAATTTGTCTTACCAAGTATAAATAAGGAAATATGGGAAGATCCAAATTCTAACAAGAATCAATCATATTTTAGGAACAACTGTCAAAAGCAAAAAAGAAAATACCATCCAGTCCATGCCAGAAAGAGCTTTGATCCCAAGTCTGGCCTATTTTTCGCAAAATTGAACATGAATGTATACATAATTACAGTTGGCTCTGCAACTCCAAGAATCAGCAAAGGCTGACCTCCTATGATAGAGTGTATAATTCCACACAACGCTGTAGAAGCTAATGTTTGAACTGCAGTGAGAGTCCCATCTGTATGTATATATTAACAGATTGCTAATTAGATTTCCTATACCAATGGTTGGAAATTGAGGTATTTAATGAAAAATGAACCAAGTTTGAATTAATATGGCATTTTGTCAGGCTACCTGTATCTCTTTCCAACTGTTCCCCAAATGCAATAACCGGAATTGCTGATGCAAAAAATATATATGTTGTCGGGGCCAGAATCCTAAGAACATTTAAATAAGTTACCAGTCTAACATCAATTAATAAGTAGTAGTAAGAGCTAAATTAACCAGAAACTTTGAATTTGAACTATATCTTAACACAATGCAGAATTTCAATATAGCACAAAAGGCATTCAAAGGTTTTTTTTTCTCATGAAACATGAAAGATATACCCGAAGCCTGAATTAAAGCCTCCAGTCCAATCTTCCTTGTAACACTTCAATCTCCCTTGGAGATCATTCTTAATGCCACGGAATGGTACAAAGCTTTCTTCCATGATTGCTTTTGTTACTCAGATTACCAAGCACTTTCAGTGCTTTCACTATGAGCAAACAACACTAAGTTGTCCACAAAGATAAGGCATTCAGTGTATTGCAAAAGGTTGGCCTTGGATGAATAAACAATCTCAAATCTGTTCAAAAAGGAAATCAATATGGCAAAATCAACACAAGCGGAAGAAAGGGCTTGAATGACATATTCAATCCAAAAGCATATAAAAATACAAAGTACAAGATAACCCAGAAAGAGAGTAAAAATCTTCTGTGCCTATAAATCACTACCAGGAGTCAAAAATCTCAAGGGCATTACATTAAATCTTGATACTTCTAACCTTACAAGCAAAGCAGACTTAAAAAACGCAGGAGAAAAATAATAACAATACATTAAAAAAAAAATGATAGCTGCATTGAATGGTTAATCTGCAAAACAAACAAAGATTAACCTTTTAACTTGCATTGAAGTTTTTTTTTTTTTTTGAAACGAACTTGCATTGAAGATTTACCTTCAAAGAATGTGATAACACAGAGAAGAGTTCGCAAAGAAAGCTCCAAATATATAAACCTGAAAAGGGGTTGAGCTAGAGCAGGTGACTGGAGATTTGTTGCTGAAATTAACAATGTGGGTCGTAAACAAATGAAACGAAACATCACTGTCAGTAAGCTCAACAGAAAAAAAAGAAAAAATAAATAAAAACAGTAAGAATCAAGAAATGAAAAATCTTTATAAAACAGATGGAAGGACAGAATATTCAAAGCAAATGTAAATGCAATGTAATTGTAGAGTGCTGAACTCACTTACCAACTTAAAAAGTTGAAAATGCAAAAGGGAAAACAAAATGTTAAGCTTTTTCTTTTTTTCCTTTTTCCACTGGCTTTTAATAGAATAGAAAAAAGATCATAGACTGGAAAGATGTGATAAAAAGAGTTTGTTTCTTTTAAGTGAACCGAAGGAAAGACAAGAGAGTGCCAGTCCATGACAAGCTGGCCTGGAAAAAAGTAACCAAGTAGCTTCTGTATACACTTACTGCCTTTTGACTGTATTTTTTATTTGTTAATATTCTTTGTATTTGAATATTTTTAGCTATAAAAAAAATATTTATTCGGGATGAGTACTGTTGATGCATTTAATTTGGCGTAAATGTTTAAAATATTTTGAAACTCCCGTCTTCAGTTTAATATGTTAATTTTGATTAAAAAATGGTAAAATAATATTTAATACTAACTTAATTTTATTATATCATATTAAAATAAAACAAACATTTAAATACCACGTGTTAAAATATCATTAATTTAAATTTAAATAAAATAAAATAAACTAAATAAATAAAAATTAAAAAATTGTTACCGTTGTTCACCATCTTGTTTACTTGTTTTCTAGCCGTTTTTTGATAAAAATTATCTCACCATCTCATTTAGTTGTTTTTTGACTTTTTTTTACATAAATGACATTATTATTATATAAATAAAAAAAATAAAGTTTAATAATATAAAATAAAAAAAAATTTGTTGCCAAAAAAGGGCCGGCATCCATTTTTCAGCAATGATAGCAATTTTTTTGTATTAATTTTAAATATAATCAATGATATGTTAATATGTATTCAAGGTAATTAATCACTTTGTGACACGTGTTAAACTAATAAATATATTTATTTTAAATCATTATTAATTATTTTATTTATTTTATATAATTTAAATATAAATTAATGACTTGTTGATATATGTCCAAAATAATTAATCATATTGTGACACATTCTTTTATTAAATGACACATGTCAATTAATGCATACTCTAATAAGAGGTAAAATCGTAATTTTTGTTGAATTTTATAAGATTCTATCAAAACTAACTGAATAAATTAATGAACGAGGTCTTCAAAGTATTTTTAAAAATAATAAAATATTTTAAGTAATTAAACTAAACTAAAGGGTTCATAATTACTTATCCTTATTTATTTATTTTATGTGTGTTATATTTAATCAATCTATCTATCATTATTGAAGAATAAAAAAAATAATGCAATGATATTTGCTTAAATGGTTTAGTGGTAATAAATTTGTAATGTATTTTTTTATTATTAAAATAGAGATCTTAATTTCGATTCTCTCTTTTTTTTTTTAAATAGGAAAAATTGTTATGTGATTATATTTATGTTAATAACTAAGTGCTAAAAATTAGCATATATTTACTTTTGTATTAGTGGAGATTTTAAATCCAAATCCCTGTATATATTTTTAAAAAAAGTAATGTAGTTGGTGCGTTAATTATTGCAACAAGACAATTTATGGGAGTAGATGGATCTTCTCATTATGGGATGTGTCATTACTTTTTGAGACACTTTTATTAATCAAATGACAAATAATTAGCTTGATTTTCTATAAAAATGCATGAGATTAATAAGTGGTTTCTATCATTAAAAGGGATTAATACAATATTATCATCATAATTGGAAAATGGTATATACTTAACAAATAAAACATTACTTCGGTTGAAAAAACATGAAAATTTGTGTTAAAAATTATACAAAAACACACTGAAAAAACATGAAAATTCGGTTTAAGCAATTGAACTACTTTCTCCCAACAATTTAGACCCTAAAATTATTAATTTAAACACAAATTTATTACATAATGTGGGGGTAAAAATTTAAAAACTTTTTTTCTTTCCTAAAATAAAGTAGGCTACTCTTAAGTTGTAATTTAAATGGTCGTCGAGATATAATATATTTATAATTATTTAAATTAGAGTAAAATTAAAAAATAAGAAGTCGAGTATTTTAATGAACGAAATTTCTAATTCCAATCTTTAAAAAAAAAAGAAAAAAAGTAGGCTGGCAGGCAGGCATATCTCTCTTATTGTGAATGCAACTCAAATAGATGAATAATGAAGTCAAGCAAACCGCGTAGACAAGTAAGAAAAGAAAGTTTGATATTTCAGTTGTGTTGTCTCTTCCTTAGAAAACCATTAGCTTCACATAATCTCTTGTTTCTTATTTTTTTAATGTTCCTTCTTTTTGTTTTTTTGCAATTATAGGTACATAATTCAACCCTTAATCTTTTAAATAAAAAATTACACTTAAATAGGTATAAAAATTCCAATAAATGCTCTAATTCAACATTTTTTTTTTAATTTTCATTTTAGGTATGCTACTTTATTTTTGTAAAGCAGCTTCATTGTTTTTTTCATTTTTTTTCTTAGTAATATTAGACTAGTAATTAATGTAATATTTGATACGCCTATTGTATAATTATTATATTAATAAATTCAAAAAAAATAAAATTTATTTAAATATAAATTAATTAATAATTAGTAAATATTAATTGTAAATTTTAGCAATATTTTTTTCAATCAGAAGAATATAAATATATATATGTATCTATGTTATGTAAAATATTGCGGTTTCTGAAAAATGAAACAAAAGATGAATTTTCAGACATAAAATAAATTTCAAATAACCTTGTTGATTATATCTAAATCAAGTCCTTTATTTTGCGAACAGAAAAAAAAAAAAATCTTATAGCTTATCCAAAACGACAAATGGATTAAAGCAGAAATTACTTTATTGAAATTCAATCCCGAGATTCCCATATTTCGCTTTCCAATATAAAAATAATAATAATAAATCAAAATCAAAATAAAGAAATAAATAGTATAATAATTTGGTCATTTAAGATGGATGTTTTGTTTGAAGTACCATATAAATCTTTGACCTCCGTATAACACTCCGAAGCTTATTATTGTCATATATATATATATTGTATAAAAATAGAACAAAAATATAAAGTGAGAGGTAAAATATTAAAGTAAAAAATTATATTAAATTATAATTTAATTATATAAAATATTTGGGTTAAATTATAAAAAATTTATTATAAATGATAAAATTTATAAAAATTAATTACTAAAAAAAAACATTTTGAGATTTTGAGAGGCTATGCCCATAGCCCTATGGTAGATTTGCTCTTACTTAAATGGGTTGTTTATAATTGAATTTATAAGAATCAAATCATTATCAAAACTTTAAACACTCGAATGGAAAAAAGCTCTCAAAGCGCAGCCGCTACAACCTCTCGGGGAGAAGTTGTTGGCCTTTCTCTGGAGGATCTTTCTCTTCTCTAAGCTCGTTTCTTTTTCTTCTTCTTTTCGTTTTGTTTTCTGTGATTTTTTTTCTATTCTGTTTTAGGTGGATCAAGCACCTCCCCTCGCAAGCTCCTACTCGACGTTCCTGATTCCTTGTCTGTCACAGATGCGCCGCCCCTCATTGTCGCTCAACGACAACGCCCTCTGCTCATCTCAAACCTGACTTAGCCGTCTGCCCATCTCTCCTCGTCCCCGACCATCTTTTCAACCCCTCGCTGCCCCGACCACTGTCAGACTTCTAGTTATTGTCCTAGTGCAACGTTGCTCCCACAACTTGTTCCTCGCCTATTGGGCTGATGCAAATTCAACGGCTTTCAATACATAGCATTATAGCCACCTAGAGCTGCCGGTCATTTGTGTAGAGTCAGTGTGCCTTGGTCGCCGCTGTTCTCCTCAGCCCGCTCCGAGCCTCTCCAAGACACGACGGAACCGATTCGAAACCGCCATATGCTTCCCGACCATTTCGACCGTGGCCTGTCTGGAGTATGTCGACGGTCACCAAATGCTAAGTTTTGCCGCGACTTCTTGGTTCTTGGGTGTTCTTGTCGTTCGGGCATACTGCGAGATGTGGGTAATCCTTCGACCATCTCTCTGAACTCGTTGCCTTGTTGAGCATTCACCGCTCTCAACAGCTGTGCGGCAGTCTGATGGTGCTCCGCTTAATAGCTTATTATTATGGTTCCGGAATATGTGGTTTGCTTGCTTATTGCTGATGATTTATGCTGTTGGTTTGATTTAGATTGGTTTTAATTTTATGCAATAATAATCTCTCCATTTTTTAAGGGATCTGTATTTCTCTCCTATGGAAATCTGTATTTTCCTCCTGTAGAAGTCTGTTATCCCTTTCTACGAAAAAGTCTGTTATCCATTTTTATGAAAAGATCTGTCTTCTTTTTCTTTAAAAAGAGTCTTATCCTTACCCACTGTGGATATGATGATCTTCTTCTTTGCAAGAGACTTGAATAACATGATCTCAAAATATATTTATCTTATTCTGTTATTCTTTTGATATGTATATTAAAATAATATCTTAACGATATTAATAATATGATACGATCCCATTTAAAAAAAAAAGAACGAAAGTATTAAAAAAAATTTAACAAATATGAAAATTACAGTAATAACCTGATGATAAAAAAAATTAATCATCCAACTTACTCTTGCTCTGAATAGAAGTTTAGAGTATGTTCCATATCAAAAATAAACAAATTAAAAAAAAGTGCAATCATTCAAAGGAGAATAACAATAGGCCCCTACAGTGGCACATAACGTTAGTCGTTAGCGTAACGTCTACTTAATCTTAGGTTTCATCGTTGTCACCATCGTTGTTAGAGAACAAAGTTTAAAAGTGCTTACTTTTTTTTTCTCTCAAATATATATAGGCATTGTTTTGTTTTTCAAAGTGTATATAGTATCACGCTCTAAATTTTTTAAGTAATTACTTAAATGTTTAGTACAGGACAAAATTACCAAGAAGGTATTTGATTTATAATATGTTACGTGAACTGAACTTTTTAGAAGACCCAATTAAATTGAGTTGAGTCCATTTTTTAGTGGTAAATGAAAAAGTATTCTAAAAAGATTATATATTCTTTATGATATTTTTGTGGTAAGTAATATCTTTAGAATATTTTTTTGTATATTCTTATCTTTAGATGTGGATCGTTAGATTAAATGAATCATAACTGTCTATTATATATAGTTTTAACTATAAATAGATAGAGATCTCATTTAAACAAACCATTCTCCAAATCTTTAAAGTTTGTAATTCTATAACTTTATAAATTTTTTTTGGTATTAATATAAAAGAATATTCTCTTAATCATTTGGTGTACTTATTTTTTTTCTCTTTCTTTGAGTAATTGATCTTATAGACTATTTAGTACTGAAAAGTGTCAAAAATTCTGCAAATTTAAGAAATAGTCCATGACAATAAGCATCTTTAAAACAACCAAGAAAATGGTTAAAAGAGGCCTAATTCACTTTATAATGCCAATTGCTTCTTATAAGAATTAATTTTACGTTAAAAAGACAAATTGTAATAAATATCTCAAATGACACAGTGTTATACAAACAAAAGTTTATAATTACTCAAAATTGAAATTTATGATCATTAGTTGATATTATTTAAATTTTTAATTAACGACGACATTTTTTTATAAAGATTCAAATTATATATAATTTATTTTTATATAAAATATATTTATCATAATGTCATTACATTAGTGATTCCAATAAAATCAATCCATTCTTATATTTGTAAATCACACTTATAATTTTTATTGAAAACATAACCTTAATTATCTTATATATAATAATTATGTCCTAAAATTATAGTCACATAAATAAACTCAAGATTTTATGATATTTACAACATAACATTATGTACATATTTCAAGTATAAAGTTATAATTTTATTTATTTTACAAAAACAATATAAATACATAGCACTATTCCTAATACTTTTTGCATAAACACTTTCTAAAATCTAAACCCACTTCATTCATAGTTCTTTGATTGAACAAAAGTGGCTTAAGACCCCTTTCCCTTTTATTATGTGACAAATTATTACGACGCCGAAGCAATAGCAGAAGAGGCTTTTTATGAGGGTGGCTGCAATCCTAATGATTTTGTCTCGCAAAAGAACTTAAATTCTGAGGTCTCAGTTGATGGATTATAAATGAATAAAGGCCCTTTGAAGGCAAAAGGCAAATTGGTATCACCAATTTTTCATAAGAGTTGAATGACCTGAACATTGCCACCATTGATGAGATTTTGTTTTTTTATTTTAGGGCCTTGATGGAGATGACCCACGAACAGAGATGTGGAATGTAGATGCCTTCCTCGTGTTGTTATCGAATCTGTTTCGTGGGCTCCAACAATGACACTTGTCAAAATCATAGCAAAAGTTTACTTTTCAGAGGGCCCATACAAAGCCTAATGAGGTCTAGATTCAAAGGTTCATAACCGAGGTCTAGATTCATGAAGATTGGCGGCCGATTTGGTAGAGTCGGTGGTGTAGGTCATTGTTCTCATTTGACCGATTTAGTAAAGCAAGACGACGGCCGCCCCTTACCATCATTTTTATTATCTGTAACTTTTTTTATTTAAAAAATAATTCACTATTTTGTAAATAAATTTTTTTTAATAATATAAAATTTAAATATTTTTTTTATCAAAACGTTGTCAAAAAAAATAATTGATAGCCCATCAATTACCATTTTCCAACAACGCTCTGGTAAGAAATCTGTATTTAATTATTAATTATTTTATTTATTTATTTTTTTAAAAATTATTAAAAATATAAATCAATTATCATTTATAATTAATTTATTAAAATTATATTAAATAAATAAATAAATAAAATTACACCACAAGTTTAAAAATAAAAAATAAAATTATATCACGTATTCAAAATTTAATTTATTTATATAATAAAATTATTTTTTTTCCCTTTTTCTATTAAAGTTAGAGACTGAAGTTACCAAATAAGACAAAATTAGATACTTCAAATTTAATTAAAACAAACTTGTATTTTGAATTTCATGGGGTAAAATTGCCTTTATCCATTCAAAAATTCATGAATTATGTCTACATTCATAGATTCATTATTACAACAATTAGACAAACATACATAAAGGCAATTTTAGCATGCGATCCTCGTGCTCTCTGCATACATAATTGAGATACAAAATTTATATCTCAATTAACACGTTGCCAATTACTGATTATCACATATCAAGTAATTATTAATTTTTACTTCTTATTAATATAATAATTATACCGTACTAATCAACAATGGACAAATCAAATACAACATTAATTAAGATATAAATTTTATATTAAGACTATGCAAACACAACATTCCTACCACACATGCACTCCAACTTTTCTGTTACATCTTCTAAAGGTTCCAAGTTTCTTATATTTCATAGAATATAATCAATAAGTTGGGAAAGATAACAAAGAACTTGAAAATCGTAACAAAAAACTTGGAACACATATTACAGAAAGAGGAAGAACTGTAGCATCATCAAGATGTAAAATGCACTGTAGCTTTACATCCCAAATGGAGCTATAATTGCTCAAAATACATAGCTAATAGATTCACTATCATGCATATAGATCAAAGGAGAATATTGTGTGGCCTAATCTCTTTTAGCAAATTTCAACAAATTTTATTTGGCTTTGGGCAGTGACTTTGAAAGACCGGGAAAACAAGAAGCATCAATAGCTAGCTGAATACAAACAGCTAAGTCTGAACAAAACTGGGTTTGTTCTAACAGGTAAAATATCTTCCCTAATGAAAGAAATTGAACCATTAATGTTAAGATAGACACTATGAACTTTTCAAGCATCGTATAATTGCTGATTAACTTGCCAAGAATTATTCGGTATGATACAGGCTCTGCCTGTATAAAATGTTTCAAAAACAACATGAGGCAGCAACAAATGGGCTGATCTAATTTGTATAATGCTTAAAGTTAAATAGAATACATATTATCACTTATTTATAGTATTAGATATGTCATGCTAAATTCTTTATGATTATTGCATGCAGAAATGAATGCCTAATAATTTATCTAAGGAGAATTAAATATAAGAACCTTGAGCCTCGTTTCTGATCATTAAAGTATGCAAATGTACCAGAACAAAGCATACTAGGGGAAAAATATCATCACCTCTTTGTTTGCATTATACTCCTTAGACGTTGCACAACCCGGACAAACTCATAAAACAAAGAGAAGTCGAAACTGGGCAGATTGTCCCTCCCTGCAGGCATTGTAGGATGCTTTACAAATTGAGTAGCTGAGTTCTGACAGATGACAAAGTCGATACTACCAAATTTCTCAATCAGATTCTCAACCTTTTTAGTTGTTAGTGTTTGAACGTCTTCTATCTGCACCAATTCTCCTGTTTGTCCACTAGCTTCCCACCACCTCCTGAGAATCCTTCGATTAGGTTCGGAAATCTCCACAGAAATAACACCTTTCAACTTGATGCCAAGTCGGTGTAAAGTAATTTCCGCTCCACCAATTCCGCTAAAGACTGACAGCATTGTTAGCCCTCCTGGGAACAAAGACTTCAAAACAGAGAGGTGATAACCCAAGGTATCTATCTGAAAGGACTGTTGGAGTGATTCAAGTCTTGGTGTTAAACTACTTCCAGCAAACTGAGTGTGATTCAATGGGTAGCCTAGAATACCTTCTAAATGTTCAGGATCTACAGGTCCTAGTTTGTATGGACCAATCCATATAAGATTTAATGTCTGACACCGGTGAAGGATATCTCTTTGCTGATCCGATGACAGCACTCCTCGGGAATCATTTAATAATCTTTCAAACCTATCACAGATTGGAGAGATACCATTAGTGTTAGAGCTAATGCTGCTCAACTGCTTCCTTGTATCCCACGATGGCCACCATTTCTTAGTATGCGGTATTGCATCTTGTATAGTCATTGGAGGTTTTGGAAGGATGTGAAATCTATCTGCAGTTGGAAGATTGTGAACATACCCTTCTTTCCTACTCAATACTGAGAAATACTGGGTATCCACAAATTCAGGCTCAAGTGCGTACAAGAACTGTGAAATTTTTACCCAAGAATCTCCAGATGTATTCACAACATTTCCATAAAAAAAATATGGAGGTTTACCCGCCACTTTGTCCATACTCTTGCAAGGATTAGATTTGAACTGCTGCATTCCAGATCTGGCGATATTAGGGTTAACCTTTTCTTCTAGCCAGGATGAGCCGAGCAAAGAACTCGAATCATCCATAAACTCTTGTTTTGGTCTTTTCCCTTTATGATTTTCCTCAAAACCATTATGCTGAAACCGAGAAGCACCATCTGGGAAGTCATTTACCTCTTCTTCTTTGGGCCTTTTCCCCCTATTAGTTTCATCTATGTGAACTTTCCTTGTCTGAGAGACAACATCTGGACGGAAATCCTCGGTTTTAACTTTTACTGTATCGTTTGAGCATTGTCTAGGGAAGTTAGAAAAAATTTTGCCAGAAAAAATTGAGTCAGCAAGCTCCGAAATAGGAGCATCTGAACCTGAAATACATAAAATAACTTACCATTAAAATTTTGACAGTAAGCTAAACTGACAGGCAGTCCCTAATTAATAAATATAATGATGAAACTGACAATCCTAATTAATAAATATTATGACAAAAATGATAATTAAAAACTTGAACTTTTTGCAAATATATAAATACACAAGGTCACCAGATCTATAAATGAAAGGTAGAATATTGTCAGAATGCAGCAACTTTGGAAGGGGGAAAGACCTTAAAATGATATTGAATAAAAGATTTATCAGTATGTTCTTGCCTTTTAGTCCTGGCATTACCTTTGTACTGTTATTACATTGTTGGTGTACATTGCTTAAGTCTGTGTGTGGTAGCTGCCTTTGATCTAGATCGAGTAATGGAATGTTGGATTGTAAAGTTTTCTACTAATTCTGCTCGAGAAGGAGATTTATTAGGATTTTTTCTAACTCTCTATTTTGACAGACTTACAATAACAATGAGAACTCAATTAAAGAGAGAGTCACAGATTTCATGGAATTTTAATAAACGTTTTGCTTGCTTTTCATTGATAGATCAAGTCCTTTAAATACACTGTCAAGCAACCATAATCCCTACTATTAAGGAGATAATAATAATATCTAAAGAAAGATAATTCTATAATAATATCGAACGAAAGATAATCCTATAATAATATCTAAAAAAAGATAATCCTAACATATTTAATTAATGATAACATTATCTAAAAAAAGATTTATTTTAAACAGAAAATAGAATATCTGCAACTAAATAGAATTCTACAATGGTGCCACTTCTTATTCCATTTGTTGTCCTTTTGACTTCGTAACATCACTCCCTTCCTCCGAAGCACGCTTGACCTCAAGCGCAAAGATAGGATGTTGGTCCACGATTTTGGGTCCTTGAAATAGCATGTAATGATATTTCGGATTCTAGGATGTCGCCCTCCATAGCTGATTCTTCCTCAATCCCTTCTAACCAGAATAATTTCTTACATTTGTGACCTGGAATAAACCGTTCATCACAGTTGAAGTAGAGACCCTTTGTCCTTCTATTTTTCATCTCAACTCTTGTAAGGCACCGAATAAATGGGAAATTTGGGCACCTAGTTCCACGGGTCTGCAAATGGAATTTCCTTCCCCTATGTGAATTTTTGATGTGGTGTTTTTTCCAGCTAAGTTTTGTCGTTTATAGAGTCTTGCAAGGTTCATTGCGGGATAAGTCGGGTGGGTGGTGAAGTTTCACTTCTACTACAATATCTTCCCGCACCCACTCATAAA
The DNA here is from genome assembly GCA_946807835.1 of Ailanthus altissimus. NCBI lineage: Eukaryota > Viridiplantae > Streptophyta > Magnoliopsida > Sapindales > Simaroubaceae > Ailanthus > Ailanthus altissimus. The sequence goes on from OX327693.1 coordinate 29,553,259, forward strand.
TATTTGCATCTTTTGCTCCAAAGTCAACGAGTTTGTCTGGGCAGATATCTGCTCGAATTGGCGTTGAGATTGTTCCAAGGAGCTTGGTTGTTTTAATTTGGAAAGCTCACCTAGCTTATTGCTTCTTGCTTCTTGATGAGGACCCAAACCACAAATTACAATAATGTTTAAACTCAGCCCATGTTAGTTGTGGTTTGTCCTTGGTTAACTTTAAATACCATAAGTGTATCATACCCAAGGATACACCTTCTTGCATGTGTTGATGGAGAATGAAAGTCTCATAGCGATTCAACCAAACCAAAAGGTCAGCGTTCCCATTAAAATGAGGAAAATCAATTTTGATATACCTAGGAATGTGATGGCAATTGTCTGGGATGTTGACTCCGTTATTGGTTCACGGTTCGCAGTTCACGATTGATACTCTTGTTGTTGGATTTAGTTTCTATTCTTTGGGCATTCAGAGTTTGTGTGAGTTGTTCCAGCTAGGCTACCATACCATGGTTTGATGCCGGGCATGGGTTGCTGCCTGCTCATTTTTGTAGATTGCCAAGAATTCATCGAATTGTTCCTGTAAGGTACGCTCATCCCCCGTTACCTCCTGCTCTGATACCAAATTGGTAGCTGCCTTTGATCTAGATCGAGTAATGAGATGTTTGATTGTAAAGTTTTCTCCTAATTCTGCTTGAGAAGGAGATTTATTGGGATTTTTTTTTCCTCTCCTTGTTTTGATAGACTTACAATACCAATAAGAGCTTAAATAAAGAGAGAGCTCAATGATCTCATGGAATTTTAATAAACGTTTTGCTTGCTTTTCATGGATACACTGTCAAGCAACCATAATCCCTACTATTAAGGAGATAACAATAATAATATCTAAAAAAAGATAATCGTATAATAATATCCAAAAAAAGATAATCCTATAATAATATCCAAAGAAAGATAATCCTAAAACATTTAATTAATGATAACAATATCTAAAGAAAAATTTATTTTAAACAAAAAATAGAATATCTGCAACTAAATGGAATTCTAAAATGGTACCACTTCTTATTCCATTTGTTGTCCTTTTGACTTTGTAACAGTGTGACAAGTTCATTAATTAAATTTGGCCATGCACATGAGAGGGTATGCCAAAGCTTTAAATATTATTCTTAGGCTCCTTTCTATAGATTTGAGCTTGTGAATTGACCATTATTGTAAACATCTTAAAATATAGTGGCATGTAAATACGAAAAGAGTTAGTCATAACTACTCACCAAATTTCTCAATTGCTAATGAAACTTCATTTTCAGAGAAACCCATTTCAAGCAAACGAAGAGTTTTCTCCATGGTCCCATATAGGGTTTCATCATTATTATCCTGATAATAAAAAAGGTTAAACAAAGTATTAGGTACTGTCCAAATTATATAATCCATAGATATGTGTGCAATACACCTACATAGACAGCACAATCAATAGGTGATCCAAATGCATCGAAAGATAACAATGCTAAACTTGACACCTAAATAACAGGACATCAGAAACAGTCAACAATGGCATTCTTATGATTAGTAGCATTATTTGATAAGCAATAATTATATTAAGTACAACTGAAAAAGGAGGAAAGAGGAGAATTAAAACAACAAAGAAGGAAAGAAGCTAACTGCTAAAGTACAAAGCCATCAAAGTTTCTTGACAACACCAAATTAGCCGAGACTTGGTTTCAAAACGTGGTTTCTTTGAAACCAAGGGTAGTAATAGTAAAAATAAATAATAATACTACTACTACTAATAATAATAATATAATATTTGTTACATGATATATTTTTTTACATAAATGATAAATTAATATAGATTACATACCATACTTTTGCATATTTGTTTAATATTTGTACATATTTCTATATGTAAGAGATAAATAGAAAAATTCTAGTTAGATTAAACTTTAATAATCTTATTTTATTAGAAATTTAGAATTAAACAATAAATATAAGGATAATTTTGGATTTATTTGATTTATATGGGGATATATATGAAAACATATTTAATTAAATACTGATTCTCAAAACCAGGTTTTGGAAAGCAGCTCTCTTTGTAGTTGTCTTTCAAAATTTGAGCTAAGAGAGGGTGATTTTGCCAAAATTGATTTCGAAATTATTTTACCAAACACATAAATTGACTTTTAGCTTCTCAAAATCAATTTTGGCCTTTCCAACAGCAATTCCAAATGGGATCTAAGTAGCATACGCAACAAATTGCATGATATATAGTCTATTCTTGCCATAAATCCCTGCCTAAAGCTTAAAAAAGAGGATAGGAATAATATGGTCATTATGTCCTTAACTAGATGAAGAATTGTAGTCAAACCAACCAATATTATATAAAAACATCATTAAGGACCTCATGTGTTCTCTCCTCGTCATGAGGTGTATCATCTGCTTCCTTTTCAAAATTTTCAGCTATCTGAGCAGCAATGATGAAGTCCACCAGTTCATCAATCAGAGCATCTTTGCCTGAATATGACATTGAGAGAAATTGTTTAGCACTAAGGTTTTGCGATAACTGAACTGACATAGACTTGAAGACCAATACTAAGCACTACTAACACAATAGCAACAATTATGATGTGGTATAACAAACAAACAGAAACAACATAACATATTTTTAAGTGTGACCACGATAAACAAGAAACAAAAGCAAAATTCAATATCTTGTCTGCTTGAAGCCAAGAGGTAAAAGTAATGAATTAAAAATATTTCCTTTTGGAGTTGAACAAAGAAGCAATCATAATACCAGAATTTACAAAAGAAACATCAGTAGCTAACATAATTATCAACATACCAAGCTTATCCAATGCAAAGTCAACTTCATTTACAGAAAAGTTCATCATTAGTAAGGCGGCCCTGTTTCTGTCATTAACTCCATCCATTAGGTCAGGTTCCTGCAAAAATCGAAGATCAAGGCAATATAAATAGATCACATGCAAAAATTGAGACCAGCACTTCATCCAGGTTTCAGATCCTTCAGGAGAAGAATTATGAACGAGACTATCATATAAAACGAGATTACAGCAAGTTACCTGTTTTGGTTGAATAAATGTGGAAACTTCTGGAGGACTATTTTCATCCTTGTCGCCAAACAAGCTATCCAAAGAATCGGATGATTGAGAATTGGCTTTTTGAGTTTCCTATTTCAACCCATTGCAGATTAACTATTAGCCATCAAGAGCTCACACTTTATATTGATTGTCAAACACTCATTCCAAGAGAGAAGAATGAATGGAATGTAAGAGGTCTCATAACAACTTAGTGAAAACCAAAGGATTGGCTCTGAAGTTCCAATCTGGGTATACTACAGGAGGCTTTAATCAGAATCTTAACATCAAGAAGAATCTAATGGACAATTGGACATACAAGAAACAAACATAAACACAAAATTATGATAGTTCACAAAATATATACACACACATAAAGAAAAGACTTGGTGAGTAACACTGCCCACCATAGCCACGTGGCAGCGTTGCTCGTATATATATATATAGATAACTGTCTTTGCTAACAAAATCACTTACGGTATATCCAATAAGTGTTTCCAATAACAAGTCAAAATCATCTTCACCTGGATTTCAAACAAAAGTGGTCAGCAGAAAATCAATGTAGATGAAATTTCCTTTAGATAGAAACTTTCTTATCTCTCAATAAACTCATAAATGGCGAAAAACATAATACCCTTTTCTTCAATCACTTTGCTAACAAGAGCTGGTGAAAATCCCATCCCAATAAAAGATGATCTTAAGTTAGACCCAGATGAACTTGCCACACTGTCCTGAAATTATACAAGTTCAACTAACAGCTAACCTCAACTCAAACATCTTTAGCAGTAAATTAAACAAGGTCTAAAGAGTAGCTAGTAAATTTACTAGCATAAGCTATAATAACATGAAATAAAACAATTAATACAAAAAAAAATGAAATTGCAAACGTACCCCAACGTGTCTAGAGTAAGTTCTATCCTCGGGAGGTGACTCGAAGTCCAGGATCTCGGGCTTTGGCACAATTGCTTTCTGTTCATGCTCATTTTGCCCATTGTTGCAGCTGGGTAAATCGCCCTGTAAGTGTAAGCAGAATTTACAATCAACAAATTAAAATTTTTATTTTTAAAGAAATTAGAAGAGTAAAATTACTTGGACGTACTTACCATTGTAAAATCAAAGATAAAATTTACAATGCGGGCGCGGCTTAGTAATTGAAAATCTTTAAAGATTTTGCTTAGCTTCTGCGACTGCGAGACAAACAAATGAAAGTAAATCGGCAATTTATGAGTCTGTGACCATAATTTCCGTTTGAGAATGCTTTTAATATCATCAAAATTAAAATAAATAAATAAATTACTTTTTCAAACGTTTAATACCAAAAAATTAAAAAATTAAATTATATATATAAGCACTCTCAAACGCACTGTAAATAATCGGCACTGGCAACTGCGAAGACTCTTCGCAACTGGAGTGTTAATATGGGATATTATTGAGAAAGTAATTTTAAAATAAATATATGAATTTTATTAAATGAACGCACGAAAGAAATTCATCAGAAACGAGACGGCTGTTGATTACCGGTGACCCGCAAAAATCAGGTGGGTCATCATCGTCCTCAAGATGGTGCATGTGTAAGACGTGTCAAGATCTTAACCCGTTCGAATATTACTTTGGGCCCAGCCCAAAATGAATCGAGTTTTGTGGGAAATAATTTAGTGAGTTAACTCGTATAAATTATATGCCGACTAATACTGTCGTTTGGAATTATTTGATTAATTCAAGATTTATATATTATTTATGATATATTACGAAATATTGTAGGGTTAAGATAAATTGTGTTGCTCATTAGAATAAAATTTTGAGTTCGGTAACATTATACATATCATCGAGAAAATTATGTGTATCTTATTATATAGCAAGTAATATTGTTACATAATATTGTTTTATTAATTTATATATAATAAGTTAAGTGACTCACTAAAACAAAAAATAATAATCACTCGATAATACCATTTATCCTATGATAAATTACGACATCCATTAGATGATATATATTTATATATTTGTTTATGGTATAGTAAGTTATTGGGTGCATTAAAATATTTATATATATAAAATCTTAATTTGCACCACCATTAAATTATTTATCTTTATATGTATGTTTAATTGTAATTTTTTTTTTCACTTGCTTAAATAGTCTAATAATAAAAAAAGTTTGTAGTGTATTATAAAGATCTTAAGTTTGAATTCCTTTCCCTCAATTTAAAAAATTAAAATTTTAAATTTATTGAAGAGGTAGATTTTTCTTATTTTAATGCAATGAAATTTAATTAATTCTGATTTAAAATTTACAAACTATACCACAATAATATATGCATTAAATTTGACTATTTATGATTTAGATTTAAAAACTATATCGAAATAAATACCATTTTTATAAGTAAAGATAAATATCTGATATTATAAGTCCCGATAAATATACAATATCTCAGTATATTACAATAATATTGAAAAAAAAAAAGAATTGAGTTGACTTAGGCAACTCGACTACAATCTTATGAATTATCATATCTTTTGATACAAATTGACCCGTAAAAAACTCTCAATTGAAAAATCAGGCCTGTGTTTTTAATTTATTTTTCATTATTAAAATTTGACACTTGTGGACTATTAAGCACCTTTAGCACTAAATACCAAAAAATTCAATGCATAAAAACTTTTAAAAATTCAAGAAATAGTAGTTACTTAACCTTAATTATAAGATTTTACCAACTAATTTTAGAGTAAAATCATTACCATTTAATACCAATCAGATTTTATCAACTAATCATGAAATAAAAATCATATTAATTTTAAGTAATACTATACTTATATAATTACCAAATGATATATTGTCGATCAATACCTACCACCCATCAAATAATTATTAACTTTTTACTTCTTACTAACATAATAATTATACAATATTAACTGAAATACAAAATTTATAATCTTTAACTACATAAGCATAAAATTACCCTCTTAACTACATAAGCATAACATTACTAAATAATTTTATTAGAAGCAAAGTTCCAAATGTTTTCACTACACACTTCAGCAATACCAAAGACCCCAGTTGTAGAGGGGGAGTACAAGTAAGAACAAAACTAGCATAAATTCAGTTCTTCCACTTCAGTTGGATTTAACCAACCAAAACACTAATTCACATCATATATATGGAGGAGGTCAGCATGTATACGAAAACATCAAGGGAGAAGAATAAAAAATGACACAGAATATATATATATATTTATATATTCTTTTGTATCTTTGATTATAATGGAGGAGGCAAGAAAATAGAACCCAAGAAAAAAAAAAACAGAACAAGTATGAAAAAAGAAGAGTTTACAAAGTTACTTCAACTTATTTTAAGCAGCCAGCCAGAGTAAGTAAAACCCCACAAAAACCCCAAGACCTCAGTATAAAAAGTGTTGACCAGAACAAATGCTGAGTATAATAAAGATGGAAGAGAGAAGGAAAATAAACAGTGACCCAAAGGAACAATTTACCATAACCTGTTGAGCAGTACAACAATCTGACCGCAACAGAATCTACTAGGTAAAGCATGCTCATCAAAAAGTAAGTCCAAGTTAAACATAAGCATCTGTATCGTTAATTTTCGGATGAGGTTTTTGGAGAAGCACCCCCTTTGTCAAGATGTAGTGCCTTACGATCAAGAGGAATGGTACCAACTGTTAAAACACCCGAAGATTCAGCAAATCCATTGACTTTGATAGGCATTGATCCCACAGTAAAGACATCACGAGGTTCAGAATTTGTGACAGTAGTTGATTCAGCCAAGGGTTCTGACTCAGCTGGCATTGAGTTTAGAGTAAGTGAATCAGCGCTATGAGGAGGTGTAATTTCATTGTTTTCTTCAACTAATACTCGCTCTGCGTTTCCATTCCCAATATTAGAATTGGTGACACCAAAATTTGAAGAATGTTTCTCAGCGGCAGAAGTTACAGTTTCTTCCAAGCTGTTATGATTGTTATTCTTGTGGATCATCTCATCTTCCTTCGAAGGTAATTGAACAACACGATTTAACTTATCAGCAAGTCCTAATGCAGGTCCAAAGCATGGACCGCGTCCATGAAAGCTTTTAAATAGTAGCCGGGCCTTCTCTTCCTGCATGAACTTCTCACGCTTTTCATAGTACATAAAATCATCAAATAAAGAACTATTCAGAGGATGGTTTTTAAATATTTTCAGCATCTCCACACCTTTCTTATTCATTATCTGCACATGAAAAATCATAAGAAAACAGATTATCTCATAATCATGAAGAAAAGAAACTACAACAAGAATGATGTTCAAATATAAACATTAGACAAAAAATATATATCAAGCCTTAACAAAAGGACTTGCATATAATCCAATTCCAGAAGAACAAAGGTCTTATTCCAACTAGTCTCAATAAAAGCCTGGCACACAGCTACTCAGTCTATAAAAATTCAGTTTTCATCCATTATCCACAGAAAATAATTTCCCTTCTTCTCTCTTTTTTAATCTTCACTTCTCCACCTTAGGCACTCTAACTTATGTTACATAACTCCTTAAAATTCAAAAGATGAAGAAGCTAATTTCCCTTCTTCCCTCTTTTTTAATCTTCTCTTCTCCACCTTAGGCAACTCTTAACTTATGTTACATAACTCCTTAAAATTCAAAAGATGAAGAAGCCACTTAAATTGAGGAATCCATAAAGACTATATAGTCTATATGTGTGATGCAACCTTAAGTTTTAAGGTGCATAAAAGGCTAACATATTCCGTGACATTCCTTAAAAATACTTGGAAAAAGGAAATGTACCTCTTGCGTATCTCTGCTATTAGTCACAGGCTTGTTCTCATTGTTCTCTAATATGATAGGTCTAAAGCAGGTATTTGGCACATCTTTGATGATGTGCCACTTGACAGGGAAGCTCCCACTCCATTTGTCTTGCTGCCAAAAGTCCATATCCATATGGAAATCAACAGGACCAATCATTTCTGCAACACCACAGAATTGACTACTTGCATTAACCTGTATCAAGGATATGTCACATCAGCATAGCCAAAAAGGAGAAAAAGAAACTCACTCAGAGAGTTCCCCAATCAAAGATTAACAGTAGAAGCTATAAAGTAATAATGTTAAAATGTGATAGAGAGAACTCACAGAAAAGAACAGGAAGATAGGACACCCTGTAGGTTTCCCTGCAGCTAATTTCTGTGCATCTTCATAAGCACTCTGTAACTTCTTGTTTCCATGGGACGTAGATGACCAAACACCGTATTTGATACTCTTGTGCACATCATCCTCACTATATGATTTAATTACAAAAAATTTCACATCAACATAGTCAACTTGGAAATCTTCCTTGTTATACAGATCAGTGTTAATAATGATGTTTCCTTCGGCCTCACTAATGCCAGCTTTACTTGTATAGGCTTTAACCGCAAATTGATCTTTCGATTTGTTGGATCTAGGGCCCCTATTCTGTTCACTAAGTGCAAACACATCAGGGTTTCCACCCACATTGTTCAGTGCTCGTCCAACACCAATCTTCGGATGAAGTTTATCGACTATAAATCGTTCACGCGCACTTGATCGAAAGTCAGAAAAACCATTACCATCAGGGAGCGCAACTTTGACCTGGTTACGGTGAGAGAGAACTTTACCGCTTGACATGTCATTGAGAGGTTGAATGGAGCCAGATGGAGTTCGAACCTATAAATAGAGAGAAAATCAAAACCCCCAAAAATTGTAGTGGAAGGCAACCATATTGTAACCAGACGGTATAATGCCTTTTCAAGTCCAAAAAATCTTTATTTAAAAACCAACATGTAACTCATATTTACAGCATAAATTAGAAACATAAATAAACCATTGACGAGAAAGATTCCATTGGCAGCGCCATCATTATATAGCATCTAGCTACCTGATGACAGGCACACATCCTTAAAACAAGGGCTCCAGCAATTCTGATCAACACACAATGAATAAAAAGGGTGAATTTTTTTAACATTATTTAAATAAGCCAAAACATACCTGAAGAACATGGGATGAGGCTGCAGCAGAACTACCGGACAGTAAATTTCCATTTAACACAGCTTGGTTACTAGGCCCTGTGTTAGCTTTAGCTCTTGTTCCTTCCAAGACCTTGGTTAAGGAATTTTTCTGATTTAAGGAAACTTTGGGAGGATTTGCAGGGAAGGTTGTGGATGCTGAGGCAACACTATTTTTATAACCTCTTCCATCAGGTCTGTTAACTATAGATGCACCAGCATTCAACAAGGGGTCTGGAAAACTATTTGACATGGTATCTGGTGGAATTCCAACTGGAACATAAGTGGGTGACGGTACAGGATCATGGAAAGGGGGAACGGTGTAATACTGTTGCGCCCCTACAAATGGGCCATCAACGCCCATCAATGCCCCAGGAATGTAAGGATTGTATGGGTTGTATGGAGACTGTGCATATCCATAGCTAGGTGTATAATATACATAAGGCAAACTTTCAGTTTGCGCACCCTGAATCCAAACCAAAAAGAGAAACAAAACAAAACATATGAGAACAACCCGATATCACAAGTTATTAAGACGCAACCTATTCTACAATAAGTTAAGTCTTGAGGAAGGGAAAGAGACACTTGCCGCATATTGGAAATCAGGACCATCTACACCAAATATCTTATAATGGTCCTCCCACTCGCCGGGTGATTCGAAACCTAATCACATCAAACCAATAATACATTATCAAAAGAGAACAGCATCAAGCACCTACAAATTCACTATAACTAAAACCCAAAACTTACCTGTACAATAATACCCATAATTGGTGGCAGTAGGATAATATAAGCCACCCTGATCAATAAACTCGGCAGCTCCCTCGTTGTACATAGGGTCAAATTGTTCAAGAAAAGGAGTTGTCAAACTTGGGTACGATTCTGTGCCTTGAATCTAAAAGTCAAGAAAACTATAAAAGGTCACTACAATCAACATAATCAGATGAACACAGGTTCGACAAAGAATTCAAATATATTTTAACTAACAGCAATTTTTAACAAAATAATACCAGGTAACTTTCACCATTTCTGTTGTCAGACACATTATACATTTCCATTCAAAGACCGCCGCCACCACTGTTACAAGAGCAGAGAATGAAAAAAAAAACTTTATTAAAAAAACAAGTGAGATCTTTATTAAATAAATTTAGGTTCTTATTATTCTAAAGTAAAAGCACAAATAGCTCAATAATATTTGTGACACCTAAACAATAATTGATTAACACTTAAATAAAATAGACTTACAAATCGAAAACAACTCAAATAAATATAACTAAACTTCATAAAAAAGAACTCAAAAATAAATAAATAAATAAAACAGTATCACAGAACTAGATAAATGAAGTGAAAGGCGGAAAAAGCTTTTATAAAAAAGAAAGAAAAACAAAAAAAAAAGAGTTACCAGATAATAGAGATGAATTGGATTAGGCCATGTTCGAAAAAGAGAGTTGTTGGAGGGAGGAATTGAGGGATTTGAAGCGAAGAGAGGGGGAGGTTTCAAAGCAACATTTTTTCCTTCTTAGGAAGTGAAAGCCTAACCCTAAGAGAGAGAAAAAAAGGACATAGAGATTAGAGAGAGAGTTGAATTTGGGGCGGTTTTGGGATTTCGGGTGTTGGTGTTTGTGTGCCAACAAAACCCACGGAGAGGCGCAAATGAGATTCCTCAAGCTCACAATACGATGCGTTTTATAGTTTTTTGAATGGATGACCAGAGTAGCCTGGTCGGTTCGTTTAATATCGAGAGTGCCACTGAGTAGGTGAGTATTAGCGGTCGTGATAGCCCCGCCCATTGAAGTCCCCATCACTTAAATATTGCCGTTTTCGAGGGGTATTTTAATACTTTCATTCGTTCAGAGAAGAATTTTGTGTATTTAAGTTGGAATTAATAAATTGTTGCATCTTCCCTCCTTTTCTTTCTCAGCAAGAAATCTTTTCCCTCCCTACGGCATTTGCTTAAATTGTTCCACGGTAAAAGATTTACAATGCCTTTTTTATATTAAAATAAAATTTTTGAGTTTAAATTCTCTTCTTTTATATAAAAAAAATCTTCCTTCATATTAAAAAGTAATTGAAATATTGAGTTCAAATATCTCCTCTTTTGTGTTGAAAAACATCTTTCTCATATCAAAAAAAAAAAAAACAAAGTAAATCTTTAAAATAAAGATTTTGAGTTCAAATTCTCTTTTCTCCCATATCAAAAAAATCATTTCTCTCTTATATATTAAAAAAAAGTCAGTCTTTAGAGTGAAGATCTTGAACACTATATCAAAACTATGTTACTTCGTTTGGCTATTATTGTTCTCAATATGTAACTTTTGCACTATAGACCTAGCCTTTCATGAGTTAAAAGGCTTTTAAACAATGCTATTAAAATTTCAGTCCAACTCGGGGGCTACTAGTTTTTTTCTTTTTAAAATTTAATGCTGAATTTGAATTTATTTAGTCATTAAGTGGTTTATTTTTCTAACTTAATAAAAAATTTAAATCAATTTTAATTTAATTAAAAAGTCAATTTTTTTTTTACTTTTTTAACTCACTGTAAAAAATATAATAATATTACAAATAATTTTACTTAAATCAATTTTAATTTAATTAAAAAGTCAATTTTTTTTTTTACTTTTTTAACTCACTGTAAAAAATATAATAATATTACAAATAATTTTACATTTATTTTCAAACATGAAATTATTCAACTCTATTCAAAATTTAGTAAAAAATAAATAAATGCTACTTAATCTTAGTAGACTTTTCGGCCGTGCTATTAAAGCCTTATTATGAACTTTTTCGATATTTTTTTTATTGTACATAATTAATACATAGAGTGCAATAATAATTTTTTTGTTTAAAAAAAACTCATGCCACAAAAAATACGATATGGATTTGTTTGAAGTGCATGTGCTATCATTAAATGCTACAATTTTTTGGAGATAAAATGGAAAGCTTTCACGATGTCAATGGAGTAGTAGGAGGCCATCTTTTTCAACGTTGCATTAAGAGTCGTGATTGAAACAAGCCGGAAACTTCATTTGGTAGATTTTGTTTAACTTAGGCTAGGGAAATGAGGAAAGTACAAGTGGAGGTTTTTTTGTTAAAAAGAAAAAAAACTCTCTCATCGTTTATTGTTTATTATCAATCAAGGATTGAACCAGAATGTCTCTTTCTTCATTCCAGTTATGGAATGTATGCATCCATTATAGGTCCATGCCTTTACAAGGAAAGGCAAAGTGATTTGGGACTTAGGATCCAAACAAACAAACAGAAGCTACTGCCATAGCCTATGAAATATATTTTTAAAAAAATAAAAAGTACTTCTTGATATTGTCGGGTAAAACAAAGCACATTGAATAATTTGAGAAGGCATAAGATGGCAAGATGAATATAATAGTACAAGATATAAAAATTAAAGGAAGGTGGAGGAGTTTGAAGCTAACCTTAAAACAGACAGCCTCAAACTACTCTTAATTATCCTAAAATAACACTTGTGGTTTGTGGATTACTCTGCAAGCGGCAGCTGAACAGCTTGCATCATTTCATCCCCTCACTGCCATAAATTTACGACTTCACCACCAAAATAACCCAATCTCAATTTCAAATTTGGTCTCAAAATCATCATCACTTAGACCCGGAGTCATTGAACAAACAAAAAATGAGCATTGCGTACAAAGTTACAAATTTGATGTATCGCCCCTTAAAGTTCTCTCACAGATTGATGGCCTGAATCTGCTCCTGTCTCTGGAAGCACTGGCTCTGTCTCGGTACTTTCAATTACCGGTAATGATGCTGCCGCAGACTCTGTTGCCGGAAGTGCACTACCCTGCAAGCCAGGAGACATAGGAGCAGCCATAGACATGGGTAACATCTGTGATTCAGGAAGGATATCAAATCCAGAAACTCTGCGACCCTTCCGATCACGAGGCCTTTCATATCTGTCATAGCTGGGACCACGGCTACGACTGCGGTTATGACTAGGGCTGCAACTGCGGTCGTGACTGGGGCTGCGACTGCGACTGCGACTGTGACTGTGGCCACGGGACCAGCTTCGACTCCGGCTCCAGCTCCTACTCCTGCTCCTGCTCCTGCTCCTGCTGCTCCCACTCCCGCTTCTGCTCCTGCTTCTGCTGTTACCCCATGTACGAACCCTTTCTGGACTACGACTATAACTTCTGCCCCCACTCCTATCAGCAATATCTCTTCTGTTATCAAATCGACCCCGTCCGCGACCACGTCCACGCCCATCCATATTATTGTATCGATCATGAGGACCGCGGTCATTTCTGCCCCAACCAACATTACTACCAACAGGGCCACCAAATCCCCGTCCCCTGTTTCCACGCCCAGAAAACATGTCACCTCTCCCTTCATGGCCAGCAAAGCCACCATCCCTCATACCACCACGGCCACCAAAGTTGCCTTCCCTCATGCCACCACGTCCACTGAAGTTGCCTTCCCTCATGCCACCTCGGCCACCAAAACCGCCGTCCCTTGTGCCGACACGGCCACCAAAACCACCATCTCTCATTCCACCACGTCCACCAGAATCCCAATGCCCACCACTACTACCTCCGGCATCAAAACGGTTCATCCCACCTCGATCCTTGCCGAAACCAGGTGCACCACGCGAAGCCATCTCTCTGATCTCTGGGGGCACATGCTGGTTAGCCCCCTCCAGAACTTTAATCAAATCAGCTGCATATTTCCAATCCTGCTCAGAGAAAAAGGTGTATGCCACTCCAGTTGCACCAGCCCTCCCAGTTCTTCCAATTCGATGGACGTAATCCTCAATCCCAGTGGGAAAATCATAATTGATCACTACTCTACAACATGAAAAGCTCAAAATAATGTCAACTGCAGTGGCATATAGTTCTATACAACAGATATTAGAAGCCCATATACTTCATCAAATACACATAAAGAACAGGTAACTTACCTTATGTCTTTAATGTCAAGCCCCCGTGCAGCAACATCAGTAGCAACTAAAATTGGAGATTTTCCACTGCGAAACTGATTTAAAACCCAGTCTCTCTCACCTTGAGACTTGTCTCCATGGATTGCAATAGCTCCAAAGTTACGTCCAATGCTACGTGCAAGTTGGTCGCACAATCGCTTTGTAGAACAGAATATAATGACCCGTGAACCTCGTTCTTGAGCTCTAAGGATCTGCTGCAATCGCCTCTCCTTCTCCATCTGGGAAACTACTTCAACATGCTGCACATTCAATAATTATTTTCAAATAAAAATGTTACCATCTATATAGCACAAGGACAAAAAGGTTTCACAAACATATTACTCAAAATGGAGACATGTAACTTCTACATGTGATCACAAAAACACACTAGATCAAAACAATCATCTGATGCAAGCAACATTCCACAAATAAATAAATCCAGTTGAAAAAAAAAATAACAGGTAGAAGAGTCATGAGCTTGTCAAGAGATCATCGATCAGATCAAGTTTAAACTAATCAGATCTCATACTTAAAACCCATGGCACCTAACCAGAATCCAGACTTTTCAATTAGCTTAACCAACGAATAAAGGGCTAATATTTGCCCAAAACAGTAAAACAGCTTCCCTGTCAACAAGAAGCTCTTACCATAAAAACTGCATAGACCCAGAACTTTTGGTATAATGAGACGTGACTCGTATGTTGTTATTATCAACATGTTAAATCATATTTTCAACATCACAACCTTTTCAACAGCATGTTACACTAAGTAACCCACATACTCTGGTTTTCAAGAAAGTAACGGCAAACAAACTCATTATACCTGTGTGATAGACTTGTTTGCAGCAAGCTCAACACTGCCTATGTTCACCTGGACAGGGTTGACAAGTAGATCACTGGCTATTTTTCTCACATCCTTGGGCCAGGTTGCAGTATACATAAGAGTTTGTCTGCGTGGTGGTATCTCATTCACAATCTTACGGATTTGCGGTTCAAAACCCATGTCAAGCATTCGATCTGCCTCGTCAAGCACAAGCAATGAAACTTGCCCAAAGTCAATTTTTTTCATTTCGAGAATGTCATTAAGCCGACCAGGAGTTGCCACCACAATGTCTGCTCCCCTGTCCAGTTCTCTCAATTGAGGACCCTTTGGAGCTCCACCATACAAGCACTGGGGCAAGGATTAAGGTCAAATGACAACAGAATATAATTGCTTAATTTTGAAAAGGATAACAAATGAGCATTTAAAACACACCGTGCAAGAGAACCTTGAAGATCGGCCAAACTTGTTGGCCTCATCTTGTATTTGTGTGGCCAGCTCCCTGGTTGGAGCCAGAACCAAAACTGTTGGCCCATTTTGAGGATTATTATGACGCTGTCTAAGAAGCATGAAGGCAGGGATCAAGTAGCCCAATGTTTTACCAGAACCTGTTTTCGCAATTGCTACTATGTCTCTACCTTGAAGTGCAATAGGCCATGTTTGTGCCTGGATTGGAGTGGGGGATGAAAATCCAGCAGAATGGATCTGAAAAAGAAAACAAAAGAAAGAAGATCAATATAGCAACTAAGCATATAAAAAACAATACCCACATCTAAATCTAGTGCATCCATGGTGGAAAGGAAGAGTGAACAAAGCAAGTCCAATTTTATCATGATAGAAAGGAAAATAAAATCCATGGATATACAGTTGCTTACAGAAGCAACTCGAGGCAACAAAAGAGGGCAATAAAGACATAAGTGGCGGCAAGAATCCCAGTCACATCAGGTGTGATTTGGACGAAGGGCCAACCACCCTATTAGAAGATGCCCAAGAAAGGCTCCAATTGTCCATTTTGCAGCCTCCAAAAATTAGAATAGTTGTTGCAAGTGTAATTGTGGCAATAGCAGCGCAGCGTACGACATATGCTCCTCCTCCGGAGCAGATATCGCACCTGCGACAAGTGAGAACTAATAAGTTTTAGACAATATTATCACTAGAAAGATTTGAAGTTCATCTCATATTTGATTTGTAACCCTAGCACATCAAATATTATATAAATGCAGATGTAAAACTTGCCTCTCTCAATATCTCTGGGGGGAAACCAGTGGCTTCAAATGTCATGAACGGTGCTGGTACATTGTCCCCCTATAAAATTCAGTATAAAATTTGAGTCACAAAAAGTTCCATATAGATTAAAGATGCCATGGGATCTAGAAATAAAACAACAGCTCACCACACAGGTGCATTATGTTCACATGTTATATAATTGAAAATAATTATGTTATTAGGTTCTAAATCTTTCAAAATGCAGAAGACATTCTCGCATACACATAGACATGCATAAGAGTAGCCATGCAAGTTAAGATCAAATACAGACCGTAGCAGTCACTTCATGCTGTTGGCGGTAAACTTCAGCAGGTGACAGGCTAGTGACACCAGAAGATCCAACAAGAGGTGGCCTCATCATAGCATTATTTGGAAATGGGCCAGCAGGACCATACATATTAGGCAGGGCATGCCCGGCTACAGCATTCAATCCAGCAGCATGGCCAGGAGTGAGATTTTGAAGTGGGGCACCACCCATCCTTGTCTCCTGAAAAGGAGAAGCCACAATTTGTAAATAAAGAAACAGAAAATATAAATTGCAAACAATTTCATCAACAATAACCAACATTGCATGCAAAACCAAAGAGGCATCTCTTTAACGACAAATAATTAAACAACCAGTGCAGCAAAAATAATTTAAAAAATAAATAAAATTAAAAAACGAAGGAAAAAACAACTAATATATACAGGTTGGAGTAGCATTTAAATTAAATATCAAGAAATAAATAGTAATATAAAAAAAAAAAAATTCCTTCCCCACGCAGAAGGAAGACTATGATAGCATTATACATATGCTAACAAACTTGAATGTAGCTCACACCATGCTTCCTGTTACGTGCATATATATCCGTCTACCCTCTATATAGAAGTTCTTCCATTATTTCACTAATCAAATAATCTGGTTCCAATATTGAAACTTGTACCCTAAAGGAAATAAAAGTGAATGTTTAAAAACCTCTGATATACCTGTAGATTTCTCCCCATGGGTAAGGCTGCAAGCTTGGGCTGCTGTGGACCCACGATTGGTCCATCCTTGTTACCATTAAAATAGTAATCATTTCCAGTTTTACCACGTGCATTATCCTCAAAACCCATATTCAATCCAAACGGAGGATGACTAGACGAGTTATTGTGCATCACCGGTGGACCCATCTGATTCTCAAACCTAGGACCATGCTGCAGGTGAGCCACATCAGTCCCGGTTTGCTGCAGTTGAACCATGGTATTAGGCTTCTGCGTATTGATTGAAGAACCAGCAAACTGCATTGAATTGGTTCCACCAGGGAGGTGTTGAGTAGATGAAGGACCAGTCTGTTGAAAATGGGATGGAGAAACCCCTGTTTGGTTTCCTAGTTGAAAATCAACATCCTCCCTCTTTGTGATAGCTGCCTTATTATACTCTTGTTGACTTGCAAACTGCTGCCCCTGCACTCCAAGTTGTGTTTGCTGCTGTGAACTTTGTTGCCCCTGGGGAATGCCTTGTTGATATGACATGTACTGCAATTGCTGATGTGAATATTGATGCCCTTGTTGCACCATCTGTGAGTTTTGATGAGGCAGTGATTGCTGCCCAAGCTGCTGGGGCATTGGCTGATGTTGTATTTGCTGTCCTGGTTGCTGTGGCCACTGCTGACCTGGATACTGCATCATTTGTGGCCTCATTTGCGGTGCAAACTGCCCTGGATGTTGCATGGCCTGACCCATATGTGAACCCTGTTGCTGCAAATCCTGCTGGTCAGAAGCCTGTGCTGCCAAAGGACCGTGATTCTGAACCACTGTTTGCCCATGCTGCTGAGGCATCTGGCTCATTTGTTGACCCTGTTGTGGTGTGGCTTGTGTCATTTGCGGCTCACTTTGTGCAGCCACAATACCGTTAGGTTGCATCGGATGGGCAACTGGTAGAGGAGCCAGGTTAGGAGTAGAACCTGAAGGAGGTGGCAGTGGTGGAGGCACAGAAGCAGGTTTCTCATACTGGGTAATGTTAGTTTCCGGATTCCAATAATATAAAAGACCTGTGCTTCCATCAATCAGTCCCTTCCAAGGTTTCGGAAGAGTAGGATCGTCCGGAGCATACCGTGGACCAAGAGAAGCAGATGTTGCTTCTGCTGTTGCCATTCACAATATCAGCCTACAACCAAGTTAAATAATCCACATATTAGAAATAACATCGGAAGCCCTATACACCATTATGCAATCTCAATTTTAAGGGGGAAAAAATTGAGCAAGATTCTCCAAATTATTCGACCCATTAGCAAGTAATCAACATTTCGTAGCTCATTCGTGCAAAATCCCAATTGAATTGGTTTTCCATTTAATCGAAGTTTACATATCGTCTTCCAGATTATATAAGCAAATAAATTCATCAATGGAAATTGAAAAAAAAATAAAAATTAGTATTATGAATTAGATTGACAGAATTCAATAATTTAATCATTTCATTCACCGACAAACAAATGAAAGTTTAAAACTCAATAAACCCTAATGTCGTCTGAAAGATTGACGAACCCTAAAAGAAACAAACACGCAATATCTAACTCATCGCAAAAATTTGAAAAAAAAATACACTAAACCAAAATTCTTCTACGTACCTCTGTGAAGTTTCCAATGAATTGATTCACCCCTAATTAGAGATGATATGTAAGCAGATAATTTATTTTTTTCAAAAAAAAAACTGAAATCGTCGAGGAGTTGTTCTAGTCCTTGCACTGACTAGAACGAAAATTCTTAGCAAAACGAAGAGGAAAATGTTTACTTGCAAGCAATTTTATTGGATGTTAGGGTTCGAGTGGGGAAATTATCACGTAACCCGCCAATCTATGGTTTATAATGTACCTTCAGTTGATAGTGCTAATCGAGCGGTGAATAGTCTGGTGTTCGGGAACCACCGACCGTTGTGCGCTGGCGGTTTTGATTGGATCACGACTAGTGCTTTTCTTGACCGTGTTTATGGATGTGATTTTTTAGGCGGTGCGTGGGGATTTGTCGGGATGATCTAACGGTTGGGATTGATTGTGTTTGAGTGGTTTTTTTATTTATTTTTAAGGACCTGTTGGTACGTTCCTTAAATAGGGCTCCTTTAGAGCTTTCACCGTTAAGAGTTTTTTTAGATATATTTTTTAAAACAAATTATTAATCTTTTGCTTGTCATTTATATTTTTTTAAAATTTTATATAATTATTTTTCAATAAATAGTTTAAAATATGTTTCAATAAAATTGAAGTAAAAAAATTAAATAAAATAAATTATTTTAAATCATTCAATACTTTAAAAAAATTTACTTTTAAAAATTTTAATTTTAAAATATTTTAATAAAGATAAAATATTTTTTTAATCTTAAAATTTATTTTTTTATTTACAAGAAAAATGACATTTAAACTCTAAAACAATGAACGTACAATGCAATTATTTCAAAAATCTTATCAATACTTTTATTAAGTAACAATTTTTGTTTATTTTAACAATTAAAAAATAGTTTATATATCTTATTTTTTAAAAACTTAAGGTTTGAATATTTTTTTTATTAAAATAGATTAAAATCTTATTTGACAAATATGTTAATGAACTTTTTAAAATCACTAAAATTTGTATGTATTTTTCTTAAAATGTTAGGGGTTTAGATATGTGTTCCCCTCTTTACAATCAAATGCTTTGAAATAATTTTGTAAAATTTTTAATATTAAAGAGATCTTTTTTTTATAGAGATATTATTAAGAATACTCGTGAGATATAACTTAATATTAATAATACTTATTAATTTATAAAATAGATAGTAATACTAAACCATTAAAGAATATTCTGTTAAAATTAATAGAATTATGTGAAATAATTAAATTACCTTTTAAAATATATTCTATCGAGCACCATTTAACAAAAATATTTTTTTATTAATAAATTAATAATAATAGAGCACCGCTTAAAAAAAGTAATAAATTAATAATATTTTTTGTTTTTTTTTATTTTTTTTAAATTAATCAAATTTTAAAATAATTATTTTTTAAAGGGCTGCTCTTTACGGTGGCCACTTTTGTCTCTTTAACGTTTTTTTAATTTTATTTAATTATTATTATTTTTAAAAAAAATTAAGTATTTTAATACAAGAATAATACTATTTAGATAAAGGGATAAATATGTTTAGTTAACGAAATAAGTGTTTGGATATAAAATAATGATTGTCTAAATAAAATAATATTTAAATAATGATATTACCTATTTTATCTATTAATTTTAACAAAAAATTCTCTAATATTAAACATTATTACCTGTTTTTGAAACTAATGTGTATTACTAAAATTAGGTTACAAATATTTTTGATAATATCCTTATATATATATATATATATATAATAAACAGACTATAAGTAAGAAATTATTTTGAGTTGATGTCGGAAATAAGTGAAACTGTTGTGTGGGTATAAGTTGAGAATTTGGTGGGTGTAGAAAGAATTAAAATCTTGGGTCGTAATATTTCAGGTTAACACAACATATTTTCAATCCACGCGAATAAGACCCATTCAGTTAGGAGTGTCGGTGGAATTCAGTTTCACCGATTTAACTAATAATTTATCAAATTCCTTATTAAAACCCAATTCAATTTATTAATATGTAAAATTTAACCCGATCCAAATTATTAAAAACATTACAAATTCAAATCTAATTTGATTTGATTCAAAATTATAATAAAAATATATTAATTTTATTCAAAAGTATCAACTTAATTAAACCTATTGCATTATAACTCAACACCCTTAATTTATATCATGAGTTGTTATTGGGTGATTTAAAGTTAAGTTTTAGGTTCACCAATCTTTGATTTAGCAAAAATAAATAGTTTATCCTGTAAAAACTATATGGCTTCATCTTTTTTCAACTTTTGATACAGTTGAGCGAATAAATACATGACACAATTTAAAAATTATTTTATTTATAAAAATATTATGATACTAGTCTTCAATTTTAATCAGATTTAATAAATTTCTCTAAAAAAAAAACCAATGCAATCCAAATTTAATAATAAGAACAAATAGAAAAACTTATGCGCTTAATTAGGGAAAAAAAATTAGGAGTTTGCATTCGAATTAAAATTATTTTAAAATTAAACTTTTACTTAAGCAAATAGAAACATGTGATTAATATTTAATAAAAAATGATAATAGATTTTGACTTTCAATGTTCGATATAATACGCATTTAAAAATAATCTTTAAAAATATAAGTAAATTTAACTTAAAAGATAAATCATAATTATTCACATTAACCATCGTGGCCATCTCAATAAATATTATGAGAATTTTACTCCTCCTTTAATAAAATTTTTTTTTCAAGAATTTTATATTTGTCATATTCATGCTTTCTTAAAAAATAATTAGACAACAATATAAGGTAATTATAATCACACATGTATGACAAAATCATTGCATATAACCATTGTAGTCTTTTGTAATATTTAGAAGAAAACAAAAAAAATTTGTGAGTTTATTTAAAACTTCTTTCAAAATTTTTATTTATAATTTTATTCAATTACAAAAATAAAAGATTATTTCAATCAACATACGTGGAGTATAAAAATAGATATTATTTAAAAAAATATTAATGTGATACGATAAAAACTGGGGCCGATGAAATGAAACATCGGCTTGTCGTTTGAAAGATCGGAAAAAAAATAAACGACTTATCTTACTACAAGCAAATGGTCTGCCGTCGAAAGAGTAAATACAAAGACGACATGACGTATGTTTCTTATAAGTTCTGTTAATACTTGATGCTTGCTTCACTACGTTTCGTCGGTACCCTTGTGGCGAGGGAAAGCTTCTGTTAAATATTTATAACGGAATCGCCCCGTGGGAAGGAGACCAGAAAGAATTTCTGGAACTTTCTCATTTCTTCCGTCTCTTTCTTTAATTTTCTCAACGGCGACAGACACAGGCACAGACACGGACACCGCCTGTCACTTTAAACTTTCCCCTGAAACCAAAAGAAAGAAAACCAAACCAGCAGTTTCATTTTAGCAATAGAACTTGCACCGGGAAAATCGTTGGCCATGGAAACTAAGGCGGCAGCTCCAGCGTTGGCTCTTGCTGATACCGACATCAATTGGGACCGGTTAGCTCTCTTCCTTTTTTTTTGTTTTCTTAAATTTATTTTTTAAGCTGAGCTGTAGAAATTTGCGTAAATTGTATTGCTAGCTCGAATGGTTTGAAGTTAGTGGAAAATATGAGATCACGACAATAGCTTGATTGTGAAAGCAAGAATTTATGGGTACGAAGAAAAGAGAAATGAATTATACAAACGTATTATAGCTGCCAATTTTTGAGATTTATGTGAAGCTCAAACAGTTAAATTGATGTGATGACAGTGAATGGTTTAAGTTTTGTTCTATGAGAAGCTATTATCGTGCAGTTATGAATATGATTAGCACACTGCCATAGTCAAGTTTTTGAATGAGCTGTTACTGGCTGGGTTCCATGTATTATAAATAATGCTACACTTACCCCGATATTTTCTATCCAAAGTAATGCGGGAAGAATTTATTGGATAGTTAATTTTTGTAATTTCTAAAATCACCAGTCATATAATTTTGCCACTCAATAGTTACTTGAAACATTACGCATTACTTGGGATGAAAAATGTTGGATCAAAATTGGGAAGTGTAGGATCACTTTTGTATTATTTGCCACGATGTGATGTAAGCACAAATAACTCCCACTTTATGTATTGGTGTCCACACAAAAAAAAAAATGAAGTTAGAGTTTCTTTTTCTTTCCTTCTTTTTTTTTCTTTAATATCATGTCATATGCTTATGATTACTGTGTTGTTGAGCTCACTTTAAAGCTAGAGCTAGAGCTAGAGCTAGAGCTAGAGCTAGAGCTAGAGCTAGAGCTAATTCTAACTTTTTTCTAACCTTACTTTGTCTGTGATATAGGTTGGACAAGACAAGGTTTCATATTATTGGGGCTATCCTCTTTACGGCTCAATCAGCTTTGTTACATCCAACTGCAGTTGTAAAGACAAGAATGCAAGTAGCTAATTCTGGCTTTCGTCAAATGCGTGGAATATCGGTCTTTACGCGTATCTTAAGGAATGATGGGATTCCTGGTATTTTCAGAGGTTTTGGCACCTCTGCTGTTGGATCGTTGCCTGGTAGGGTTCTATGTTTGACCTCACTTGAAGTATCCAAGGACATGATGTTGAAATACACTGAAGGCGTTGACATGCCTGAAGCTACTCGTGTTGGCATTGCTAATGGAGTGGCAGGCATGTTGTCAAACTTAGTTTCTTGTGCATACTTTGTGCCTTTGGATGTGGTATGTAAACCGGCTCTTTACTATTAAAATTTTTATTTTTTTGGGTTATGTTTCTACAATGATGGAAAACAGAGTTCAGAAAAAAAGAAAGGGTTTAAAGAAAGAAAAAGATCCTGTGAATTAAATGCTGGATCTTGGTTGGTGTAGCCATATAATTTAAAGTTGATTTGCTAATTGAGAACAAATATCCTAGAGGTGCTTTCAGGAAACTGCTTTATATGTATGTCAGAGCACGGATAAGCCATGTGTAGTTCTTTTTTGTACATAGAGTTAGAGAACGTTCTGTCTTTTTGTAGATGCAATGCCTGAACTGTTATGTGTTCTGTTATTTGTTTCATTTCAGATTTGCCAGAGACTAATGGTGCAAGGACTCCCTGGAACTACATACTGTAATGGGCCATTTGATGTTGTGCATAAAGTGATAAAAGCTGAAGGTGTTCGTGGTATGTATAGAGGCTTCGGATTAACAGCTTTTACCCAGTCTCCGGCATCTGCTCTTTGGTGGGGTGCCTATGGTGCTGCCCAGCATGTAATTTGGAGGTATATCAAATTATCCCAGAGGCCTATGATTTGCCTTAAGGTTACAATATGGACTGAATATTTTGATAATTATTGCACTTTTATCATTACTAGGAGCTTGGGATATAGAGATGACATGGAGAAGAAACCATCTCATATGGAGATGGTTACAGTTCAGGCAACAGCAGGAATGGCAGCTGGTGCTTGTTCTACAGTAATCACTACTCCAGTAGATACCGTGAAGACACGACTTCAGGTAGACATGATTATTTCTCATCCATTTCCTTGCTTTAGTATGTTGTGGTGACTGATGAGGTAACTTTGTTTTTGATCATGTTTATGTGTGGCATTCTGTCAATTTGTCATATTCAGAGCAACTTTGATATGATTATTTTCCATCAATGTTGTAGGTCATGGATAACTATGGGGTCGGAAGACCATCGGTAATCAAGACGATTAAGACACTCCTTAAAGAAGATGGTTGGTGGGGATTCTATAGAGGGTTTGGACCTCGGTTCTTGAACCAGTCACTCTATGGGACTACAATGATAGTTACTTACGAATTGATAAGTATGTAGACCTACTTTTTATTCTTCTTAGAAGATTAGTCAGCTCACTTTGTGCCCT
Source organism: Ailanthus altissimus (assembly GCA_946807835.1). Classification (NCBI taxonomy): domain Eukaryota; kingdom Viridiplantae; phylum Streptophyta; class Magnoliopsida; order Sapindales; family Simaroubaceae; genus Ailanthus; species Ailanthus altissimus. The sequence continues at coordinate 29,577,831 of OX327693.1, forward strand.
TGCTTGAATTTACAACATGCCATTAGCTATTCTGCACAAAGTGTCATCGATTTCATAATTTTATGGTACTAAAACTTGAATATTACTCCGAAATTGCATCATTTTAAAATTTTCTGAGTTTTTAAGTGTATGCAAAGCTTTCTTTCAATTTTAGAAATATGTCCTCTGTCTTGTCTCTGCTTGCATCTGGGTTTCTGTTGTCTTCATGTTTAATTCAGGGCAAAAGCTCATGACTGACATATCAGTTTTGGACAGTTAGATTTTTCTGTTCTAGCTATATTGATGATTAAAATGTTCAGCAATGACTGACCCTTTTGTTTCTCTTGTCTGCACTATTCTTACCAGAGAGATTATCAGTAAAACAAAATTGAATTTTCAACACCCGAGGAAGGTGCAAGTTCTCCATAACACCACAACAGTTTTCTGAATTGCAAACAAGTAGTTTTGGGTAGCATTTCTCTTAACAGGAAGGCATATGGCGCTTCAATTGTTTCATGATAGCGGCATTTGCATAAATGGATTAGGTAGTCTTTCTTGAAGAGATTCTTCAACTTGATTCATTACCTTCTCCATTGGTCGAGGAGAAGGTTCCTTGGAACAATTTAGCACTTTAGGCCAATATCTTATTGTTGTGTTTTTTTGCTTCCAAGATTTCGATTTGCATGTAGCCTATTGACTATCAGTTTTTATCATCAGCTGAATGTTCAGTAGTTTTTATTATAATTTTGAGTAAAATGTGTATTCATGCTCATACATTCTACTGGCATAGAACCTATCCAATTTTTACCTTTATTTTGCGATGGTTGGTTGTTCACGGACTAGTTGTATATTCTGTTTCTTTTTTTTGATTCAATATCAATAATGTTCATCCAACGATAAACTTAATTCAAATTAGATAGTTATAATATAATTAAATCTCGAACGAACAAAATATTGAATTGAATTGCATCAGTTTATATTGGGGTTATCACTTAATTTTGTACTTATTATTTTATTTTTCAAGAGAGGAAAAGAGAGAAATTTTCTTAAGTTCGCATCTTATAATTATTATGATTCTTTATGTCTTTAACATAATCACCTAATAAAATAGGAAGGGAAGTGGAATAAATTGTCGAAATTACTGACAAGATTCCTCTTTTAAGGCATTTACTGGTTAAGAGCGTGTTTGGAATTGTAATAGCTACTAGAATAATTATTTCTTTTTTTTATCGGATGGTATCGGCTATTTATTGGTTAAAGGCATGTTGGAATTGTGATCGCTTCTAGAATAATCACTTTTTTTTTATCTTTATAAAAAAGGTGATTATTCTAGAAGCCATTACAATTACAAACATGACCTTATCAGGTTGAAAATGATAAAGCTTGTTGAAAAGAAGCATAAGCCGCCCATTGGACATATTTTATTAGAAATTTTTTTACTCAGTGGGCTTATTAGGGATAAATATAAATTTATTTTAATGTTTTGAGTTAATTAACAAATTTATTTTAGTTAAATTTAAAATATTTAATTTTATCATAATTTGTTAATTTTTTTTGTTAATTTTAATAATAAAAAGATAAAAATATAATTTAATTATACAAATAAATTATACATTGAACATATAGTATAATATTACTTATTCATTATTTTTTCGAACACGTGTCATAATTTTATCCATTAATTTAATTTAATATAATATAATTTTAAAAATAAATTTTAATAATATAACACGTGTCAGAATGTGATTAGTACTTTTAGACACATGTCATCATATAATTAGTTAATTTTAAATAATTTGTAAATAAAATAAATTATACCAAAAAATAAAAAAAGGTACTATCGTCGGAAAACGGTGGTCGGCTGGTTGCTGACCACCATTTTCTGACAATACGCCGATAACAAAAATTTATCAAATTTACATAATTGATTTTTTTTTTTATATATATACAATTGTGAAATTATTTTTGACAAAAAAGTCTAAAAAGGTAAAAAAATAGTGAAGAGTGGCGGCAATCACCATCGCCTATCGTTAAACGATGGAGCGATGACTTTTTTTTATAAAAAATGATCCTACCACTGCGTAAAAAAAAAAGAGTATAATGATATAAATTTTTTTTTTTCATTGTCATTGTCGCAAAAAAATGGCGATCGGCCGACGGCCACTTTTTCGACGACAGTACCAATTTTATTTTTAATTTTTTTAATTTATTTTATTAAAAATATAATCAATTATACAATGACACATATCATTTATAACAAATCATATAATGACACATATTCATTTACATATATAATTATTAAAGATAAAATAATAAAAATATATTAAATATAAATTTTTTATCTAAATTAACGAATTAAAATAAAATTAAATATTTTATATTCAACCGAATAAATTTATTAATTAACTTAAAATATTAATATAAAATTATACTTATTCCTATAATTTAACGTGAAAAAAAAAGGCTAACTTTTGGCCTTGACCAGGAGCTAATAATAATTTGCCAAGTATTAGTAAACATTTAATTCAGAATTGAGATTTGAGGCTGTGAATTAACAACATATATTTTTTTAAGCATAAATATTAATTTATTTAATAAAATAATATAATTTATAGTTCAAATAAAAAATCATAGAAAAATAATAAATAGAAAAATTTAAATTAAATTATAGAACTTTTAACTATAAATAATAAAAAAATCAAATATAACTTTATGTGTACAAAGAGAAGAGTTTTGTTTTAAAGTATTAATAATTTTTATTATTAGATAAAAATTAAGTTTTATAAAAAATAATTTATTCGGTCTTTTAAATCATTCACAACTATCAAGTTCCATTATTCTAAATAATTTTGTACTAATTTTTTTAAATATAACAAGAATGTAATTTTTTTTATAAAAAGCCAATTAAACTAATTTGCCAACTAACCAAACATAGCCTCCAACACCGACCGAACCTTCCTCTGACGATCTGTTTCCAGTCCACTGACTCCGTCAAAAAATTATTAAAAAAAAACCAAAATCCATTAAAAATTAATTTTCATTTAACGTCCTTAATTCTTGAGACCTATAAAAACTGAAAATGCCCTCCATTTTTGTAGTTATTTTTAATTTTTGTTTAGGCGGTGATCAGCAGCTCCTCCTCATCCTCAGATCAGATTCCATATTATTATTCCTCTATTGACCGTAAGTTTCTCTGAAACGCTGAACTTTTGTCTGTGTTGAAGATCCGTTGCAACTTTGCTTCTTAATTGATTTATCAGCTTATGTAAATCTCCAATCAGTTACAGAGACTTATAATTATTTGTAGAATCTCGTTACTCGTTTGTTTCTGTTTTTTGAATTTCGGATTTAGATGTTATTTTTGCTTGTGGTTTTGAACCTTGGTTCATGCTCTAATTATTAGATCGCCACGGATTCGATTGATCTCATTTGATGCAATATATTTTGTTGCGATCTCTTTATTTTCAAAGACCAGATTCTGATTCTGTTTATTTCTGCCAATTTTTTTGAAAAATTTGTTATCAAATGTTTAGTTTGGATTTGATTTGTTTATTTTTATTTTTTCATTTAAGTGATGATTAGCTTATGTGCTTGCTATTTTTTCTTTTGATAGTTTTCTTATTTTGCTTGGGTTTGTGGATTTGTCAGTTTAGAAACGAAGATGGGGCTGTCCTTCACCAAGCTTTTCAGTAAGCTATTTGCTAAGAAAGAGATGCGTATTCTTATGGTCGGTCTTGACGCAGCTGGTAAAACGACCATTCTGTATAAGCTTAAGCTTGGAGAGATCGTTACCACCATCCCTACAATTGGTATGTTTTGGTTTACATTTTAAATGGTTTATGTATCCGTTATTGTTTTTCAATATCTATGTATTCAGATTAATGTATGTAAACATATACATATATAGTTATATGTTGTTGAGTGCAAGGAATGAAGCAATTGGCCTAAACATTAGATGCTACTTGAGCACTTGGATTAGGACCTGAGATCTGAGCGATGACAGTTCTTACAACCTCTTCAAGATATCAAATACTGGGGGTTGTTTTATTATTAATGAATTATTTTAAATGAAAATATTTTCTTCTTTGACGAATTTGGTATGGTAAAGGACCTCACTGAATGAGGCCTTTCTTTTTTCTCGTGATATTGTGGCTTAATAAATTGATTACCTTAATCCTTATAACAGGTTTCAATGTCGAGACTGTGGAGTACAAAAATATTAGCTTCACCGTCTGGGATGTTGGTGGTCAAGACAAGGTAACATATTGTATGCTAAGATTTCCCCTTCTCAATCAGTTTGTTTTGACTTGATTATTAACATTTGACAGAATTTTAATTCATTCAAGTAGTCTCTGCATTTTGGAATCCCATTTCTTTTGAATGTGCAATTTTCTTGTGGATTCCATTTTGGTTTTGATACTCAGTATGCTGAATAGTTATGTTCAACTTCTTTTTTCAGATTCGACCTCTGTGGAGACACTACTTCCAAAATACACAAGGACTTATATTTGTGGTTGATAGCAATGACCGAGACCGTGTTGTGGAGGCTAGGGATGAGCTGCACAGGATGTTGAATGAGGTAATGGGAGCTTTCTTATTCGTACTAATCTTTCATTTATCTTTATTATTGGAGTGAAGACAAACATTCTGGCATATGAAAAGGTGGTTATGATTTGAAATGGCATTGTCGATAATTGAATAATCACTTTTGATGAGCAGGATGAATTAAGGGATGCTGTGTTGCTTGTGTTTGCAAACAAACAAGATCTTCCAAATGCAATGAATGCTGCTGAGATTACCGACAAACTTGGCCTTCATTCTCTACGACAACGCCACTGGTAAATATTATAAATACTCCATTTCTTTCCAGATAATGGCAATCAAAACCTAAAGAATATAAACAAGCTTGTGATTGTTGGTATTCTACAGGTATATCCAGAGCACTTGTGCCACTTCCGGAGAAGGGCTGTATGAAGGACTTGACTGGCTCTCAAACAACATTGCTAGCAAGGTATATTTGCCTGCATCACTTGTATCCGCTAATGCTTTTCGATACTGTTTGCTCATTTTCCTTATTTTGATAATAACTTTATATCATTTTTTTTCTCTAATTTAATTTTTATATATTTCAGACTTAGTGGACTACAGGTAGCCAATCAGTCGTTCAGTGATGAATACAGATGCAGTATATAGATGATTCTGACTTGCTGTTATTGCAAGTTCAACTGTTGGTTTTGGAATTCAATTTATTAATTGCTAGCAGGAAAGGAGATGCTTGTTTTTTTTTTCCTGGTCAGTTTCTGTATTTCTTACTTGTGATAACTATAAATTTGTAATTTTTTTTGGTTGATTTCAACACGAATTATCTTATTAAATTGCAATGGGGTGTTACAAATAAGGTGTTTCTGCTGTGTACTACTAGAGTTTAGGCACTGAATTTTCATGTACTAAGTATTTTGATAAAAGTATTTTTATCAGTATTGCATTTAGAGTTTCTATCTCCACAACAATAAGACAATTTGTTTCCATCTCAGTATGAAACTAAATGAACGATTTGAAGCGTTTATGTTTGTTATTCAGTAGTAGTGTTTATGTTTGTCAATGCAGAGGTTTTCTGGTAATCACTCAGCAAATCAGATAAGCGACTTGGTAGTTCCTCGGGATGATCTTAAAATTGCTTGCTCATCTTCAGTACATCGTTTGTATAACTCTACAGCTTCGACTAACTAAACTTTTATTACAGAGTAATCAGTCGGGGCAATCGATGATCTTGCCGATTGTAACAGTATATTTTTCTTTTTGCATAAGCTCAAATAGATTGCTTGAGTGGAAATCGTGATTGCAACAAGTTTGAGCTTATTTGCACCGTGGAAAGAAGTTCTGCGGAATTTCTGATTCTGTTATCACAAATTTCAACCAAATTTGTCGGAAACTTGGATGGTCACTGCACCAGATGAGAAGTAGAATGAGAAGTAAAAGGCATAAGAGCTCAAGAATAAACAAGAACAGTAAAAAAAGTGAAGAGTAAGCGAAGCATGCAGCGCAATTAGGTTTATGCATCAACAATTATAATCATCTTCTCTTCTAATTAATAAATGACATATAATAGTACTGTTGGGATCAAATTAAGTGCGAGAGTATGTTTACTGTTTAATCTCTTAAAATAAATATTATATTTTATAAATAATATATTTAATAATTATTGAGTGATGAAATAATATAATAATTAATTTTAAAATTTGTACGAGTATTCTTTGTAGAGTATAGAAGTTCTATTCAATGGAAGGTTAAGAGGGGAAGGAATTCTCAAAATTTCAATCTTTAAATTCGGACACAATTAAAAGGTTTTAAGCAAATAGTATCAATTAACAAAAAAAAAAAAAATACTGTTAGGTTTGGAGTGACCTTGGCCACGATCACCCCAAAGCCAAAGAGTTTGTGCTATTACTGTTATTGTGATAGGCGAATTTTACAAAAATATGAAAAGAGAAACAGACATTTTATTGTCATCTTATGTTTCATAACTTCCCTTACATGTATTTATTTTTATTACTTTTTCTCTTAAGTAGTGAGATGTTAAAATGTAACATTTTCATTCCTATTTTTTTCCCTCTCTTAAGTCTTAACTAATCTTAAATATTTTATGTGCTAAAAATTATGATTAATTTTTTAATTACTTTTTTTTTCTATTTAAGCCTTACTTTACCCAATATGTAAAGGCTTTTATCTTTTCTTGAATTATTACTTTTATCAAAATTAAGAAGAAAAGTATTAAATTTGGATCTTGTGAACCATCTAAAATTTTAGTTTGTAATAATTTTAATCTTATTTAATTATACTTGACTCCCACATCTACGAGACTTACATTTTTTTATTTTGAGTCTTTACTTCTTTTTAATTAATATATGTATTAAGTGCTTTTGTTTGATTTTGATCACTGAAACTTTTATATATTTATATTTAAATTTAAAATTTTATTTATATTCAGCTTTTCAAAATAAAATCTAATCATATATTTGACTCCCTTTTCTCAAAATTTTAATTTCGTGCAAAATTGTAACAACATATGTCAGCAGAACTCCGCATACAAATAAATTTCGCAACTACAAAATGGGAATATGGTCGCTCTGCAGAATTGGGGTTTCTGTGTTTTTATATAAATTGCATCAACCTAAGTTGTTAGAAATCTGTATTGTCACTGCAGCAGATGAGAAATCGATGGAGAGCCATGCAAAAGCTGAGATTGTTTGGCTATGTTATGTTGATTACAATCAATCATAACTAGAAGCCAATGATTAGGGATGATAAGTGATAATATTAGGGTAGTAGCCTTTATTTGAAATTTGGTGTATCGTGTAAGAAGAACTAAACACCTTGAAATAGATGCGCATTTTATGAAGAATAAAATTAGTATAAAAAAAGGCGAAAATTAAACATATTTCAACATATGATCAAGCGGCTGACATATTAACTAAGACAGTCGTGATTGATTAATTTAAGTATCTCAAAAGTAGTTTAATGTGTTACGAGATATTTGAGTTTGAGCCAGAGTGTTAAGAAATATGATATTTTAGAAGCCACCTAACTTTCAGTGAGCAAGTTTCCTGTTTAGGATCGAGTAACTAAGCGGTAGGAACATGTTAGCTTTGTAGAGATTTGTAACTTGCTCTGTTTTTTTTACAACTTAAGCTATGTAATCAGTTTCAATCGTTCAATATACAATTCACATTTTGCTATCTCTTAGTTTCGATTAGCTAAATATTTTTATTAATCTTGAAGTGGCAGAGAAATTGGCTTTTGTTGATTATTTGAATGATACTTTTAATCATCAATCAGAAGTTTAATAAATTTTACTCTATTACAATAGAGTAATATGTTAGGTTATAATTTTATTTGAATTTGTGTTTATTAATTGATTGTATGGAATTAGTAAAATAAAAAAAAATTCTGCTATGATTTTAAATTTAAAAGAAATTGAAAAAAAAAAAATTGTTCTTAAATATATACATCATCCCACATTCAAAAAAAAAAAAAAAATATATACATCATCCCTCCACGGAAGTTTATGTGAGAACTCAGAAACTGACCCAAAAGGGCACCGCAGTGAAGTGCATCTCTTGAGCCGCATTCATTCGTTGCTAAGAGAGACGCCTTAATGAAATTTAATTAGTCTTATTTATTTATTTTTAAAGCAGCGTTTCCATTATCCACTATATGACCGAGAGAGAGAACTAACAAATGACATTGTTTTTTTTTTTAAGAGAACAAACGAAATATTGTTATTCAATTAAAAGGAGTTTAATAATAGCAATTTTTCCAGCGTATATTTTAAGGATATAAAGTCCACAAAATAAACAATCAAACTTCTACAAAATAAATAATCAAACCTCTATAACCATAAAAAATAAATAATTAATCTTTTACAGAATAAACAATTAACTTTTCTCAATAAGAGAAAAAAAAATAATCCTCCCAAACAATTAAAAAGAGTTCAGCCTGACTTGAATCCAACAATTGAAGTTCTAACACCAACCAAGCCACAAGGGTGGTTGGATTTTACCATCGGTTTAATAATATAATTTTGCCAAAATTCCCCCACAAATTAATTAGAAAACCCAACTAAACATCATACAATCTCCGAATTCCTAAACGGTTCCACTTATCAAGAAAATAACAATTTGAATGTAACAAAAAAATGAAGACGAGAAGAAAATTGTATAATTGACTCTACATTTGTTGGCCTCGTCATGGTTTAAATTCCTCTCCCTTCAAGTTCCGATTGTTTCGTTTAAATGAGTAATATTATAGAGAGAATGACTCTCTACATGGATGTTCAAAATGCAGATCCAGAACACGAATACAAGTTGATTAAGATTTCAGAATTTGATAGTCTTAGCTATACAGATCTCAGTTACGAATGGAAAATTAATCATCTTACTCAAGATTGCAGAAATAATGAATTGAGCTGGGGAAAGGCATTCAAGAATTTCGAAATGAGCTCTAATGGTAATGGCTGTCCTTGCACGATAAGATTGTGGTACCTCTGTATCAAAGATGCCACGACTTTAAGTTGATCAACCTCTTCTAAAGAACCTGTAGTTACATACATAAACAGTTAGATTTTCTAAGTAAAAATGGTATCAATTTCAACCATCCGATTACTGGGACATGATTTTCTTTTTTTACAAGATTGGCAGCCGGATGATAAATTTTTCAACAGAAAACAATATACTGAGGAGCTTACCCAATTCGATGACATGTTCTTGATCTTCTACTTCCCCTTCTTCAACAACAGTACTATTTTCCAAGTCAACAGCTGCTTTAGCATATCTTTCCAGAAACTCATCTTCAGTTTCTTCGTATTCATCCCCTTCAGAATCCTAATCAGAAAAAACCAAAAATTATGTCACCTTTCAGATCTTGACTAAGGGAAGATGAAGGATCAACGTAATTGAAAGACAGAAATCCTAATTCATGATGAGAAAACCATATATATGGCATTCCATGGAAGATCTATGTAAAAGCTTTCTAAGTCAAACCTCATCATCATCTTCGCTTTCATCATCATTTTCTTCATCTTCATCTTCATCATCTCCTTCATCATTTTCCTCTTCTTCCTGCACTTCTTTCAGTCGCACTGATGCCTCCATTAGTGAAGCATAGCAATCTCGTAACAAACTGCCACTCGGATTCCCTAATCCCAAAAGTTGCTCAACCACCTTGGCCAGTGTCAGCACTGAGAATTAATCCCATTAGTTAGACCCTTCAAAGAAAGTGTCAATTGAAATTGACATAGTGACATGCAAACTTTACAAGTCTAGAGAAGTCAATAGTATTGATATTAGGTCATCCAATAGCCATCTTTATTGACAACAAAATAGAAGTCCTAAATATATATGTCAACTCAAATCAAACAGTATCTGTGTTGAGAATAATATAATAACAGGTTACAGAGTGAAACATACATAGCAAGATGAATCTAATGTGATATTGTAGTGATTGCCTGAAAACAATGTTCAATGAACAACCAGCATCATACCAAAATATGTGGGCTATAAATGAGACTGCTTTCCTTTCCCACAGGTTATTTAAAAGCTAGGAAGGAACTAACCAGCTAACTTAATCTCTGACTCCAATGACAATCCAGGTTCAAAAGAACTACTGCAGAGGAGAGCCAGTGCAGATGCCCAGACCGTGAAGCCACCATCTTCATCCTTCTTTAGTATCCCCTCCACAACATCAGGGTAACAGACATAGCATGATGATATAGCAAGCACCACAGGCTTCCACAATGAGGAAGGCTTGCTTTGAATGGCTCTAAAACGAGTAAACGCTGCACGACTGAAAGCAACAGTCAAGGATTGCTTCACACTCTCTGTTTCAAATGAGTAAGTCGGAACATGTAATAGTGTATGGACACATGAGCAGGCCCTCCATGTTGCAGATGGATATTGTAGAATGGCCTCACTAAGAAAAGCACAAACACCTTCAATGATAGACCGCTGGGGTACAGGGGGAGCAGGAGGGGATGGCATCTGCCTAACAAGAAAATTCTTCAGTCCGTATTTACTGTGTAGATTAACAACCTCCTTAATGCAGAAAAAAACTGATAAGTCCTCTGTTTCTTCCCAAGCATGCCAGTCTGCAATCAGATCAGCCCAAACTACTAATAACTCTGATAATTTAAGCTCTTCAATTGCATTGCATCCGGAAATAGAGAGAATGATAGACCGTAGCAGTGTTGAACAATCATCTATGCATGACGGAGGGGGTGTGACTTCACCTTCCTGGTCCTTAATCAACAATTTATGGCAAGTTAAGAATCATTATATACAGCATGTAAAATGGGCAATAATAACTGCATCAAGACGCCAATCAGATGATGAATGAACGAAGCAAACCCAAATCCACATAATATGTACATTATGAAAATGCCCTTTTAAATGGAACAATCAAAGGAATAAAAATCTTCAAGTCAAATAAAACTATCCTTTTTCCTTTTCTTCATAATGTGAAGGAAGGAAAAAGAAACATTCAAATAAATTATCAAGAAAATAACTTAATAGATAGTCATTGCACTCGTGGAGAAAAAGAGCCAAGTTGTCAAAATAATACAGGGAACTTAGACTAACCAGAGGTTGAATATGTGTAAGCCAAGCCTGTTGCAGAAGTGCTGACAAGGCCTTAGCAATGGCAGCTTGACCAGCCGTCCACTTTCCACTTGACTCATCTGGCTCAACCTCTTCGGGCATGAAGTTTTCCCAAGACTGAGCCATTAATGCTAGAGCTGCAAAGCCCCGTTCAACCACCTATGAAGAATTTAGTGTCCATCCGTTATTTAAATTTTGCTTTAGTCAATACCAGGTGTATACATTGTTTTTTGGCAGCTCCTGCTAAATGTTAAAAAAAAAATCCTTTTCTTCTTCTCTCCCTTTCTATTTGTTGTTTTATTAGAGGGGAGGGACAGAGAGTGGTTGTGGATGGGGCAGAATATTTAGAATGAATAACTAAAGCACCAGCATAGGAACAGGAATCAACATACTTGTGACCATGGCTCTGAACTGGGATGTATGCACTTTGAGATTGTACCAACCAATGATGAAACAATATAAGGGATGTGATCTGCAACATTTTCATTAGCAGCCCCCACCACAGAACTGAGAAGCTCAAACAAGATGGAATTCTCTTCATCTTCATTACCAATCCTACCAACTATAACCTGAAGAAGAGGATACCACTCAGGTGGTAGGTAGTCATTCTGAAGAAAACAAGCATAACAGCCAAATGAGTATCCACAACTACATGTTCCTCATTACTAATACAAAATGTTTAAAGCCCTACTTCAAGAAGCCCAATGATTGCCCCAGCTGCAGAAGCCCGCACAGGATAACAAGAAGTATCTCCATTGTCCAGCATCTGCAATGCCTTTAATAACAAGGAATATACATCTGCACTGATATCCTGAAAGCAAGACTGGAAACTCAATGGAATGCCCAAGTGTGTGGTACATCAAAGGCTATAAAATAATAATAATAACCATAATAATAAAAACTCAGTATTTAAGAATGTGTATTAGAACGTTTAAGCAGATGTGAAATAAAAAGTGAATCTCAATAAGCAATACTTCTGCATGAAATGAAATGAGAAAAGAGAAAAGTGCAGACGTAATTTGCTCTCACCTCAGGCAGACAGGGTGCTAGCTCTCCGAGTATCCAGTTTGCAGAGGCAACCAAGTATGGTAGGCACACAGAGACAGTATACAAGGGTAACACCCGACTACAAACCAGATTTGTTGTGAATTCAGGTTTCTGCTCCCTTAGAAACTGTGTTATAATATCAGAATTGAAAATCCCAATTCTTAGATTCTCAATAAAAGAAACTTAAACTTTTCTAGAACAAATGAAGTAGGATTTCCTTACATCTTGCAGGCCACCATAAGCCATCAGAACACCAAAATAACTGCCATGGTTGAAATACTACCAGAATGAGATTAGTATACTAAAGAAAATAATGAATATTTGATAAAGAAAAGAAACTCACAACTAGCATTTAGATTAGAAGTGATTACATATCTCTAGAGAAAATGAAAATGATGATTAAATTATGACCAGGGTTATTCCCGAAATGCACACCCATATTTAAGCGACCATTAGTTAAAGTGTTCTGGCCGGTGGATAAGCAGGAGAGTTGAGCTTGTGGTACATGCAGTTCCTAGTGAAATGCTTTAGGAGTACTTTAGGAGTTTTAACTATCTAGGAGACATGCTTTTGAACTCACTCTTTCCGGATTCTAGAATCAGATGCATTATCATCACAAGGAATGGGAAATCTCGACAAAAAGGGAAGGACCAGCAACTCCCCCATAGTGGAACGCAGACTAGTTCGCTTGCTCTTTTCACCTTTCTTGCGCTTGGATGAAGCTGAAGAACCATGACTAGAAGTTCCTGTTGGAGGCCCCTGTAGGCATTAAAGGACAAAGTAAATAATTCTAAGCAAACATATAGCTGATAATTTTATCAAGTACTATCCAGTACCAACCTTTGATATTGAAATAACACCTAGTAGGTTTACAGCGCTTTTCCTGGCTGTAAATAAATCTTCCCTCCACCCAGAAATTTCTTCCTGTAATACCAACAAATGGGGAAAAAAGAATAAACAATACAAGTAACAAAAATTGTTAATCAATCACTAAGATCATAGACTCATACAAGTTCAGATGGAAGATTCTTCCTCATGTACTCATCAGCATCTTCTTCCCACTCTGAAATATCCTGCTTATAAGCACAGCCATAAAAACTAGAGAAAAAGTTAACAAAGTCAACTTTTGACCTTCAAAGATACTCTAAAATCATCATATTTTTCTTTATGGATATCATACTTTCTTTCTATTTTTCTCCATATAATAAAGCATACCTTCTCGTTTAGTACCAATGCAGGGAATATCGCTTTATCCAACAAAAATGAAAAATGGGGTGAAACTAATCTCCATCCCTGTTTCAAATGAAAACCAAATTTCATTAATAGAGCTCGTGAAAAAAAAATCAGGATAATATTGAACAGCAAAAACAAATGTAGAAGAAAGTACTGGGCCTGTCTCCAGAACATGTGAAATCACATCAAAGGCCAATGCTATAATCCTCTCTTGCAGGAAATCAAGCTTCTGCATAAAGCGAGTCATTTTTCAAATTAAACTATGTCCAACAGACAGGCACATGTGACGACTCCAGGAACAATAAATCAGAAAGAAGCTAAGGACTAAGGACCATTTCATGGGTCACACTCAGACAAAATCATATGACAGCACCAATATCAAATAAAAAAATAAAAAGGAAATTAGATCTTGTTTTCATGTTTTCTTTTTTGAGAAAAGAAAAAAACAATACACTCCAAATGCAGCTTTGGTGATAACGAAAAGGTAATGCATGGGAGTGATTTTGGACAGTCAACAAATGCACTTGCTCATTCGCATTTATTTGCAGTTAGTCAGTTACAAATGCATGCCAACAGTAAACATTTCTGGATCAATAAAAATAGAAGCAAAACTTACACTGATATTTGTGCTATGTTTGACTATCTGTAGAACACAGTTGATAATGTCTGGCATTAACCTGAAAAGGTAAAAGAGACAAAAATAAAGGCTAACCACCAAAAATTTAATTGAACCAAATTAAATTAAAAAATTAAGGTATTACTTATCAGAATACTTCCGGTGCCGGGTAACCAGAGCACAAAATATGAGCAAACTCCTCTTTCCAGTTTTGAACCTCAGAGAGTAATCATCTTTCAGAGTAGTACCATCATCAATACCCAAAGAACCTAGAATCATAATCAGATCACAACAAACTGATGGCAAATGAGGAGCCAGAGCAGATGGCATGTGCGATCTCACCTATAAAAACGGACCAGAATTAAAAAGATATGCCAGAAGAGAAAGAACAATCTAAAGAGTACGCAAGAGAACCCATATTCGGCCATAGGTCAAATCAGATATATAGTTATTCGAATAATTGTTGGAGACTCAAATGGTGGGTATGCGAGAATGATAACTTATATGCTGTCTATGTCTCCATGAATCTAGGAACTAGTGGGACGTCTTTGTTAATCTTAATTTGAGATTGAAGAGAAACTAAGAAGCAACTGCAATAACTTGCACATACTAGCCGTATTAGCATGAACCATACAAATTATACACAATGGCAATCTCAAACTACTGATTTCGTTTCCTGTACATAAGAGGTCATCAGAACCATCAAGCAGAGGAAGAGAAATTATCATAAGTTTTGCTTTTTCCCTTTCTACTAGACAGCTATTAAAAAATGAAGAAATATCAGAGTCAAACAACTCAGTCAAGGATACAGACTATACACGCCATGCTATTGTTTCCCAGAAAAGGTTATGCCCACATTTAAATAAGATAGCTAATTTCCTAAACAGCTGAAATGATTGAAAATTTTATTAAAGGATTGTTAAATCTGAATGGGATGTAAAAGAATTACTTACAGAAAAATATATGCATTTGCACACAATGAGCAGGATCTTCTCTGTTTCCAGTTCTGTTGTATCATTGTTAGCCAAAGCCTGTTTTACACCATAAAAACCATTACCATCGAGGTGTAAAGGAAGTGGTGAGTGGAGATGGAAAATAGCAGGGAAAGGACAGGAAGGAAAACAACCTTTTCAACAAAACAGTGGAAAACTGTGAGCATAGGAACAACAATTTCCTTGACTATTAGCTCAAGCTGTGGTGGTACCAGCTCCTTGGCAACTTTAGGATTCAGAAAGTACTGCCAGTAAACTTTCTAATTAGAATACATCAAAATTCTCAAAAACATAAGCAAGTCCAATAATACATGGGAATAAAACAAGTACCTGAAAAGGTCTAATAAGTGCATGAAGAACCATAAGGGCATTAACAGTATTCCATCCACAATTTGCATTATTGCTAATAAGGTTAGTATTTTGAATTGCAGACCGTAGTTCAGGTACAAGTTCAGGCCAAGAATTCTGCTTAACAAACTCCACACCAACAATGATCCGGAACTACCAACAAATGAGAAGAAAAAAAGAACTTCCATAAATAACTAACAATTTAAAATATTTTTATAAAAAAAATCCATGAATGGATGTATATGATATGCACACCGCTTCAAGTAAAACTTTCAGAACTGCAGGTTCGGCTTGAAGCAATGCTCGCATAAGCTGGTCCTTGAATTCTTTAGTGATCTGTGAGCATGAAACATTGTTTTCGATATTTCGCCTGATGAAGTTCTTTAGATACGTGGCGGCAGCAATTCTTTGCCCTTGATTTTCACCACCTACAGCTTAACAATTACACTAACATCAAATTCAATCAACCTTAAAAGCTAAAACATAGAATCAGGACATAAAATTAAGTTCAATTCAAATTCCAAATCTCAATTAGATGTTACCATACAATATTAAATAACAGTTGAAGCTGTAATTTAGCTTTTCTTATTTTACAATTTTTTTAAACATTTCTACTTTTTTTTAATTCGTTTTTATTTTTTCACTCCCGATTTTGAGTTTAGCTCGTGACATTTAACAACAAAAGCACAAAAATGAAAGTGTAAAGTGGAATTGAATGGAACCGGAAAGAAATTAAGTTACCGGAGGCAATGGAGAGGAGAGAGTAAGGGAAGTGAGGGAGACGAGAGAGGCGATCGAGGGCGTCGGTGGCCGTACGAACGGCGTTGACGTCGAGGCTGAGCGTGTCGTTTAGCAGCTGAGCTACTTGATTGACGTCCATGCCGAGATTTCGCCTCTGCTTCGCGTTCTGTTTTCTGGTCTAAAAGGAAAAAAAGAAAAACCCTAGTGTTTGTCGAGTGATGCCAAAATATATTGCGCGGGAAAAATAAGTATCTAGCATCATTAATTGCTGTAAAAATTCATTGCCTAAAAAGGGACGACGACATGTCGGTTACATAAAAAAAACAGGACATTGCTGAGAGGATAGTAGGATACCATTTCTTGAAAAATATAAGACTTTGAAGTTGTGATGCAGGATATCGAACCCGTACCTCTCGCATGGAAAGCGAGCGCTCTACCGTTGAGCTACATCCCCAACGATGAGTGCACTGCTTGTAGTTTTATATGTAAAATGCTATGATTTTTTTTGTGTCGATTTAATTTACAAAATACTTAATATTGATTAAGTACACTTGATTGGGTGTTTTAAATAGAATTTTTGAAAATAAAACTCTTAAAAAAAATTGTTGATCATTTATTATTAATTGAAAAATATTTTAAATTACTAAATCATTGTGTTACACATTATTAAAAATATTTATTTACTATTAAATTACTAAAAAATATACTTACTAAAGTTTATATTCAAATTTTAAATAAATTAATTTTTTTTATACATAAATTTAAATTTATCATGTATTATATCAAATCTAATCTCTCAAAACATAAAAATTTAAGTAAAGTTAATATACAACAATTACAAATTAAATAAATTATTGTGTTTAATATAAAATTAAAAATAAACCAAATAAAATAAAATAAAATAATATTTATTGATGACCACAAATTCAATAGAGAGTTTTATGATATGATAGTTGTATAAATATTGAGATGTGATGACTTTAAAAAATATATATTTTAATTGAATAATTTTTTTTCAATTAATAAAATATTATAAGGGTATATGTAACATTACCTAAATATAAAGAAAAAAAAATCAACTCCTAAAACTTAAATTTTAAACTTTTATAAATAGAGGTACAATAATTTTCTTTTAATCTCCTTTTCATTTACAATTAAACATAACTATTTTAAATAATAATAATATTAAAAAAATATTTTTTAACCAATACAAAAAATCAAACCAAACAAGCAATAAAACTATATCGGCACATTTCATCGTATAATTAATTTTAAAAAAAAACATTTCATTATACAGTTGTAAACAATATCTTGTGCACTATTCAAGAGAAAATGCCTTGGTTATTTTTCTTTTGAATCCTGTTAATATAGTCAAAGGACTGCCAAATCACTCGAGATTACAAAAACAAATAGACTCGTCCAAAATATGTGCTTCTATTAGAGAAGAGCATAGGTCCCGTAAAATTTATTTTCAGAAGGGGTATATTTAAATAGCAACAATGGTTAATTTTACCGTGAATTATGAGAACTTCAAATCTCGGTGAGCAACAACATAGCCTTCATCAACTTGATATTTGGCAAAACAACAAAATGGGTGTAGTGATACCTCCTTCTATCGATTGTTTTTGTTTTTACGTCTACCCTCTTGCTGAAATACAAAGTTATTTATTTTTGTAAGTTGTAACCGCAGATCTTTTGCTAATTTTGGATGATTCACAGTTAACAAAAGTCATTGTTCATTGTAGATTTTGAACTAGCTAGTAACAGGCAAATAGACAATAGACAGAATATCGTCGTCATGCTAGTAATAAGGAATTGAGTGTACACGTGGAAGACAATCAAAGACTAGTACATGCATGCACGCAAACTGCCAATACATTAGCCACGATGCATGCCACGTTCTCTTCATGCAAAGACCCTCCCATTCCTTTTATTAGTCCCCCATCTTCTACTCCACTTCATTCGCAGGACAAGAAATTAAAAGAAACCGAAAAGACAAGCAAACTTCTCTCAGAAAGTGATTTCTGTTTACTTTGGAGAATGCCGGGCCTCACCATTGGGGATCCTCTTCCCAACCTGGAAGTGGAAACCAATCAGGGAAAGTTCAAGCTCCATGACTTCATCGGTGATAGTTGGGCCATCATTTTCTCTCACCCAGGTTGCTATATAATTATTTCGTTTAATTGTTCTTATTGTTCTTGGTTGTATATGTTGACTGTGCGGTGTGCTTGCATGTAGGTGATTTCACCCCTGTGTGCACAACTGAACTTGCTAAGATGGCTGAATATGCTCCGGAATTCGCAAAGAAAGGAGTAAAGCTTTTGGGTTTGTCCTGTGATGATGTGCACTCCCACAATGAGTGGATCAAAGATATTGAAGCTTACACTGTAACATTTTCCTCCTTATTTGATCAATCTTAATTAAGAGCCATGAGCATTGCTTCATTATATGGTTAATCAGACAAAATATGACACAATATTTCATAACTATGTGTGCAACACGTGTTGGTTTGCATGCAGCCTGGGTGCAAGGTGTCGTATCCGATCATTGCAGATCCCAATCGAGAGATCATCAAGCAACTCAACATGGTGGATCCAGATGAGAAAGATTCATCAGGAAAACACCTGCCATCTCGAGCCCTTCATATCGTTGGCCACGACAAGCAGGTACATGCTTGCACCTCAATATTACTCTTGCCAAATTCTATCATTTGCAAGTACATATAGTTTGATGCTTTGGTCATTTGGGTTTTAAGCTATGGTTTTGTTTTGGTTTTATTTAGGTCAAACTGAGCTTTCTTTACCCGGCATCTACCGGCCGGAACATGGACGAAGTAGTGAGGGCACTGGACTCTCTGCAGATGGCAATGAAGCGTAAAGTTGCCACTCCGGCGAACTGGAAACAGGGAGATCCGGTGGTGATATCTCCTAGCGTGTCCAGTGATCAAGCCAAAGAGATGTTTACTCAGGGTTTTCAAACCGTGGACCTTCCATCAAAGAAGGATTATTTGCGTTTCACCAATGTCTGAACTTTGGATCGAGGGGTTTAATTAGCTTAAGCTAAATATGTATACAATACTATACACGGTGAAGATATATTTCCGTACTTAGTGTTTAATATTTCTGTGATTCAACCGTGAGCTGTAGAAATGCTTTTCTGTCCATATGTAATAACTAATGCTAGTTTATTTCAACGGTGGCTATGACCTTACATTTGTGTCCGTTTCGATGTTGTTTTGGAGCGTTTCAAATTTGGATGCTTTACAGCTATATGCAAGTATATTTTGATATAATTATTAGCAATCCAGTTCCATTCAATTGTGGATGTATAAAAGGAATCGGATTGTTAATAGGCACACTGTCAGGTTAATTTACTCGCAACTCGAGGCAGCCTCTCGGATTTTTTGTAACTGGTAGGGCTAGATCATTTAGTCACTGAAAGGCTATTTGTCAAAAATTTCGGCCACAAAGAGGGCAAAGCTTCTTTCAGGTTTTAACACTTTGGAAGATTTAGCTTCAGTATCAAATTCCAATTAGCACGAACTAAAAGTATGCTTTTGTTGCACAATCAATTGCCAAACGCATTTGTACTTTTGAGGAGCTTAATTAGAACAACCCCTTAAAAGCAGTTTAAAATGGTACTTCTTAATTTAACATCAATGCGATCTGAGCTTGTTCCTGGTTTTTTTGACGAGAGTACAATAAAAAACTTTCAAGAAAATGCGTTAAATTATGGACAAGTTGAAACTCATCGGATAAATCTCACAAAAGATAACGGGAAAACTTTATATGTATATATAGATTTGTTGAGTTTAAATATTGTTTTAATGCAATTTTAGCACTTGGCAATTGAATATTAGAAGGGTTTAGTTTTTCAAAATTTTGTTCATAAATAAAATTGTTCTCAATTTTTTTATTTATACAAAAGATATTTAAAATCATTTTTATATAAAAAGTGTGTTCTAGAAGACCTATTTTTATATCAAGAATGTATTAAACCTGAGAGTGATGTGATTGTGAGCTACAATTAGTCTTTATAATTCTTTTGTCAATATAGTAAAATATTTAAGTGGATGTAACTTTCAAATTGAAGGTAGCTTTTAAATTGCGGTTAAATTAAATAATCCGAAAATTTGTCTAAATAATTCTTCTGTTAATATAGTAAAAAATTTACGTGGATGTAGCTTTCAAATTGAAGATAGCTTAACTTTTGAATTGAAGGTGATCAATTTTTTTTGTGTGTTTAATTTTAGCTCAATTTGTTGTGTACTCTCCGTAATTAAGAGCCGTAAGATTTTTTTTAAAAATATATATAGATGCTTTATAGTGCTCAATGTCTATCTCAAGTCATGATCCTACCATTCCTATGGTTTCTACAGCTAGCCATCACTACTACTCTTGCCCACTAGGACAGTATTTGAAAAGCAAGATACACATGAAAACTTATGAGCCTTTTTCTCATCTCTCTCATGTTTTTCAAAATTTGTGGATCCCATGGTCAGCCTGTCTTAATCCTATCAGTCAAAAAGTTTGGAGTAAATTCCGGAGTGTCTTTTATGATCACAACAATCTTCCCTGTAAAATCTCTATTTTTCCTTGTACTCTTTTTGCACACTCAGTAGTACTGGCAAAATGCAGCAGATTCCTCTAACACCACCCACCATTTTCAACCTCATCATCGCAATTATCCTAACAATTCAACCGCTTCGCACCTCGACACTCTCCACTTGCCGCCACTTCTGCGGCAACATTCCGATAAACTACCCCTTTGGAATCGACGATGGCTGCGGGGCACCGCAGTACAGACAGATGCTGAACTGCAGCACGGACTTGTTCTTCGTTACACCTTCTGGCAACTACAAAGTCCAGTCCATTGACTACAACAAGAAAAGGATGGTCATTTACGATCCTGCCATGTCCACATGCTCAATTCTACAACCCCACCATGATTTTGTCATGACAGATATTCAATCCGCCATGATGCCTCCATCTCCGGACACGGTTTTCGCGCTCCTGAATTGCTCCATTGACTCTCCTGTGCTTAACCATTACAAGAATCTTTGCTTCAACTTCTCTGATCATTCGTGTGATGAACTTTATGGCTCGTGCAATGCTTTTAGGGTTTTCCATTTGCTGACTAACAGCTCCCCGCCGTGTTGCTTTACTAGTTATGACACTGTGAAGTACATGAGCATGAATATTTTAGACTGCACGCATTACACTAGCATGATCAATACTGATAATTTGAAGGGTGTCGGACCGTTGGATTGGGTTTATGGGATTAAGCTTTCTTATTCTATTCCGGATACTGGATGTGATCGGTGCTCGCAATCCGGCGGAACTTGTGGGTTTGATACTGATACTCAAGGGATGATCTGCCTATGCTCCAGCTCCATGAATGCTACCAGACAATGTGGTAAGAATAATAGGTACAAGAGCAGTGTTAGTGTCAATCACCATCACTATTGTGACCATCTGGTTTGCTGTTTTTAGACAGGCGCGGGCTTAGTTCGGTCATCCCCTCCGAGCCCAAAAATTTTTTTTAACTCAATAATGAAGTTTTTACAATTTATTATTTAAAATATATATTTTTGTAATTTGATTCTCTTAAAATTTTGATGTTGAATTAGTTTCCATCACTTTAAATTTGGGTTTTGCTCTTATTTATGAACCATTACTTATTTTTTTTTAAATAACTTAAAATTTTTGTTCTATCCTTATTTATAACTTTAAATTCTAATTTCTTCCTTATTTTTATTTTAAAATTATATGATAGTCATGATTAGTGCTAATACTTTTTTACATTGGGAGAAAAGAATCCAACTTAAAACCTATAAAATGCACTGCAAATCTATTAATTACATAACCATTTTAAGCAAGTGCGATGCTAATATTCTTCTTAACATTAATTAACGTTGGCTAAATGTCAAATGGTGTACGATTTTTCTAACTTACTTGCATTTTTCAGCTCCAGGAAGTTTTACCGACGGAGGGGCTGAGTCTTCAAGGGCACTTTACCATTCAGTTCTTCTTGTTCTGGGATCAATTCTTCACATGATTTCGTGATGTGGTCGTGGTGTTGTTTCTTTTAACTCTTTTTCTTTTTAATTTTTGGGTGAAGGGTTGGGGTTTGATTAATTGTAGCCAAAAAGCTTGTAAGATGGCTTAAGACTAATGAGATGAGCAACTGTTTATTTATTTGAATATTTGGCTTTTTTGTTTTGTTTTGTTTGGTGGGTCTGATTTTTATCCACACACATTAATTCGAGGAGCTTTATCCTTTTTTGAATTGAATGTATGGTTTTAAGAAATTGATTATTTTTTTAAAATCGGATGCGATCTTTTTGCTATATGGAATAAAAAAAAAGCAAGTAAAAAAGGCAAACTGATTTCAAAATTTTAAATTTGATTTAAACTTTTAATTCTTTTTTTTTTAGTATTAATATTACATCAAGGCCACTGATACAATAATGAAAGGCTAACTTTTTGAGTTGAGTATATATTATATTAGGAAGCAATTAGTACAATAATTAGAGACTAGGATAAGATTTTATTTACAGTGTTTAATTGAGATAAAACTTTACTTATCACACAATTTTGAAGATATAGTGAGTAAAAAAGGGGAGAGAACACTCACAATTTTAAATATATATATTAATTATAAACCCCTACAAAAAAAACACTCTAATAATAGTAGGAAAAAAAATATTACACTGTTTTATAATTAGTCAGACTCAAACCTCTAACTATAAGGTCAGAGAAATATATTAAGTGAATGCTTGCTGCTAAGTAAGCTCTCATGTGCTAATTTAAAATTTTAAATTAAGAAGCCAAAAAAGTACCTGATCATGGTCTGCCTTATTTTGATAACTTCGTATAAGAGTTATGTAAAAGCTAAATATCTGCACATCATTTCATATGAGATGTTGGTCTTTTTTCCTTTTGTTACATTTTTGCCATGTTTTGTCAATTTTTTTTCCTACCTTCGACTGTCATGAAATTGTTCAAATTATTTTTTTTCTCTAAGTATGAATTTTAATTTTTTTTAACTTTTAAATTGTTAACGTTATTATTATTAATTGAGACGGAAGCAATAAATTCAAACAATATTATGCAATAACAAGTAATTAAAAAAAAAAAGAGAAAACACATAAAAATTTACGTGATTCAGTAAATTTACTTATGTTCATGGTGGATTAATATTTCACTTCTGTTATTAACATATCACAAGGTAAATACAAAATATGTCTTTTACAATAAATAACTCAAGTCTCACAAAAAAAAATATTCTTAATTGCATTCACAAATAACACACAATTGATCTTTTTTATAATCTAAGAATTTTCTCGCTTTATAATTATTGTAATGTATTGTGATATATTTACAAGTCAATATAGGACCTTTATATAGACTTTGAACGCCTTAGAAAAACGTTAAACATAGTAGGAATCAATTTGAGAAGTCATAACACACTTGAACGTGTTTCTAAAGTCATGGGGCATGTTCCCGCACCAACGTTGCAGCGTTGTATATACTGCCTGGAGCTCCGCGGTGCCTAGATCTGGGTAGCTGCTATTTGTCTTCTCGTCTCCTTTTGCGTCTGTTTCGCTTCCTTGCTTACTCTACGCATTTACCTTGATCCCAAAATCATATTTTGGTGATTTTTAATTAAATTTCTCACAAGTCCCCTCTTTGATTCAAAATCATCCTCGAAGTATTCAAGATCTTTCACCTTTATATCTTTTGTGACTCTAGTTAAGTCATTGCATAAAATGACTTTAACCGAGAGCAGTGGCTTAGTTAATATGTTAGTGGGATTTCAGACGATGCAATCTTTGTTAAACTAATCTCATTACTTTGAACAATCTCTCGAATGAAATGGAGCAGCACATCAATTTGTTTAAATCTTTCGCAAAATACTTTATGCTTGTTTTAGGTGTATGGCAATCTGGCTATCACCATATACACCAATGTTGGTGTCTTTGGTAGCCATTACCTCTGCATATATCCCTTTTAACCACACGTCCTCCCTAATAGTTTCATTAACAACTATATATTTTGTCTTTGTGGTAGAGAGTGCCACCATATGCTGTAGAACCAATCATCAGCACACACTACACCCAAACATTGTGAATACATAACCCATTAATGGTCTTCTCTTATCTAAATCACTGGCATAATCTGAGTCGATGTATCATCTTACTATTTCACTCTTATTTTCAACTATTTTATACATCAAATCCATGATCCGACATTCTTCGAGATATCTCAAAATTTACTTCACTACAAGCTAGTGATTCTTACTCATATTCACTATGTATCTACTCATCACACTTACAGCTTATGATATGTCCGGTCTCGTATAAACTATCGCATACGTGATGCTACCCACGGCGCTCATATATGGTACTTTATTCATTTGTAGTTTCTTCTCTTCATATTTTGGCGATTGTCCTATTGAAAGTTTTAAATTCATGGCCAAATGAGTGGAATCGGTCATTACATTAGATATACCAAATTTCTCTAAAATCCTGTGTATATATTGCTGTTGTGACAATAAGATAATGTGCATTTTTTCCCTCACAATATCTATTCCTAATATCCACTTTATTGCTCTTAAATCATTTATCTCAAACTCGTCACATAACTGTTTCTTCAATTTCTGTATTAACATGTCATCCACGTACATAAGTAAATACATCATCATTCTATTATTTAAACTCTTAAAGTACACATATCCGTCATGTTTGCTTCGACTAAACTCACAAGTCATCATAAATTCATCGAATCTCTTAAACCATTGTCCAGACGATTACTTTAACCTATATAATGACTTCTTTAACAAACAAGTATGATCTTTTTTCTCGAGCTCTACAAAGTCTTATGGCTGTATCATTTAAAGTAACCTATATAATGAATTCTCTTCAAACTCTCTATGCAAAAAAGCTGTCTTTATATCCATCTGCTCTATATGTAAATTAAGGTTCGCACACATGGCTAATAAAATCCTAATAAATGTGTGCTTGACGACTGAAGAGAAAATATCATGAAAGTCTGTCCCATCTCTCTGAGTAAAACCTTATGCAACAAGCCTAACTTTAAACCTTGTAGCCTCTACCTCTGGTATTCCCTTCTTAACATTATACATCTACTTGTACCTAATTAGTTTCTTTGGATGTCTATCCACCAACACCTATGTATTATTTTTTCTAAGAGAACCCATCTCTTCTTCCATGGCCTGCTGCCATCTATCTTTATTCTCACTCTTCATAGCCTCATTATACGTCTTAAGCTCATCAAACTTAATAATGTAAGCAGAATTGAAAGCTTGAACAACTATCTCTAATTAGTTGTACTATTCAAATTCGTGGAACCAATAAACCCAAGCAACTATCTATAGAAGTAATAAACCTAAGCAATGGTATGTAGCAATATATAATAAACAAGAGAAAGAAAATATGAGAAACCACACAAGAATTTACGTGGTTCGAAAATTTGCCTAAATTTATGGCGGATCAATATCTTACTTCTCTTATTAATAAACTACAAGACAGTCACAAAGTATGCATTTTATTATAAATAACTAAATCCTTACAAATAACACTCTTAATTGCATTCACAAAGAATACATAATTGATTTCTCTTGTAATATATGAATTTTCTCGCTTTGTAGTTATTGTGATGTGTTGTGATATGTTCACAAGCTAATATACAACATTTTATATAGACTTTTGATGCTCTAAGAAAACCCTAAACCAAGTGTGAATCAAATTAGAAAATTCTAACGTACTTAGCATGTGTTTTCAAAATAAGGGAGCATGTTCCCACACCAGCGCCATGGTACTATACTTTTTATTCCTAGCGTCGCAACGCTAAACTCCTGAGCACTGCTGTGCCTAAATCTAAACAGTCGCTCTTAATCTTTTCTCTTTTTTTTGCATCCATTTTGCTTTTTTGTGTACCTAACACATTTGACTAAATCCCCAAATTGTGTCATGATTATCTTCAATCAATTCTCTTACATTGTTATTATTATTATTATTATTATTATGCATCTAAAGTTTGAATTAATTAATTTCAAAACATTTAAGGGCAAATAAAAAAGTTACTTTAGTCACGATACCAGTTTCTTTAAGAGTAGCTAATTAATTAGTACACATAACTTATATTTAAAGAAAAATACTATACTACTCTAATGATTTATCATTTTTTTTTCCTATCTTCTATTGTCTTATGGAATTTTTTTTTCTTAAGTATAAATTTAACTTATTTTTTAACCTTTAAAAGGTTAACATTTATTATCTTTTTTTACATCTTAAGTTTGAACTAATTCATTTCAAAACATTCGAGTACATATCAAGAAAGTCATTTAGTAACCATGCTACTTTCTTTATAAAGTATTGATTAATACTCATAGCCTATACCATACTTCAAAAGTATTCTAATATTTATTTATTCAAAGTCTTTATTTGACTAAAAACTTGTTTTAGTATTCGACTCAATTTATATGTTATGGTTGCATAATGATTAATTTATATTATACACTAAGTTATGGTGCAATAATAAAAAATTTTACAATGCACTTTATTTTTATTTACAAATATCATGACTTTAAAGTCCCATTTTTTTTGGAGGTTATAAATTCAAATTTTCCTCTTATAATTAAAAAAAATTATATTATACATTAATTAACTTTTTTTTTTTGAAAGGATACATTGATTAATTTCTGAAAATTCCAACTCACTTTTTTTTATTAAAAAATTTCCAATTACATTTCTTTGAATAAACAATTGCAATTACATCGGCTCCACTAGCAAATCTAGCAATTTGGGCCAATATTCCTCTTTGTTTCATCTTTAAACAACAAATCTCATCATTACTCTTCCTAAATTCCATGGCCCATTTTCAAAATTTGGCGTCCCTTTCTTTAATCCGGGCCCATTAAAAATATTCGAATCCAAAGCCCCCTCTAACGTTGGATCCCTACTTTATCAACCGATCCGCTCGCTCTGTTCCTCCACTACCAGCCACTCCTCGACTGCCATGTCAGCAAACTTGTATATAAAGCACAAAACCCGCAAATTTTCGAAATCCAAATTGTGGGGGTCATTTTGATATTCTTAAGAAATTCCGGTCTATTTTGTTAAAAGTGCACAATTTAATTTGAAAACGGGCGGGATTGTTCGGATTCTTAATTTTATTTTATCCCCTTGCTCACTCTTTCAATATCTTAGCCACTGAACTGACGTTGATTCAGCCTTCAATTTTCAAATCTCGAAGCACTTTCTGTTATTCCCCTAACAATAACCAAATTATTTTAATACCCGTACTAAAAAAAACCTCTTATTATCTTATAATCTTCATGGATGTTGCCGGAGGAATAAATTAACAGTTTCTATTTAGCAAATATTTGATTCGACAGCATGTCTAAAGAATCTTCTAGTTCACGATTAACTTCTAAATGCTCACAACACGAGCTGAACGAGAACGAATTCGGAGCTTCATCGGCTCCGCTTCATTTTCCGCCGCCGAGGACGCCGTTGAACGCGATTCCAGATCCGTCTCAGTACCAGAAAGAAGTTCAGGAATCTGACGTCAATAAAACGACAAACCGATCGTTATCGGATAAGAAAGTTATAGAAGCTTCTAGAAGTTTGGTTGCTACGTGTGGTTATGGCGGTACACCTAGGGTTTCTTCGGCTCGTATCCACAGGGGAGTTCACTCAGAGCCGAGCTCAGCTCAGAGCACGCCGGCGAGGAGCGGCGGTGGCTCCAGAGTTTCGCTTGGTGGAAGAGGAGCGAGCTGCTCTTCTTCTTTATCGTTTTCTAGGGTTTCGAGCGTGATTTCCGATGTGAATCATGAATTTTCGGTTGAAGTTCCGCATTTCGAGCTCGTTGAAGATCCTTTGTTCTGGAAAGATCAATATGTTCAGGTTCTTTTTTTTTTTTAAAAAAAACTAATGGATAGGACAAAATTTCTTGTTTTCTTGTGGCTTAAGCTTCTAGAAATATTTGTTTTATGTTCAGTTATTTTATATGTTTATATATCTTTGTGAAAGTTGATGTGGTGAATGTTGTTGGATCTAGGCGTTGATAAGAATTCGGCCATTGAGCAATGCAGAAGGGGTTTCACAAGGGTACTTGCGGTGTTTAAGACAAGATAGCGCACAGTCATTGGTGTGGCTTGGTCATCCTGAAACCAGATTTACCTTTGATCATGTAGCTAGTGAGACAATATCACAGGTTCTATCTTATCCAGTAACTATTAAATTGGGAATACTTTTATGGGATTGTTTGTGTGTAAAAATTAGTAGGGACATGGTTCTATCTTAACTAGTAACTATAAAAATGGGAATACTTTTATTGGATTGTTTGTGTGTACAAATTAGTAGGGACAACCGAGGGAAAGGACAAGGTTTTAAATTTTTGCTGAGTTCTTTCATATTGTTTTGATTTTCCAAGATATGGGTATTTGAACAAAAATGTTTTAGGCTTTTCTTCAGTGGACGCATGAATTTGAAAATAAAATGGAGCTTAAGAAATGGTTTGCGTGAATTTTTATGCGGTGGACACATGAATTTGGTGCAGGAAAAGTTGTTTAGAGTTGCTGGATTGCCCATGGTGGAGAATTGCTTGTCAGGGTATAATAGTTGTATGTTTGCATATGGTCAGGTAGGTTGTGCACTGGATCCTTGTTTGTTATGGTATGAATCATTAACGAATTTTGAAGTGTTAGTTGTTTCTTGCAGACAGGTAGTGGCAAAACATATACCATGATGGGTGAGATAAGTGAAGTGGAAGGCAAACTCAATGAAGATTGTGGCATAACCCCTCGAATATTTGAATATTTATTTGCAAGGATTAGAATCGTGAGTTGCATAAATTTCCAGTGCTTTTTATAATTAGATTACTCATACTCATTGATATGTTGTTCATTGTTCTCTTTTGGGGTTGTGAGTGTTGTGTTGTGGTGACATTTATATGTTTAGGAAGAAGAAAGTAGGAGGGATGAGAGGCTGAAGTTCAGTTGCAAATGTTCATTTTTAGAGATATACAACGAGCAGATAACAGATCTTTTGGAGCCTTCATCAACTAATCTCCAAGTAATTTTAGTTTTCCTGCATGATTTATGGTTGATGTTTTACTTTACTTTATTGGGCTGGGTTGCAAAGCCTAATTTTCTTGTTGTAGCTCAGAGAAGACTTGAAGAAAGGTGTATACGTGGAAAACCTTACAGAATACAATGTGACAACTGTTGATGATGTTCTCAAGCTTCTGTTACAGGTGGAAAGTTATGGTTAAAATTTGTGCATCAGCCAATTATCATATACCTTATATGAGGTTAATTAGCATGGTTTCTTGGTGCACAGGGTGCTGTGAATAGGAAGATGGCAGCAACCAATATGAACAGTGAGAGCAGCAGATCCCACAGTGTTTTCACATGTATCATTGAAAGCCGGTGGGAGAAAGATTCCATGACCCATTTTAGATATGCAAGGTTAAATCTAGTAGATTTAGCTGGTTCCGAAAGGTAATTATTGTTTTCCATGATAAATTTTTTTGTATCATGTTCATCAATATTATGAAGCTATGAGCAATTTCCTACAGATACTGAGCTAACTAGATCATTAAATTCAGACAGAAGAGCTCTGGTGCAGAAGGAGATCGTCTGAAAGAAGCAGCAAATATAAACAAATCCTTATCAACTCTTAGGTAATTAGATCAGAGACCTGCTTCTCAGTTAGGTTGCTCCAAAGACACTGCAATACCTTGCAATGATTGCTTAGTTATGCTACATGTGGCTTTAGTGCCTAATGTATTCTTTCTTGTGTCTTGCATGTTTAAATAATCCTAACAGGAAATGCCACCTCTTGATGTAAAAGATATTAACTGTACCGAGTTTAACTTAGGATATTGAGATATATAATTGCAAAATTTAAAATAAAAAATGATAACTTTAATTACCATTAATGTTGCCATTTATGATGATAATTTTGTGTGAAATTATCATACGTATAGTACCATAGCACTTTAGTTTCCATAAATATCCAAAGACGTTTTAATTAAAAGGAAATGCCATATAAAAGGCAATTGAGCCAATGCTATTTCATGAGAAGTAGAAACACTTGCTAAGTTTGCCATGTATATGATTAGTCAAGGGGTGTTCCATAACAGATTCCTTAGCTTATGATATTATGTTTGAAGGTTCAAAGTTGATGCTGAATGGCATACTCTGGCCATGATAGGCTGAGTGCTAGTAACATCTTACTTGAAAACTGAATTCAGTTTGAAAGCTTTTTTATGCAACTAAATAGAAGCGTTGCATTTGAACAGTTAACTTACCTCTCTTTGTTCGTTATTCTTGCTTAGCTTGGTCATAATGTCTCTTGTGGATTTAGCGCATGGGAAACATAGACATGTACCCTACAGAGATTCGCGGCTCACGTTCCTACTTCAGGTTTGTCACTGATAGCTCTAACTAAAAATAATTCTATCTCGTTATGTATTCGACTGTAAATTTGGTACCTCAGATTAAAGAGATGATTTATCTAGATCTTTGAATGCAGGATTCTCTGGGTGGAAATTCCAAAACAACAATCATTGCAAATGTCAGCCCATCTATTTGGTTTGTTTTAAACATTAATTTCTGTTTCTGATACTACACATTCTTTTCCATGTGGGATATGTTCCTCTGTTTCGCAGTTGGAGGACAGGGTTGTTGTCTGTTTTTCTGAAGAAAATATCTTATTTCTCTTGCAGCTCTGCAAATGAAACACTAAGCACCTTAAAGTTTGCCCAGCGTGCCAAACTTATCCAGAACAATGTACTTGCTCTTGAATTCTTGCTGTATCTATCCAACTAAAAATTAGGGTGGGTTGAGATTTTCTTCTTCTTTTTCCAGGCTAAAGTGAATGAAAATGCTTCGGGTGACGTTACTTCCCTGCAGCGGCAGATTCAGCAATTGAAGGTAAGAATTGGCTGCAGATTTCTGTTAGTATTATTCGACACGTGCGACTCAACAAAACTTAACTTTTCTCATACTTAAACAGGACCAGTTGTCTTCTCTAATGAAACATCATAACCTCTCGAGGTCTCCATCTAGTGGTGGACGAAGATATGAAGTGGGAGATATTTTCAAGAAATATAGTTTTTCAGGAGAAGGGATAATGGATAATGAGGTAGAAAATGTTCAAAAGCAGAAGGTAACTCCAGTGTCTGGGGCATAGTTTACTTATTTAGAATGGCATGATATAGTCATAATCACCAGTACTAGTGTACATGCATTAGATGAAACGCCTGGAAGTTATGCTACTTGGAGCTTTGAGGAGGGAAAAGATGGCAGAAGCTGCAGGCCAGAAATTAGAGGCTGAAATTAAGCACATGAATTGCTTGGTATGTCTGGGTCAAGTAATTCCATGACTTGCCTATTTCATAAAATTTATTTTATGGGGTGGTTTTACAATTGGGTCGATTATTACAGGTCTGCCAAAGAGAAGAGGATGCTCAGCATACTAAAATGATGTTAAAGTTTCGCGAGGAGAAAATCAAACAACTTGAATTGTTGGTGAATGGCTCTTTGTCTGAAGAGAAGTATCTGATTGAGGAAAATAAAGCTTTGAAGGAAGAGATTCAACTGCTTCTGGCAAGGATTGACAGAAATCCAGAATTGACCCATTTTGCTTTAGAGAATATTAGACTTCTTGAGCAGCTTCAATGGTAAATCCCATGAATAATTTGTTAACACTTCAGATAAATTGTTTTCGTCGTCTTTCAGATGTGAAAGATCCTTTGTATCATCTATCATGGCAGGTTTCAAAACTTCTATGAGCAAGGAGAGCGAGAAACATTGCAGGCAGAAGTAGCAGAATTGCGTGACCAGGTTTGAGGAGATCATTACCATCATTATTAACCTTCTTTTCTATTACAATACTGAATGAAAAAATGGTCTTTGGTAGCATAATGAATTCTTAATTAACTTGCAGCTTTTGGATATCATTGAAGGAAAGGATAGATTTTCTGCAAGACATGCAAATCAGGTAAATAAAATTTTAGTTATTTTCTTTTTGAAGTTTGAAGTGTTTTAACTTTTAAACAGTAGCTAGTTTCTAATCTGTATATGCACTTTGGATGCAGGATAACAACACAGTAAAGGAGTTGGAGGATTGCAGGAAGATGAACGCCAAACTGATGAGGTATCTTTCAAAGAAACTATGTATGTATTAAGCATTTTATTTGCAGCATTTGCCTCCAATATCCTATTTGGCTTCATTGGTGGCTAGGGAACAAAAGAGCATGTTGGGTTCAGTTTTGCAACAGACTTTCTGTGATTTTGTCGGTGTCTTCAAATAGCCATTTGAAATTAAGTTCACCCCCTCAACAGCAATCAAGCAAATTAGTTTTTTAACACATTTCATTCAGACTATTCAGGGTGAAGACCATCTCAATATTCATTATCAATAATTCATGTCTTAATCTGTTTAATATGCTATGTGTGATTGAATAGGCGATTCCTTTTACTTATCGTTCTTTATTGATACTATCAATGCCATCAAACCTAATATTATATTATACGTCTTTCATTGGTCATTTCTTGCTCCTTTATTCACGGTTTATGTCAGCAGGGAAGTAGATGAAATGCGAAAAGAATTGAGGAAACACTTGAACTGTGGACAAGAAACATTAAGTTCTGTAAGTATAGAGTGATGTGCTGGCAGAAGAGTTATTGAGATGCTTAGCCTTTAACCTAGGTAGCTTACACCTTTTCCTCGCAGGTTGCGGATTCTTTCTCCAAGGATCTTGAGGAAATTGCAGATAAAACTTCATTGGTGAGAAAATAAATAAACTGACCCAATCCTAGGTGTTCAAATACTTTAGTTTTAGCGTATGCCAATGCCACAAATACTGGTACTTTATTGCCATGACGTCATTGTTTGCTGGTGTATGTGCTGTTACTGGTAGATTTTAGGCATTTAGGATGAAACTTGAAATATTGGGTTATTTGTCACATTCTTTCTTAATCTTTATGTCTACTCGTTGGTGACTACTTTTACAGGTTGAAACAATACCTACCAGAAGTGACTTTGGAGATGAGGAGACACCCTATAACCAGGCAGATGATTTCCCTCTTCAAAATCAATATGGCCAGAATATGAGAAGTGATTCAGTTTTGCATCCTAGCGATACTGAGAAACAGTTAAAGGATGCTAGAATATTAATTGAAGCACTCGAATCTGAGCAGGTTCATCTATATAGGGAGCTGCAGCTTATGCAGAAGCAGAATCAGAGATATATGGAGATCTTATGCAACAAAGATTATGCAGAGAACCACTCTGTGCTTAAAGATGAAAGCTATTGTCTGGAATTGGATGAGTTAGAGAAGCAGAAGAATAGAACAGTGAAGAAAGGCAGCAAAGAAATTGATAAAATGTCTTTGCACGCCAAATTGGACAAATTAAATAAAGAACTTGAGACTGCCAGACTACTTAATTGTCAATATCAAGAAGATCAGGCATCACAGTTATCCCGTCAGCACAAAGTTGATTTAGTTTGTGAACAAGTTGAGTTGGAGACAACTAGGACAATTCTTCATTTACAGGAAGAGGTTGCTGCTCTTCAGCTAGAACTTCAAGAAAGATTATGTTGCATGACTGAAGAAAATACATGTCTAAAAATCAGCATAGCAGCTAAAGAGGAGGAATTAAGGGCACTTCATTTGGGGTGGGAAAAGGCAACCTTAGAATTAACAAACTTCCTTGTTGACAGTTCTAGATCCCTTAAAGATGCCTCTGGCCAGATAGAAAGTATTGTTTGTTTATTCCCTCAATTTAATGTCGAGATTAATGAAAATGTTGAGAGGGCAGCTAAGGCTTGCATTGAGAAGGAAGAAACTATTCTGCTGCTGCAAAAAAGCTTAGAAGATGCACAGAAGATGAAAATAGATATGGAGGAGAAATTAACTTCCTTGAAGGGAGCAACGATTGCTTTAAATGAATTTCGACATCTGGATAACGAAGAAAGCACACAGAAGGTAATCAA
Organism: Ailanthus altissimus; assembly: GCA_946807835.1. Classification (NCBI taxonomy): domain Eukaryota; kingdom Viridiplantae; phylum Streptophyta; class Magnoliopsida; order Sapindales; family Simaroubaceae; genus Ailanthus; species Ailanthus altissimus. Next base: position 29,611,972 of record OX327693.1, read on the forward strand.
TTTAAGCATGACATTGAATGAGAAAATCAATATGGTGAAGCTACTAGAGAGTACACTTAAATCAAAGGAAGATCAGATTACTGAAGCAGAAAAACGTGCTCACGCTGCTTTCTTGGTCGTGAAATGGCTATCTGAGTTTAACAAGATTGGTCTCAGAGGTGATAGGAATGCAAATCTGGCTACACAGATGCTGAAAGAGCATGACTCTCTGAAGTTTGAAGACCAGTTTAAGCTTCTGCAGCAGATAAAAGATGAACTTGCGGAAACAAATGACAGACTCCATATTATTGAAGATATTATTAACAAGCAATCAAGTGTGCACGATTTCCCAATCAGAGAAGACGATCTAATCAATGTAGATGGATGGAGTGCAGATTGTTCTACTTCAGCTTCAGATTATTCAACTGAAAGTGTTGCCTCAGAAAGAAGTACAGATAGATCCTCTTATTCATACTTCTCTAAGTTTTGTTCAAAGACAGCTGAAGAGATAGTGGACATGAAATTTCGAGGAGGCTCAGCATTTAAACTTGATTTTGAAGATTCAGATAAGGTAAATAAGCTATTAAAAAGGTCAGTTCATGGTGAAGCAATGACATCTGACCTGAGAAAGGAGTTGAAATCAACTTTTGATGCTTTCCGCAAACTCTATTTTTGGTTAACCATACTTTTCAATGAGAATGATACTGGAGATTATACTTTTATGGAAGGTAAATATTTCTTTGTTTCCATTTGTTAATAATTACAACCTATATGTAACGGCTTACTTAGCTGACATCATGACAGGGAGGAAACAAGAGGCTCCATCTTTTGGGTTGATGAAGGAGATAGATGAAACAGGTTGCGCTGATAGCACAAAGGTACACTTCCATTTGAACTGCCAAATTTTGTTTGTCTTGAATTGGTAATTTTTGTGGTTGTCTTGATGGACAATTTTTTTTTTTTTATGTAAATAGTTAGACTTTTTGACAATTTTATTATATGATAAGGCATGAAGAGGATCAGTTCTTTACTTGGGTAATATCTTCTCACTTGTAGGCAGTTCCGAGTGAGAAAAATAATCATGCTAATAGCTTCTTTAGCAAATTTGAAGAAGCCCGTGAAACCATGAAAGATGCTGATTTTATGTTAAATTCATTGATGAAAGCCAATGAAAAGGCAAAACAATTGAATGATACATGGAGGCAAGCAGGTGAAAAATTGATGGCAGAGAGAACAAGGTTAATTGATGAAGTTGAGCAACTTAAGCTTTCAATACTATTGAAAGAAGAAGAAAATGAATTACTCATGGATCATATAGATTATAATATGTCAGAAATGATGAGCTCAATATCCTTGCTTGAAAGGTGTTTTGTGCAAGTACAAAAGGAAGTCGAGGACAGGTTTAAGGAACTATATTCAGATGTCTTATCAATGGGAAGTGAGATGCGTCACTTTATTTGTAATTCAAAATCAGCACAGGAAGAAATTTTCTCTGCAATGATGGAGAAAGGATTTGAACAATTTGTCTTCTACTTGTGCCATGTAGGGGAAGTTATGCGGAAAACCCCAAATTTTATTGTGGAATCTGGTTTCCATCCATTCAGACAGCAAGAAAACTCCACACTAGGAAATAATTTGCCACAGGTTTGCTTGAGTGATCAAGATGACATCTTTGTTACTTATAAGAAAGGTGAAGAGCACCGTGATCATAGTGAGCAAGTCATAATTTTGGAAGAAAGGGAACCTTGCTTATCACGTGCTGATCTGTTCCATAAGAACCTGTCTCTTACGAAAGAGCTGGAAAGGAAAGAAGTTTTATTGAAGGGTTTACTTTTTGACTTTAGCTTGTTGCAGGAATCAGCCTCTAACAAGAAGGACATGAAAGATGAAACCGAGATGCTTTTCCTGACCTTGGGCCAAGTTCGACATGAGCTAGATATGAAGACAGGTCAGCTTTATGACCTATTGATTCAGCATAAGCAACTTGAAACTAGTTTGAAAGACACAGAAAATTCTCTGTTCATGTCAAATTTCAATGCTGAGCAGACTAAAGAAACTATAGATACTTTATCTGAACAAAATGCTGACTTGAGGGTGCTTTTAAAAGACCTCTATCTCAAAAAATCTGAAGCTGAAGAAAGACTGGAAGAACAAAAGGAGGTCATCAAAGGGTTGGAGAAAGAAATTCTTCATCGAATTTCAGAGGAAAGAAAGTTACAAGCTTCAGTTGAAGGCATTGTGGAAGATTTGAGGCAAGTTACTTCTGACAAAGATAAACTCCGTGAAGAAGTTGAAAGCATTGAGGAAGAGCTAAGAGAAGTGAGTAGTGAGAGAGATGAACTCCACAAAGAAGTTTGCTCTTTGAATGATAAGCTTGAGATGGCCTATGCATTAGTTGATGAAAATGAAGCTATTGCAGTGGAAGCTCGCCAGGTATAAATAGAGACTTGTTCTGTTTGATATCAAATATATGCAGCTGGACATCATTTTATGTTTTACTTTGTATTTTTGACTTTTCCCAGGAGTCAGAGGCAAGTAAAATATATGCTGAGCAAAAGGAAGAGGAAGTCAAGATTCTAGAACATTCTGTTGAGGAGCTTGAATGCACGATAAATGTATTGGAGAAAAAGGTTAGTCCCTTTGACACTCTTCTTTGTATAAAAGTTAATGGTGCATTGATGAGAAATGGGTTCTGTTATCATCTCTGAGATAATTGAAATGATATGTTTCTTCTCCTAGGTGTATGAAATGAATGAGGAGGTAGAAAGGCATCATTTGATAAGGGAGTCACTAGAAGTGGAAATTCAAGCTCTAAGACAGAGATTGTCAACATTTGAAAACTTCTCTGACACTGTAGATTCAGAAAACCTAAATGCTGAGCACACTGAAGATCAAAGGTCCAGGTCGGAGGAGCTGCTTGCTTTCTTCATGTGATTTTCTGGTTGCTGCTACTGTTTCTATTTTGATTGAAAAAAAGTATTTTTGATGCAGGCAACTACAGGGGAGTCTACTGCAACTACATGAGGCACATCATCAGATTAGACTTCTGGAGAGAGAAAGAGAAGGACAGAATGAAGAGGTTCCATCATAATTCACATCCAGTTTATATTCCTAAAATCTTTGATTTGTAAAGTGTTGATCAACTGCTTTCCATTTTTATTTTTTTTCTTCAATAATGTGGTTTTCTCCATATTTTGAAGATCAAACGATGCAAAGATTACATCTCTGAAGTTCTATTGCATTCTGAAGCCCAGGCAACAAAGTACCAACAGAAGGTACAATTTTCAAAATCCTGCATCCAATCCGTGGTCTTTCACCTTATCTTCTGAATTTGCGTTGTTGCTTTAGGAGTTTCAAGGTTCCCCTTAACTTGTAGCGGTTTATAATATACCCTCTATTTCTCCATATATAGGACTATGTATTTGTTATACCTCAGTTATATTCATCATGAATTTGACTCTTTAAACAGTACAAGACTCTGGAGGCAATGATTCGCGAAATGAAAACAAATTTATCCAACCCAGCATCAACAGCACCCCAGCAGGATAAAACTGAGAAAAGCTCAACAAGGACAAGGGGTTCAAGCTCACCATTCCGATGCATTGCAAGTGTGGTTCAGCAGATGAATTCAGAGAAGGATCAAGAGTTGTCAGCGGCCAGGCTTCGTATAGAAGAGTTAGAGTCACTGGCAGCTTCTCGGCAGAAAGAGGTTAAGAATTCCCTTCCTCTTAATTGGCTTTTAGCTTCTGGTCGCATTTCTTGAGTACAGCCTTTCGTTGAATTTTTAGACCCTCTGTTAATGTTTATCTGTTCACTAGTATGTATAATGCCCTGATACAAATCAGTTGCAAAATTTCTGACTCAGTCCTACTACATCAGGTTTGCATTGTTAACACCAGGCTGGCTGCAGCAGAAAGCATGACACACGATGTTATTCTTGATTTACTTGGTGTCAAATTGGATATCACTAATTATGCAGTAAGTTTTATCCTATCCTCTTGAGCATGAATGTTTACTGCCATTGTTAGCACTGCTAACCCACGACATCTCTCTTTTTGGTGATACCCTAGAACTTGATAGACCAAGAACACGTTCAAAAATTGGTGGTGGCGGCTCATCAGCAGACAGAAGATTTGCTTGCAAAGGTTAATGTAGCTAAAGCTTAATTTATTATTTACGTGGCTTTTCTTCTAGTGCTGATATATGTACTTTTATTTTATCTTTTAGGAGCAAATAATTGTCAACTTAAGGAAGCGGATCGAGGATCTCATTGAGGAAAGAGAGAGGTTAGACTTTTATTCCACCAAGCATTTCTTTGCTGTTCTCCCTTTAATATTGTCTTTCTCTTCCTCTTTTCATGGTTTCTATATACATTTGCTTTGTCATTTTCCTTGCCCACCTGCAAGCTAGTGGTAGAACATGGACTTCATGTGGATGATAGAACTAGCTATGCATGACATCTGCAAGCAGAAATTTGCTCAACATATATTGCAGTTGCAGATTAGTCAATACATGTGCTTGGTCTCGCAAATAAATTTTGTTATTCTGAAAAATTGTGAAATAAGAAGTTGATTTCTCCTGAAATTTTTTCAAACAATTCTGTTATTTATACAGCGAAAATTATAAAAGTAAAAAACATAGTCTTTTTCGTTTTTGTTTTCTTTATACAGTTTTTGTGTATTCTTTTAACTGCTTTACATTTTTTGAAGTACTCTTTATGAGATAAGACAAGAGGATGGATAATGATTTACTGATGCATATTAGACCTTATATCTTACCACTGCAGCTGTGCATCAGAATTAAATAAGAAAGAATCAGATATACTTGCTTCCCAGATTGCAGTGGAGCAACTCAAAGAGCGGGATCAGTTACTTTCAGCACAGAATGAAATGTTGAAGGTGCGTGTGATTTCAAATACTGATATATTAATTTAAATTTTTGACGTAAAATGTTGATCTAAATTTTGAGTCTTTTAACTTTATACAATCCAATAGTTGAAAAGAAAGTCAAAAGACAGCGCTATCTGTTAGTGGATTAAAGAAACTGTCACATTGTGAAAATGGTATCGATAAAGAGTCTCTAACGCAGTTTGCTGCGACCTACCTCTTTCTATAGATGGATAAGACTAATTTACTGAGGCGGCTCTTGGAACTGGATGATATGGTAAAAAAACTACTCGGTACACCACGAAATACCCGTCAACAAATTCAACAAAATCAAACATTGAAGATCAAGGCACGTATATGCATTACTGCATTTCAGATGCATTCTAAATTCACGTGTGCTAAACTCTCTATGATCTTACAGGAGTATCATAGTTATAATGATTTCACTAGAAGGTTGACACATTCGGAAAGGCTTCTTTCTCAAGTGAATGGTGAACTTGCGCAATATGGCAAGCCTGGTTCAACCAGTCGTCCCCAAGGTAATACCATCATAAATGGCTGATACAAAATACAGTTTTTATGCAATTTGACAAGTATTGATGACTTTCCACGCTATCAAGTGCTTGATTGAGCTTAAAGTTATTAATATATTATGACTGCAGGAAGCAGAGAGCTAGTTTGATTTAGCACAAAAAGGCTCCCCAAGTCCTAATAGAGTTTCATGAAGACTGGTGTTTGAATAACGATCCTCTTTCCCTTGCAGACCTAAATAGGATCTCACAAATGCCAAAGGAATGAATGCAACTCGTAAAGGTGACAACTCGCCGATCAGCACGCAATAAAACAAAGGCCCTTCCGTGAGTTTCTGCAATTTTATGAATCGTTTTGGTATTTTCTTTTCGTTTTTTTTTTTTTGCTTTCCCTAACTTTCAACCTCATTCTGTATAATCTAACATCTCTTTCCTATTTCGTTGGGGTGTGTGTGTGAAGCGATTTCAGAGTGATTTGGTGTGATCTTAATTCTGAGCCGCATTACTTGTAAATGGTTTTTGATAATAGCATTGTCACCATGTGCAAATCCTGACATTAATCTCGTGCTGCCTCTCTTCTCTTCTAACATCTCTTAGAAGATGAACTTTAGTGATTTTCCACTGCAAACATCTGACCGAGGATTCCATTAATGTTTCCCGAACTCTTAACTCTCAAAATTAATCAATTATCTCATTTAGTTTCAAAGGTATAAAGAAAATCAATATCTTATTTAGATTAGGACGTCGGCATCATGTTTTCTAAAAAGAAACAGTTAGGTATTTAATTAATTTACAAATACATTTTAACAAGTAGATCAAGTTGTGACAGTAATTGCCTACTGAAAAGAAAATGCCAGTTCCCTCTCACAAAAACCTCTAAGGTAATGGGGGAGCACCAATACACCAATCTGACTAACATAGCAGGGAAGAGACAATTTCATCCTAAAGACCAGTACAATTTCTATAAAATAAATATTGCTGTTAAAAGTGAGAGAATTAGCACTTGTTACTGTTATATCAAGTAAATTTTGGATTGGCTCCATATTTCCACAACGCTGTATCAGGTAAAAATTGGCTAACCATTTTCTGTACACAGAAAAAACACGTACACTGTTAAAAAAACAAAAATAATTTTCTGATCTACTTTTTATTTTATTGGATTTTTTATGAAGGAATTGTATTTTAGATTTGTGCCAAGTTTCAGGCGAAAGGAAATAATCTTATATGAATACCATCTATTAACCAATTTTTCGAAAATTTTGTTTGAGATAATAGAATTTCATTATAAGTGCAATTTCTCAATACCAATCCTTTTAATACTTGGACCATTCAAAAATTTAGAATAATAGCGTTTGAATAAATTTTTTAGTTATTATTAACGAACGTAATAGAAGATATTTTTTAAGAATCGATTGAATTATTAAAAAAAAAAACTTTTTGTTATTAGAGCAAATAAAACGGTGCCTCCATCCGTCTCTTTAATTATTTTACTTAAACTTTTAAATATAAAGAAAAAATATATTTAAACCTCTACGTTATTTAAATTTTTATATTTATAAAAATCTTGTTTATACTCCTATCAAATAATAAAATCTGTTAATTTTTAAAAAAATTATTAAAATTAACAAAATTACCATTATACCCCTTATAACTGAAAAAAAAAAAATTTAAACACCCAAAATAAGATTTAAAAATTTATCTTTATTAATAAAAATAAATACTTTAATCAATTAAATTATTCTAAATTTTTATTTATATATATAATTAAAATTTATAAACATATTATGCTTAATTAAACCATTTAAAAAATAAGACATTGACTTAATTGTAATCCGATATTAACTATCATTGATTAACATTAACCATCCATTAACAAATTTTAACCTCATTGTTGACCAACCGTCCGATGTCATTAACTATTTATTGACCAATGTTAACTGACGATCATTAACTAATATTGACCTACCATTAACTAAAGGCCAAAATTTTCAATCAAAAGAAATTATTTTTCATTTTTAATATTTCTATCGTTAACTTTTAACAAATTTTGTTACCTGTAAACAAAATTTTTAAAAATATAAGAGTTTGATTGTCCTTTTTCCCAAATTGTAAAAGTAAAAATCCTGATGTCCTTTTCCCTTAAATATATATTCTAGTCAACAAAAGTTCAAAGATGCAAGTTAGAGAAACTAATAAGACTAGGTAAAAATGCAAAAAAGAGTTGATTTCCATATATACATATATGTATATATTAATTGGGTCATTGATCAGCAACTGCATATGCATGCAATTTGTCCTCTTTTGTGCTCCTTGAAGAGTTTTCACCTTGGTGGGCTGCACTGCTTCCTTCTTCAAACATCTATTCAATACCAGGGAATTGCATAATCAGGTTAAAACTTCAAAGCTTTCTAGTCGTCAAATTAAATTCCAACACAGGAAAAAATATTAACAATAAACTTTGATTAACTATTATACATTTAGATTACAAATATTCTATGTTTCAATTTTCGAAATACATATTTTGAGATCAGGCAGACGATAACGAGTATTAAGAAAAAAAAAAAAGATATCACCATCTTTTATCTATCCCAATGAGCCAATCTACGATCCAACCATCAAAACTTAAAATGAAAGGTTTCATCACAAAATTTTCATAGGTCTAGAAGATGATGCTAAAAGAATAATCAGAGGAGAAAACTTACTCTAAAATTTTCACATTTTGCAACCATCCTCATATACTGTTCACGTGCTACAGGGTTTCGAACCATAGATTTGACTCTTTGTAATGCCTTTTCAACTCCAGCAAATTTCTGCTTCCGGCCAATACGCAAATATTCATATTCATCTGCTTTATTGACTTCTGATGCCACATTAGCAGTTGTATTTTTCACTCGGAATCCGCGCAAACCCACCCCTCTCCTCCTCCAACGTAATATTGCCTTCTCCACAATGCTGACAGACCAAACAACCTTTTTATATTGCTTGCGTACTTGGTGTCCTCTCACATGAGCCTGAAAGTAAATAGAATAGACAAACATAAATATCGCATATTATTATGATGTGTACCTTCTCGAAACCAAACAGCAATAGAGCCAAGTACAATGATAAACTGAAGGCAAACAAGAAAAGGGAAATTGCAGTTAAAACTTTAGGGCTCAGGAATACAGATACGACCATCCCAAGCTACCAAGGGAGCTTGTAACACTTTGCTAGCTGTCGTAATAAAATCCTAAGTAAAGGAATTCTCCAGAAACAAAACACCAAATTATAATATCCTTGTTATATCCTACTCGGCAAACAAGCACTCGGAAATCCATTAACAAGACTAAACATAAAAAAATGAAAACTACCTGTATTTTTATGATACGATTACGTATCTTCAAGAAGTCTTTCCTCCCTTTCCAGCCACGATATTTTTGTTGGATCTTTACAGCTGCAAAATGCAGATAGTCCTCAAAATGGCTCATCTTTTGAACCTTGTTCAAAGACCCAAGAGCCACAAGGTCAACTGAAACTTCAGAAATATCGCCACTGCTCTGAGTTGATTGTCTGTGACGGAATGAACGAGCCCGAAAGGCTTGCTGAATTAGAGCGGCAGCATGGGCTGATTTCCTAACAGCAGCAAGAGACCCTTTCAAAGAAAGCTGCTCAGATATTACCCCATCTGACTGTACACTGACTTGAGCTGCAGTTTCAATAGCCTTTTCAGCTGCAAGAGATGCAGCAACATTGTCAATCGCATTTTCATTGACAGTTAATGAAGAGAGATGACTGGTTAAATCAGCCTCGGCCAAGTATCCAGCAATCCCTTTATGTCCTCTACTGGATGCTAAATCAGCAGCAGTTTGTCCTCCAGGAAAAGCTGGTGTTGGATCCTCGACTGCACCTGGAGCTGCACCCAATCTAACAAGTGCAACAACTGTTTCCTCCCTGGCAAAAGGGGGCAGAAACATTAATGCAAGACAACTGTCAGTACAGACATAAATGTTATATTAAAATCTAGGTAAGAAATCATCAATGATTCTTTCATTCATGCTTTAGGGGAGGGAGGGGGAATTAAATAGAAGAGAAAAAAAGAAGTCAATATCACAGTTGAAAACCAAAAAGGCAGATATCTTTTGAGCAAACTTTGCCGCAATCTAATAGAAGAATCTCAACAGTTCCTGGATATCCACATCTTCAACATCTAGATTAAGATATTTTTCCCTTGGAAGACTAGATATAGGATTTCTCGAAAAGTTAACGACTGATAAACCTTTTTTAAAAATAGAATGGAGTTGATCTTATACGTACGTGAGAAAGGTAATCAAAAAAGAAAGAAGATGAGTTCTTCTTTACTTTTATCACTTAGGAGCCGTGCAAGATGAAAGTATCATGCACGGTTTTGGACAGTGTGCCTGTTGAAGAATGAGCCGGCAAATCAAGCAGTGACTTGGTTAAGGGAACCCATCAGAGCTGTAGCAAATGCGAGTCTTCATAGGGCAATTTTGTCACTGCTTATGGACCCGAACCTTGGTGATCCATCCATGACCAGGATGAAGCTTGGGTGAAACTAAGCGGAGGTCTTTATGGAATGAAACTTCTAATCTCGTCCATAATTGCTAACTTACAAATAAAAAATGAATAATGCTACACTTCCCAAATGTTATCCCAAAATTTCTATCCCAAATGATGTGTCAAGCAACCATTGGATGGTGAAATGGTGTAATGAGTGATTTTAGAAATTGCGCCACTCCACCACCCAATAATTGCTTGACACATCAATTTGAGATGAAAATTTTGGGATAACATTTAGGAAGTGTAGCATTACTCATAAAAAATTATAACCACTAAACAAATGAATTTAACAAAATCATCTCAAATTCAACCAGAAGATATACAAAAGACCAAAAAAAGAACCCACTTTATGAGAGAGAACTTTTACGATAATGTCATCTTTGAAGAGTCAAATGCTTTGGCAATTCCTCATGGTGGGAGAATCAAGATGATTTTGAAATTTCATATTTTATTCTTTAATCAGGATGATAGAGACTCCATTTAACTTAGGTTGATCTAGGCCACAAGCCGACCTATGTCAAGACAACCCTTCTTTGAAACACTTTGGTAATGCTCCTATTTCAGAATCCAAATAATGAATTAGAACACATGGAGCCATTTCCTTATTTTTCTGTCAAAAAAAAAAATATGGCAATGAAATGCATGACAAACAAATCTTTAGAATGAAGAAATTATTTCTTCATAGCAAAGAAAGTCATTGCAAATCAAGTCTCACAAAATATCAGTGACAGGTATTGACACCATAAATATTTTGAAACAAATATCTCCTTAGAATAACATCAAAAGGAAAAAAGAAAAAAGAGATAAAGGATAGAAATTAAAAGTATAAGATAACTTCATGGTTAGCAGGCTGACCTCCCAAAATAAGATGCCCAGTGAAGTGCTGTTCTTCCTCGTGCATCTCTGAAATTGGGACTGACACCAGCAGCAATTATAGGACCCATAGCCCATTCATAGCCAAGAGCAGCTGCCAAGTGTATAACTCCTTGTCCATCATCATCAATAACATGTGGACCTTTATCTCCTTCATGAATTTTCCACACCAACCACTCCCATAGTCTGTCCCTTAGCAAATTCTGAATCAATTTATCTCTAGAATTTGGGTGGTCACCTTGAAAGACCATAGAAGTCTCCTCAACCTGCCCCCAATCCTTCTCACTTGTGTCTCTCATCGAATAAATGGTATTCTTTTGTTTACATCTTTCACATTCTTCAATATTACAATCTAACAACTTCCTCTCAGGGTCTAAATACAACAACTTTGCTAGACGTGTTTGAAAGCGCACTTCATCCTCTGCTGCAGTTTTAAGAGCGACAGAGAATTCAACTTTGGGTGGCTTTTCACGATATTCAAACTCCCTTACCTCACTGCATGCTAATCTGTTACTGCAGGTGATATAAAATGGAACACGCCCGCAAGCATGTGAAGGAGCTTGACATCGGATGACATTATCTGTCAAGACTTCAGCAGGGACTTCAATTTCACCAAACATGCTGCCCCACTTGGTATCACTCGATAGCTTGTTGGTTCCCAAAAACATGCCTATGATTAAAACCTGAAAAAAAAAAGCCATTAAATTAGCATGCTTTTTATATCTCAATTTTTCTTGGCATCACAAACTTAATAATGCATCTAGAAAATTACACATGATTTATTAAGGTGAGTCTGCATACCTTTGTTTCAACCCCAGAGTAAGCCCAGTCTGGTGAGAAATCACGAATACTAAATAGCTGCTCCTGAGAAAGAGATGGGCCAAGGGAATCCATCTCCAACTGCATATGGTGAGACAAACTAGATACTTCCTTGTCATCATTCTCAGTATCAAGTGTATTCCAATAATTTCCTGAGTCTGAAGCCATCAAGGAATCATCACAATCTCCACCAATTTCTTGATCCATCCATCTGCCGAAACTGTCAAGTTTCTTCAGCTCTCCTAATTCATCTGTGTGTTTATTCTCAGCCTGAGTGACAGAAGCCACTGTCGTCTCAGGGACACAATGACTTTGATACTGATTATTAATCAAATTGAAATCATGCTCCCGCAGCACCTGTAACATAATACAGCACTGGTAAGGCAGAAGCATCTAAGAAGACTACCTGAGGTATGATATATTGATCCTAGAAAAGATTAAATAAAGGCAAAATGATAACAGAATTGATCTTATTAATGGGTTTTTGAATAGATCAAAAGTGAGTTAAGGTTGACAACAATCATAAACAGCATATAAAGTAAACAAATAGTATGAAGTTACCCAAGAAATTGAAACAATGCAAATATAGCTGAACAAATTTTGAAATCTATTATAGACAGCAAACAGCATACCTGAGGTGTTCTTTGAGATGATGCTGTGACTGCTTGCACATCTACATCCGTGATTAACCTATCTCCACAAGTTCCAATATTTGCAACAGTGCTATTACCATCCAATCTAGCATCAGTTAGCTTATGTGTTGTGAAGTCAGCACCAGTAGGTTGTTCAACATTGGACTTCTGGTGCTGGTCAAACACATTTAAAGTGTTTCTGCTTGAACTCTGAATTTGAGTCCACATAGATGATCCAGTGCCATGGTTAAATTTAGCTCCAGAAAACCATGGATGCCTTGACAATTCAGGAAGTCCTGGAAAGACAGGAGAAATACCTGCTTAGATCTTTGGTGATTGCAAAAAGAAAATGACATAACCCAAGACATCTGATAGAGGAAGTAAAATAGAAAATGATGATAAATTTTTGTATGCATGATAAGATTTGATTGACAGTTTAATTTATACATAATTTACAAAATTTAAGTTACTAGACGAAACCAAGAGGCCAAAATTACAGTTTAGAAACAGCAAGAACAATTGAGAGTTCAAACAATCACAATTAGTAACTCAATCCAAAACTTGATACCACACTGTCAAATAGAAAAGATAATGTGATCATCTTTTAACTGCAAATTCCTTTTGGCATTTTAAACGCCCCCCTGTCACTTAATATATATATGTCATTAGTAGTTTTAATATTATTTAATCACACACATTGCAATGCACCTTACCAGCAATGCCGGCTGCAACTAAAGAAGCATTCTGCAGCACGGATCCAGAGATAGGTTGAGAAAAAGATGGGGATCGAGGCTCATCTCCAGAATCCACATCCTCAAACTCCGAAGATAATGCTTGTCCATTCCAATCAATTTTGTTTGGGCTAGATGCATGAGAAGTCTGAGCAGTGGGAGAAGGTGAGTTTGCTTGTGCCAAGGAGTGAGCTGAAGTTGTTTGAGTGCTTTCAATCTGTGATCCTGGGTCTGCTATCAAACGGGAGACACCAGACTTGTACCCCTGCGTTACATGCATTGTATATAATCAACCATCCATGCCACATTAACAAGAGTGACAGTGAAGAAGTCTCAGTTAAGTCAAACCAACTCAAGTTTAATTATCAATAATGGGGTGTCACAAGTTTGCTGACATGCACTTCATGCTTCAAAAGTTGGCGGAATGTTCTTTGCAAAGTGTTCACTAACGATGGAATACTAAATGCACCGTGACCTAGAAACCCTGAGAATAGAAAGAATAGAACAAACAGAAAAGGAAAAATGAACACCAACTATTAGTGCAAAATACCTCTTTCACTTCTCTGTAATGCACAAGAACAATGTGCTCCAACTGCCTGAATAAAGGGAAAAACAAAAAAGCAAATTGATAATAAGAACAAAATGACCCAAAAACTAAAAACCAAAAATACTAACTATCAACAGGGCATTCTAATCAAAATATTTAATGGTCATCTTTTTCACATCAGCTGCCACAATAGCGCATTCTACCTGCCAGTTGGATAGTAAATCAGACAACTCCAGTTTAAGTCTGACGGTAAAATGGGAGAACTATTAGTGTCATATAAAGCCATCAAGAAGCTTCAAATAATTCGTAATATGAGATCTCCAGGGGACATCTGAACTTATCCATGCAGGTTACTAATAACAACAACTACACCATAAGCAATTCTCAGAATAGCAATTTCTTGTTTTCTGAAATTTCAAATTCTTAAAATTTCAAAATGAGTAAGATCAACAGAAACACTCACCCATCAAGCATCCAATAACTTCGTCGCTGAAAGCTCTCATTGTCCTCCCCATGGGCATAGTAGCAATGAAGAACATCAACACTTCCGGCCTGAAAAGAAAGGGTTAAAGCTTATTTTTTTCTGTGATAGGGGAAAAAACTCTATTAATATAAAAGGGAGAAAAAAAATCGGTGGATAAGGAATCCACTATAAAAAGCCAAAAAAGAAAAGGAAAAACAACAAAACAACAACTCAACCGTAGAGGCCAGAAAAGACAAAGGGCAAACACTAGAGAACCACAGCTTTTCGAGCAAAGCTTACCATAAGGGTTAAAGCTAATAATTAAACAGCCAAGCAAACCTTAGAATCAACCACATAGACAAAATTTAGCTAGAAGGCCTATTTATGTTAAAGGCAAGCCAAGGTGACACTTACTACTTTGTACAAGATCGAAAAAAAAAAACTGTGAACTTACAAATAAAAAATTGAACAGCACACCTTCAATTTTTCATGAGCTTCTTTGACAGTTTTTCCATCTTTCTTTTTCCTCCAACGGTGACCATCTTTACGAAAATATCGAAGTGCTTTTCGATCAAACAGGAACAGAGAACCAGCTGAAAAATGAACAAAATTAATTGCTAAATTAACTTCATTAACATTTTTGTGTTGATACCTTCAAACCATGAATGTTTTCTGATACTATTCAAGCAAGAAATGTTCTGGGCCAAGATTGTTGCGTTAACATTTTTGCATTATAAAAGCATTTTGCGTGGATGCATCATTTCTATCTGGAAGATTTCTGTGGCTGATTTAAGATCAACCACCAATAAAAGAAAAAATTAAAAACTGAAAAAAGCTTAAGCAACATTTCCTAGTACAACTCAGTCTAAATCATCCCAAAAGTATGAAGAGACGTCAATGGCCTAATTAAGTATATGGAAGATTAACAGAATTAGTTAAATAAATGAACAAATATGCACATACATGCAATTCCAAACGTAGACCAGGAACCATAAAGATACAAGTAACAACCTGGAGGTCTATCGGGTGGATCTGGTGTTAAGTGAAACTTCTGATAGTTGCGAAGTATCTCACAAATTTCGGTTGGTCGAAGCCAACGGTATTGTGCTTCTCGCAATATCTGTTCAAGATCTGTTAAATTCCAAGTAATTCATAGACAGTCAAAAGCTTGACAACTAAATGTTCAAGACCTAAATACAATAATAACATAATTCATGTCAATACATAGTGGAAAATGTAACATAAAATACAAGTCCATTCATATAAAACTTATCAAGTTAACACAAACATCCAAAGATCATTGATCTACAGTTTCAAAATCAAATAGTTTAAAATATCTTATCGACTGTCCCCATGTCCAGGCATAGTTACACTATGTAAGTACCAAAGAAGCATTTACATTTGTGCACTTCACGTACTGTCGATCCAATACCTTAAAAATCTTCTTTCTTTCCCTAGCATTAGCTGTAATGATTTCAAATTACGGATGCAAAGTGCTTAACACACTCAAATAAAATTCTGGCGTAAAGGAAAAACTATAAGTTAACATTCATGCATGAATTAAAACAACCATTGGCATAAACACAAACATTTCATAGGCTTAAGAAACATTAAACTGAAATAAAATTAGCGATTTCTAGCGATAATACATTAAATAAGATAATATTGAGCGAAACACTGAGACAACGAAAACTTTAAGAAAACAATATACCTAATTGTTGATTTGGAACGTATCTTCTAGTCTGAGCCATAAACCCTAGATTTCATCAGCGAAACTCTCGATCAACAAGTACAAAAAAAAAATTACAAACCTGCAAATTATAAACAAAAATTAATAACAAAATAAATAATCAAAATTAGTTAAAAATAAATAAAATCGATAATGGATCACGAAATAAAAGGATACGAAACTGGAATCTAAAAGAGAGAGAGAGAGAGAAATAGTACACGTGTAATGATTTTGATAGCTTCGGAGAAAATATTTTCTTAAAGAGCTTCCCGCTAGAGAGAAAGCGAGAGAAAATGAGAGATTTTGAGCGTGTGAAAGCCACTGAAAATAAAAGGTGTTTAAAAAAAGAAAACAATTCAGAAAAAAAGAAAGAAAGAAAAGGGAAATGGACAAAAAAATAAAGCGCTTAAATAAAATAATTTTTTTTTTAAAAAAGGTCAATGTCTCCACGGTTTGCGTCCACACCAAGAAGCGGGAGAGAGAGAGATGTACGTATGTTGTTTGATCCGACGTGGCAGAGCTAGCTAAAGCTCGATAGCATTGTTGCGTGTGGTCACGTACACCGTAGCCTCGCGTGCGTCCGTGATCACGGATCGTCGAATGTTTTGACTTTAACTCTTCTGTGTTGTGCGCGACGTATTTTTTTGTTAATTTGATTTTGATTTTTGTTTTGTTTTGTTTTTGTGAAAATAAACAATAAATCCCGGAACCAGAAAGAAGGAAATGTTTTGCAACTACACACTTTTGTTGACTAGTTTCAGTAAGGAATTTAGAAGAGGCTGCTGTTAATTTCTTTAATTATTAAAAAAAAAGAAAAATCACATGAACAAGATATTTTTTTAATCAAAGATGTCGGTATTTATCAATATATTTTTATTTTTTTTTAGGTATAATTCAACTAGTTGTGAATATATATTCCTAACTGTTTAAGTCAAAGTAAAAAGAAAATCAGTAAATGGTTAAAAATGGTAGAGACTGGCGGTAATTACTGTTCACTATCGTTAAATGGTGGGACAGTAATTTATACCGTCACTAAAAGTGGATAGATCAATTTTTGATTATTTTTTGGTCTTTTTTTATTAAAAATGATCTCACTACTATGTATATTAAGAAAAATGAAGTCCAATTATATAAATTTGATAAATTTTTGTTGTCGGCGTGTCGTCGAAAAATGATGATCGACGGCCGACCGACCGCCATTTTTCGACGATAGCGCCAATTTTTATTTTTAATTTTTTTGGTATAATTTAATTTATTTACAAATTATTATAAAAAAATAAACCAATTACATTGTGACACTTGTTTAAAAGTATTAATCACACTTTGACACATATCATATTATTAAAGTTTATTTTTAAAATTATATTAAATTAAATTAATGGATGAGATTGTGCCACGTGTTCGAAAAGATAATAAATAAATAAAAATTTGTCACGTATTCAATATTTATTTGTATGATTAGATTATATTTTTACCTTTACACCATTAAAATTAACGACAAAAATTAACGAATTAAAATAATATTGAATATTTTAAATTCAACTTAGACAAAATTATTAATTAACCTAAAATATAAGAATAAAATTATATTTATCCTATTATCTTTTTATCTTTACGTATTCCTTCCATTGATAATAAAAACTCTCTATTCTTTTATATATAAAAAATTGTACAATCAAATTTAATATTAAAAAAATACTTTAATAGTTAAAATAGTGTTTATCTAAAAAGTAAGTTACGTATATATAAATAAGTATTAGTATTTATCTAAAAAAAATTGTATGTATGTGAATAAGTGTTTCCACTAATAAGTATGATGTATTTGTATGAACAACTTGATTTATATAATTAATTTTAATAGAATGGATAATAAATTATGTTGTCACGTCCCAGACCCAAAATATCTGACATACGATATCACTTACATTAATTCAATAATACTTAAATATTCATTTTAATTTCTTTCATAATTATAGCAATTGAATTATGACTGGGACAATTAGTAAACCGGAGATACGCAGAGTTTTCTCAGAGATTAACACTTTACTACGTCACCAGTAGCAACTTTGTTACCAGAAGCCCAGAATATATTAATTGTAAATTCTTACTTAAAATTAATCCATTACTATACTTGGTGAAACTTAAACTAAGTCCAACCACACACAATAAAATAATACATAGGTATTTATTCACTAGGGACAAATCAAATATCTTATCTCACGTGTCCCCAAATGAAACACTTAGCAACCTAACAACTTAGGGAACCCAAGGAACAGCAGAAGCCTTGCCAAATCCGCTAAGCACACATGTACCTTATTTACCTGAAATCACCATAAACTATAATGAGTATAAAACTCAGTAAGCATACTAGTTTTTCATATATCAAATACAAATACATATATGTACACAATGCATATGTATGATATGATGTGATCAATCAAAATCATAATCTTATCAAATCACATATCATGTAAGCGCTTACACATTCTTTCAAAACACATAATAGGAATACCATCACTCAACTACTACTTAGTAGGACTTACATATCACATATCACATAATGAGTCAAATGTCACTCGTAGGTGACATACCGTATGAGAGGAATAGTATAAGTGAGGTCTTGAAATTACACATATATAATGCTCATGCCCGAAGGTAAAAGCCAAACCCTCACCCTGATCATCGGTGAGTCCTCTCACATGCACCAATACGCCACCACACGAATGTGATGACTCACTCTTCCTTTAGGTACCAATAGGATCCTCCCTACATACGAAACACATAACATATACCAATCCCGAAGGAAATGCCACACATAAAGGCTCCACAAATCACATAAAATGCCTACTAAGTTAACAGTGAGTTCAAGTACCCTCAAAACACAAAATATTTCTCATGGACATATTACACTTCAAAAGCTTTTTTTGTTAAACATATCTTATTTTGAAAGCTCACTTTCAAAAACACATGTATGTCATGTATGTCCATGCTCACATTCATAAATACATATCTTCACATTTCATATCAAAATATACTTTGACATAACATAAACATATTCCTAACCACATTTACAAAATCATACAAAACAATTACTATGTTTATTGTGATTTCAGTAAAAAGTCTAGTATACTTACCTCTTAACACTTTTAGCTACAAGGCTTAAATCTCCTTAACCTATCAATGGAGATTAATTATTTCATAAGCCTCACAATTCACACAAAATACTTTAAATAGCTTACAAAATTATACACAATGCATTTATTACATCAAATTGGCCTAAATACTTGGTTTCTCAAAACCTGTCATTCTGATCACTTACACTTAACAAAATTTTCTAATAGATCAAATGATGTCCAATTACTCCAAAATAAGAATATATCATTCTTGACTCATATATCCTTCTTATATATGAATATTATATCAAAATTCCTACACAATCCATTCCATACATACCATCGAATTCAAACTACTAACCTGACAAGATCAAGATACTTACTGAACAGTATTCAATCTCCCAATTTTATAAAATCATATACTAACTCAAAAATTATAAAAATATCACATAATTACTCTTAACACATATCTCAGTCCATGATAAATATTTCACTTCTAAATCACTGCCAAAAATATTTTAAAACTATTTTATTCCATAACTTTAAAAATCTGTTAATCAAATACTGTAATAAGCGGATATACTTTAGAAAATCATAACATTTCAACCACATTGATCTAAATTCTCAATTCCGAGTATATCATATTAGACATATAAACTTATCATATTCCACAAATTAGTAATTTTTGAAGATCATTCAGTAGGACAAACATTGTTTGTCACTGTATTATACTGTTCACATAGGAAATTTTCAGAATTTTAGGGTCATTTTGGTAAATTCACAAAAAATTCAATTTCTGGAATTTTGAATCGATTCAAAGTCTCAGATGATACTAAACATGTCTAATTTCATATACTCAAAATTCAAAACCAGAATCGAATCACAACAATTTATAAAATTCTTGGATCAAGAGACTATCAAGCAGAAATTCTACAATCTATTATGATTTATCAAGCTATCTTATAGATCATCATCAATTATCAAAATATCATACGAAATACACATCAAATCCTCAATTATACATATTTCCAGAAATCAAAACTTAAAGAAATTAATATAATTAACACCAATAAATTGAGAAATAGTTATGATATACCTCTTAAAATCCAAAATTTCAATTTCTTCTTCTTTTTCTTCTCCTTCTTCTCTTTCTCTCCCCTCTTTTCTCTCTTCTCTCTCTCTCTAAAAGAGGTAGCTCGACCAAAATGAGAGAATTAAGATTTTAAAAGTGTATTTTTATACTAAGTGGCTAATTTTTGATATTTATGAATTTACCCCCAAAACTTTTAAAGTATTATAATTTGGTCCCTAAAATAAATCTAAAGTCTTGCAATTAAACCCAATGCTAATAGTATCACCTTAACCTATACAAACACTACTAATAACAATATATAAATCAAGTATCACCAAAATACAAATAAAATACGTATATTTATACATATATAAATACTTATTCTTACCGGTCGTGAATACTGATTACTATATATATATTTAAATAGCAATGCATCAATCAATCAATAATGAATTTATAATTCATGAAAAATTACTCGTATTATGAAATATGAATTCAAATATTTTTTAAAATATATATGAGTTTAATTTAAACTTTAATTAAACAAAGTTAGAATTTAATTTAAGGTCTACTTTCTCGAAATTGACCGATACAGTTTATGCTTAATTTGACAAAAATAATAATCAGAATCACTTTCAAACGAAACAAATAATTTTTTGAGGTGCCAAAACATAAATAATGATTGGCAAGAAATTGAGTACTCCCACCAAATGTCTTGCACACTCGAGTGCTATTATTGTCATCCGGTTCATATTTTTGGAAAGAGACAAGGGTGATATATCACATTTACACGGCTGGCAATTGATATTCATGACCGGCACAATCAGCTTTCAATGATATTGAAAACCTCTATCATTATCTCTATCTCTTTTTTTTTTTATAAATTTTTTTTCTTTTTTTGGGATCTCAATAACATTTTAATTTTACTGGGATGTGGTTAAATTCCTTTAGAGATATTGAAACGAGACTTCCTAGTAACCATACAATAAATGAGAGTCGTTAAATTTCAAATTCTCATTTTATTTATCTGCCTATAGGATTGGACGAATTAAATATATTATTATATTTAATAAAAAATAAAAAGTCAAATAAAATAATACTTTTGATATAGAGTCTTATAGAGACAGACGGAGGGGGCTCGGCTGGGTTAGAAAAAAATAGATTAAAATTAAATTATATAATTAATAATAATTTATTTTTTTAAGTAATTTTAATATTGTTGATAAAATTAAAAATATTATAAAATTTATTATTATAAAATAGAGAATTACCGAAATAAATAAATAAAACTTAATAACAATCCTCTGACCTAATATTTTTCCTGTAAAAAGAATAAAAAATAAAGTTTATTATTAAAGACCATCTATAAATGAATTTTTTATCTTTATTAAGGATAAAGACATCTTACCTCACGAATAAGAATTCTATCTCACGAATGAGGACAAGTATAAAAACTCAAATGAGGGATACACACAATTCACCAATTACGTATACAACCTTCATAATTACAGTTCAATCTATTTCAAACACCTAAAATACACCCATAAAATATTAAAATAATAAAACTATAACAAACAAGTTATTCATTTGCGGTAGCGATATAAAGTTTAATGCTATCGATAATGGCTTCACACCGGTTTGAACTGAAAATGCATCTATAAAGAGCAATGGTTGCTTTATTGCAAGGGTTAAATGTTCGCGATGGTTAGCATTGTTGGAAGTATAAGATGATTATATTGATTATATTATATGTAAATTAAATAGTAGAAGAAAAAAAATTATCTTAAAATATTTTAATATAGATAAATTTCTTTAGCTCAAAACTTTTCTTTTTTTGTTGTAGAGGAAATTTTTTTTTTACTTTAGTCTTCACTATTATTCTCAAAATTTTATTTTTTAAGTGTGTGAACACTTAATTCCCTTTATGATTCAAATTATATGCCTCATTTTAAACATTATACTTTTATGAAAAAATAGAAATTAAGTCACAACTTATTTAAATCAAAAAAGACAAACAATTATAATTATGTTTTCTCTTTTCAATCACCACACTTATATATAAAAATTATGTGGTGATTTATTTAAATAAAATGAGTCAAAACACTTATGATTGTATTTTATATAATCATCATTTTAGGTAAAAGATAAAATGATAATTTAAGTTAGTAAATTGACTAAAGGCTAACGGGCTTTTTAGTTTCAAATATTTAAATTATAATCATCTTATGACCAATTAGATCTTTTAATTTAATCTCGGACTATTCCACTAAAAACTAAATGTTGCACTCTAATTGGTTTATGTAATAAATAAATACAAATTTTAATTAAAGTTAATATTAATCATTTGACTAATAATATCCACTCAATTAAATTTCTATATGATGTCATAATTAAAGTTATACCATTATAAAATGTCATGCCTCTTTAATTAATTATTTGCCTTTAAGTCAATGCTCTAATGATCATTTTTAATATGTCTGTATTTGTATATAATTTTACAAATACATATTATTATTCAACAACTAATTTATTGAATAAACTGTATCCATAAATTTAAATGATTAAGTACTGCAAATAGCTTAGCTGACATCATTTAATATATATTTTATATTGTAAGTATATGTTCCAACGATCTATGAAATTGTATCTCCAAGTCGTCGAAATTTTGACCATCCAATTAGGTTTTACTCCGTGATAACTCAAAAGATTACAATACATAAACATAAGTTCATTACTTACTCATGATTAAGGTTAAACGAACTTATTAAAATTTTATAAATTAAGATCAATGACATTTAGTTAATTAGATCAAAATTTATATTAGTCCAATTTAATATATCATACACTAGTTTTTCTATTCGAAGTCTCTATTTCAATAATCAATGTAAATTATTCACTATAATAAGTAGAAAAACTATAGTCTTATATAATGAAATGTTTATTTCGTTAATGATTGTGAATAAGATTTAATTTATACAGAACTTGTGATTTATACCTTCTGCATTAATATCATATGCCTAATATATAAATTACATATTTTATAAATATGAGTTCTTTAATATATGCTCAATTATGTATGAATAAAATTTATCAATCAAATAAAATATTCATATACATACTTTTAGGGCGCTATAAAGATATTACATGCCTAACATGTTGGAGTTGGTGCTTACGTGTCATTCAAATATTATATGATTATTAATTGTTTAATATTTATACAATAAATATTTCGAATAAAATCGTTAATATTAATTATATGGTACTAAGCTTGTAACGTTACAGATATTATATGATCTGAAAGAGTTCAGATTTGATCTAAATGAGTTTAGATCAGGGTTAAGAGTTAGCAAAATTGAGAGTTATAAATACTAAGACTTGATACTGTTAAGAGTTAGTAAGTTATAAAAGTCAGCAAAATTCTAAGAGTTAGAAGTCTTGTCTGAAATTGGACAAAGACCCGAGAGTATACTAATAATGACATTGTTGCAATATGTGTTAGAAAATGTCATTATATAAGTATGTTTTCAAACACGGTGTTTCTAATCTATATTCACCAATGCGGGTCTATCGGTGAATCAATATTAAATAGATTAGTGTATGTCTATATCTGACTGGTGCAGATGGTTGTTCATAATTGACCATGAGCTTAGAACTTGTTGGATATTGTGTGTGATGTGTATAGATACTTATAATTTTAAAAATTAAATACGCAACAGAAGTATTCATATATGTAATAAACTCAAGCATATAATCGCATGTATGATTATTCAAGCACATATATATCTCATATATATATTTTCATGCATGATATAAAATGAATTGTAAATAAATAACCTACCCGATTTTGAAGATAACTTTACAATTCTTTAAGATCTTCAATATTCAATTTGTTGAGCTCACCTTGAAGTGTTCCATTTCACAATTCTAGTTCACAACTAAAACCGGTGGGATTGTGAAGCTAGAATGACAACCCCGAATTTCCAGCAATGGATTGTTTTAACACTTAAAACATTCGTCCTTATGATTTATTACTAGTAAGAGATGAGAAGAATTATATGTTTTGTGTATTATTCCTTACAACCCTTTGTCATAAACAATTGTTAACCTTAGCTAACTCTTTCAACCCTTTGAAAACACTTAGGAAAATGCTCTCAATTCTCTCTACTCTTAATTGCTGAAACTTTATCTTCTCTTAGACAAAAATTGAACTCTTTCAATTTTGGTTTAACGTACAAAAATGATTACTTCTCTTAATGCTCCACCACCACTTAGCCATGTTTGCCATTACAAACATTAATCAATCATATTTTTCACTCAACAAATTGATTCATCCGTATGAATCAATTGCTAAAGCACAAATGGCTATTAATCAATGTTGAGTGGTCACACCACTTCACAAATGCACCATTTAACAAATTCTAAGTAACCAACATTGCTTATTATTAATAACAAGTACTTACTCCATTACTAAATGGTGTTTGCCACATATTCCAATTAATAATAATAATTTTATTAATATATAAAATATTAATAATTCAAAATTATTTTGAATATTTACATTTACTTTATATGTATTTACCAAGTAAGGTAAATAGGTAAATACATAGTAAATCATTTATGGAGCAAGATTGTGCCACTTGTCAATTTCTTATTGGTTAACAACTCTTGTAAACCAATAATGTATTTTACATTCAATTATTGACAAGTGAATAATAAAAGGAACCTTGAAATATTTTTCACTTTGCTAGAAATTGTTGGATTAATTGTTCAATCTAATTCACTGCCCCAGTGTACAACGAGTACACTTCATATTATGAGACTCTATAGGTCCATGCCCGATTTGTCATATGAAACTATTTCACACGTTCGTGAACAATGTCCCACACACATGTTATTGATATTACAAAATGGTGCATTAGACCATACAAGTTAAAGTTATAACATATTCGTATAATCCTTCCATCATAAATATCCTAGAAGAGTGGAGATATAGATCAACATCGTTAAGTCTCCATGTGCTCAACCATAAACTTATCTCTAGATTTGTATTTCAATAAATAATATCCGTAAACACTTTTACGATATTATTTTTTTAAAGATAAAACTAATTCTCGGATATGTTTGCTTATGGCCATAAGACTTTCTGAAATACAATCTTGGAGTTTCAGGATATTTTACTCACCCAATTTAGTTGATGAATCCCATATCTGTATACACCGGACTCCATGAGCATCGAACTATATCCAGCGACACCCAGCGGTCAGACCATGAAAGGTATCTGACATGTGTGAAACCAAAGTATGGTGGATCACTCACAAGTTTACCGTAGCACTCAGGTCTAAGGACCACGAATACTACTCAACTCGAAAGAACGTTCATTGACAGCTTTATAGGATGTCTATTGGAGATCTTTGTGAGTCTATTCAATATTTAGTCCTTACTGAATACTTGTATCTCTATACGAGTTTTCACTAAACTCATGGTCTGCTAAGACTAACCATCTGGACTATCCAGATATAGACATACACTGATATATATATATATATTAAGGTCTTCACTAACAGACCTGCATTAGTGAAGATAGATCAGGAACATTAAGTTTAAGAACATATTTGCATAACAACATTTTTTAGCACCATTTGCAACTCATTGCAATTACGTCATTACTAATATATTCTTAGGTCCTTGTCCCATTTCAGACAAAACTCTAACTCTTTAGATTTCGCTAACTCTTATAACCTGATAACTCTTATCAGTGCTAACTTTTAGCATTTATATCTTTTAGCGTTACTAACTCTTAGTTCTGATCTAAACTCCTTTAGATCAGATCTGAACTCTTTCAGATTATACAATGTCTAAAATGTTACAAGCATCTTACCATATTTGTATATAAAATAATTAGTGATAAATTGAAATCATAAT
The DNA here is from genome assembly GCA_946807835.1 of Ailanthus altissimus. NCBI lineage: Eukaryota > Viridiplantae > Streptophyta > Magnoliopsida > Sapindales > Simaroubaceae > Ailanthus > Ailanthus altissimus. The sequence goes on from OX327693.1 coordinate 29,637,825, forward strand.
TGTATAAACATAAAATAAATATTTATACACAAAAGGGATGACACGTAAGCACAAATCCCAACAGAACTTTTATAGGCGTGCGAGTATTCAGTCAGAACTGAATACTGAACAGACTCATGAAGATCTCAATAGATATCTTATGAAATAGTCAAAGGAAGATCCTCTCGAGTTGAGTAATATTTGTGGTCTTTTGACCTGAGCGCCACGGTGGGCTTGTGAGTGATCCATCATACTTCGGTTCCACATATATCAGAGACAATTCTGTTGAGATTTGTGCTCACGTGTCATCCTATTATTGTATGAATATTTTATCCTATAATATTTATACAGTTCATTATTTGTTAAATTGCTAATTACTATTATTAAATTGTTCAAAACTTGTGACGCTACAGACATTATATGATCTGAAAGAGTTCAGATTTGGTCTAAAGAAATTTAGATCAATACCAAGAGTTCCACATATATCAGAGACAATTCTGTTGAGATTTGTGCTCACGTGTCATCCTATTATTGTATAAATATTTTATCCTGTAATATTTATACAATTCATTATTTGTTAAATTGCTAATTACTATTATTAAATGGTTCAAAACTCGTGATGCTACAAACATTATATGATCTAAAATAGTTCAGATTTGGTCTAAAGAAATTTAGATCAATACCAAGAGTTAGCATCACTGAAAATTATAAATGCTAAAGAGTTAGCATGTTATATTAATCAGTGAAGTTTAAGTGTTAGAATCTTGTCTGTGATGGTACAAAGACTTGAGAATACATTAGTAATAATATAGTTGCAAGAGTTGCAATAAGGGCTAAGAAATGTTATTATGCAAGTCTATTCTCAAATTATATGTTCTTGGCCTTAATTCACCGATGCAGGTCTGACGGTGGAATCATTTTTCATAGACCAGTGTATATTATACATAGATAGTCTAGATGGTTATTCTTAATTGACCATGGGCTTACTGAAACTTCGTATAGCATACAGGTGTTCAGTGGGGACTGAATACTGAACAGACTCAACAAGGACCCCAATAGACATCCCATGAAGTCGTCAATAGAATCCGTGGTTCTTTGACCTGAGTACCACAATGAGCTTGTAAGTGATCCATCATACTTTGATTCGACGCATGTCACAGACCTTTCACGGTGTGACCGTTGGGTGTCGTTGGGTATGGTCCGATGCTTATGAAGTCCGATGTGTACAGATATAGAATCTGTTAGCTCACATGGATGAGCTATATATATCCAGATGCTCAAAGAATATATTTTAGAAAGTTTTATGGCCATAAGCAACAAGCATAGGAAAATATTTTCCTACAGGGTTAAACAATATTGTAAAAGTATTTGTATATATTATTTATTAAGATATGTGTCTTGAGATAAGTTCACGAATGAGCACACATGGATTTGACGGTAGTGATCTATATCCCTGCTCTTCTAAGATATGATTGGCGGAAGGATTATACGTATACATTATAACTTCAACTTGTATGGCCTACTGCACTGATTTGTAATATCCATGACGTGTGCGTGAGACATCGATCTCGAACTCACAGAATAGTTCTGTTTGACAAATCAAAAGTGGACCTAGAGAGTCCCACAATATAAAGTGTAATCGTTATACACTGGGGCAGTGTAACGGATTGAATATTTCGATCCAGAAAATTTCAGCAGATCAGACATTTATTTCGGTTTCCCTCCGATCGTGCACGTGTTAAGACTTAAAAGTTAAGTACATCAATTAGCTAACAAATAGTTGTTGACCAATGAGATGTTGACACATGGTACATGTGAGCCAATTATTGTTTGATTTAAAAATTACTAAAATGACCTTATTTGTTGGACAAATAATATCATTATTTTATTCATTAAAATGTTTATTAAATAAAATATTATTATTTAAATTAAAATCAAACAATTAATTTTTTTATTTAATTTAACATGTGTTTCTACCATGATTTAATATGATTAAATTATTTGTTTAATATTAATTAAATAATAAGATAATATAATGGGTGACATTTGTTAATGGTAAGCCTTAAGATATTTTTTAATGATGAGAAAATATTTTTTTATTTGGCCTAGATTAAGGATAAGTTCATTTAAATGATATTTCATTTTGTTTCGTTTTAATTTGATTTTTTGTTAATAATAATAAATAAAAACTAATAGCAAATATAATGGATGTTATTAGGTGAGAAAATGAAAGATAATAATAAATAAAACACTAATGGCAAACATAATGGTTGTCATTGAGTGAGAAAATAAAAGATAATAATAAACTAATAAAATAGCAATTAACTGCTTAATTAATCATCAAAATTCGTGCAAGGTATGTATGAGAAAAAGAAGTGAATTTTGCTAAGTGTTGAAAAATTCTCTCAAGTGTTGAGAGAACAAAAACTCAACTCTTTTATTTTTTCTTATTCCATTTTTCCTTCTATTTTGATCACTCATATTACAAGATAGAAACAAGGATTCAAGAGTTGAATCCTTTACTGAAAAAATTATTATTCTAGCTTCCTCAAGCCCACCGTGTTAAGGAACTAGAATTGTGAACGGGTTGCTTCAAGGCGGGTACTCCAGTTCGACCAAATACCAAAGGCTTGACAAGGTACTATTTCTCAATCTTGATATATTTTACATTTATGAGATAGCATGTAATGTTTATTTGTATTTATCATTGAGTAATTTGTATTCCGCTCATCCGTTGCGCATGTATGTATGTGATACGTATGCTATATTTGAATGATAGACACAAACCCACATGCATGTACCATAGGTTTACAATCACTCACAATTTTATAGTTTAACCGCTATGTGTCGCTAGGTATGGTCCGATATTCATGAAGTCTAGTATATGTAGAGACGGGATCTGTCAGCTTACATAAGTAAGTTGTATATCCGATGCTTCGCGATTGTATTTCAGAAAATCTTATGGCCGTAAGTAGTAAACCCGGGAAATGAGTTTCCTGTAGAGTTAAACAATATTGCAAAAGTGGTTGTGTATATTATTTATCGAGATACGAATCTGGAGATAAGTTCATAGATGAACAAATGGGGAATTGACGATATTGATCTATATACCCGCACATCTAGGGTATAATGACAGAAGGATTATATGTATGCATTCTGACCTCAACTTGTATGGTCTAACGTACTGATTTGTAATATCCGTGACGTATGTATGAGGCATTATCCATGGACTTATGGAATAATTTCATTTAACGAATCGACCGTGGACTTAGAAAGTCCCAATATGAAATGTACTCGTTTTGCACTTTGACAATATACCATATTGAATAGTTTAATACAATATAAAATATATCAAATTACCATTGTTAAGTTAATTAAAGTATATGGATATGGTAGGACCTACTTTGGGTTAACTTGGTAACCTAATAAGGGTATAATAGTAATTTTATTTTATTAATTATTTAATTATTAAATAATCAATATATTTTATTTAAATAATAATTAAATAAAAATCTAACTTAAGCATGGTTAATTGTTAACTAAAGAGTTAGGTTAAAATATGTTTTGTACTTAACTTAACTATTGTTAATTGTTAACTATAATTAGGTTAAATAAATATATAGATATTTTATTTTTATTATTAAATAAATATTAACTTAACTATGGATAATAATTAACTTTAGGGTTAAGTTAGTTGGATATTTATTATCTTAATTTAACTCAATTAAGGTTAAATATTAACCTTGGTGAAGTAAATAGTTAAATAAAGTGCAAATAAAATTCAAATTTGTTTGAAATTTATGCATTAGTATATAAAGTTAAATGAAATTCAAAATTTTTAGATTTACAATTTTGGTGGCCATTTTAATTTGAGAAATTGAAATTCTTTATTTTTGTGTTTTAAGTGTTAGAACAAGAAAACAAATACAATTGACTACTAATTGTAATAACTAAAATAAATTTGTTTTAATTGTTCAAGAGTTGAACAAACGATAAAATAAATTAATTTAATTAGATTAAGAGTTAATCAAATTTGTTTAAGTGTTAAATAATTACTGGATTATACTGTTATTCTAAATAATTAAACCTACCTAAGTTAATTATTAGAATTGTCAACAAGTTCATTTCTTGTGGACTTCAAACAATTTAATACAAAAACTTCAAATGTGATAATTCTTAATTATATAATTAATTTGATTAATTATATATATGTATGTGTGTGTGTGTTCATTGTATAATTTTGAATCTTTCGTTGTGGTTGTATATGTATGAGATATGTATATTTATACAATGAACACATACACCACATGCATACACTCTAGAATAATTGACATATATTATAACAATCTCTCACTTGTCCTAAAATATATCGGATATTTGTCGAATTCTCATATCATTTATATGAGTTTTGAAAATCTTTACTGGCAATGACTTAGTGAATGGATCCGCTAGATTATCTACGGATGCAATCTTGGATACTATGACTTTACCTCTTAGTAATAATTCTCTTACCAAGTGATATTTCATTTCAATATGTTTTCCTTTCATATGATATCTTGGTTCCTTAAATTGTGCTATTGCTATACTATTATCACAATAAAGAATAATAGAAATTTTAGTATCGGGTATCACTTCAAGTTCTAGAAGAAACTTGCGGAGCCATACAACTTCTTTTACAACTTCAGATGTTGCTACATATTCAGTTTCTATAGTGGAGTCTACGATACATGATTGCTTTACACTCCTCCAATTTATAGCTCTACTACATAAAGTGAACACATATCCTGATGTTGACCTCTGGGTATCTTTGTTTGCTTGAAAATATGAATTTATATACTCAATAGGTATAAGATCATCACTAGAATATACAATTATATAATCTTTCATTCTCTGAAGATACTTGAATTTATGCTTTACTGCATTCCAGTGTTATAATCTTAGGTTTGATTAGTATCTGCTAACCATGCCAACCGCATAACAAATGTTCAATCTAGTACATAACATTGCATATATGAGACTTCATACAGCAAATGCATAAAGAATTTCTCTCATGAGATTTATCTTTTCAGGTGTCTTAAGAGACTATTTCTTAGATAAATCAATCTCATGTCTAAAAGGAAGTAATCCCTTTTTAGATTCATGCATAGCAAACTTGACTATAATTTTTTCTATGTATGCTGCTTGAGATAAAGTTAACATCTTATTCTTGCGATCTCGTCATAACTTAATCCTAAGGATATAACTAGTTTCACATAGGTTTTTCATATCAAATTGATAGATAACCAGATTTTTACTGATGATAATGCTCATTAATCATTTTCAATGAGTAGTATATCATTGCCAAAATAGAATTCACAAAAATTATAAAGGGGCTAAGTGAAAAAAGATAAAATAAAATTCAATTTTTCTTTTCACCCACACTTAATGCCATTGCTCCCTCTTGCTGCCACGTGTCACCATCTCGCCGAAAAAAATTACATATTAAATTTTTTATTACATATCAATTACAATCATAATTGTATTACATTATATTCCTATGCAAAAAAAAAAAAAGGCTTACAATATATCTAAAAAATTGAAATAATCAAGATGAGAAATTATGATATTGTTTCGTCACTTCCTTTTATTGCATACTATGAAATTAACAAGTAAATCTCTACCATTGATTTGGGCAATAAAAATTTTATTTATTAAATAATTGAATTATAACAATAAAAGATCAATAAAATTATTTGGTGTCACAATTAATATTCACAACATACATAATATATATCATATTTACATATAATATAGATCAAAAATAGCTCTGACACCATTTTATTTGAACCATAAGATGATCATATTGATTATATTATATGTAAATTAAATAGCGGAAGAAAGAAATTATCTTAGAATATTTTGATGTAGAGAAATTCCTTTAACTCCAAATTTTTATTTCTTTGTTGTAGAGAGAATTTTCGTTGACTCTAGTCTTCTTTACTATTCTCAATATCTTTCAAGTGCGTGGACACTTAATTCCCCTTATGATTCTAACTATATGCCTTATTTTAAATATTCAATTTTTATGAAAAAGTAGAAATCAGGTCACAACTTATTCAAATCAAAAGAGATAAATAATTATAATTGTGTTTCCTCTTTTTAACCACCACACTCGTATATAAAAATTAAATGATGATTTATTTAAATAAAAGGAGGCAAAACACTTATGATTGTATTTTGCATAATCATCATTTTAGATAAAATATAAAATGGTAATTTGAGTTAGTAAATGGACTAAAGGCCCATGGGTTGTCCAGCTTCAAATTAGAGACTCAAATTCTAGTCGTCTCATGACCCATTAAATCTTTTAAGTTAACATTGGTTTATTCTACTAAAAGCCCAATATTACATTCTAGTTGGCTTATATAATAAATAAATCTAAATTTTAATTAAAATTATATTAATTAAAATTAAAATTAATTATTTGACTAATAATACCCACTCAATTAACCCTCTATATGATGTCATAATTAAAGTTAGTCTATTTTAAAATATCATGCCTCTAAGTCACTTAATGCTTTAATGATTATTTTTAATGTCTGTATTTGTATATAATATTACAAATATATATTATTATTCAATAAACTGCAGCCATAGATTTAAATGATCAAGTACTGCAAATAACTTAAGTGAAATCATTTAATATGGATTTCATATTGTAAGTATAAGTTCCCACGATCTATAAAATTGCATCTCCAAGTCATCGAGATTTTGACCGTCCAATTGGGTCTCACTTCGTGATAACTCAAAAGAGTACAATACATAAATGTAAGTTCATTACTTACTTAGAATTAAGGTTAATCAAGCTTATTAAAACTTTGTGAATTAAGATCAATGACATTTAGTTAACTTGATCAAAATTCACATTAGTCTCATTTAATGTATCATACACTAATTTTTCTACTTGAAATCTCTACTTTAATAATTAAGGTAAATTATTCACTATAAGAAGTAAAAAAATTACAGTCTTACATAATAAAATGCCGATTTCATGAATGACTGTGAACAATATTTAATTTATAAAGATCTTGTGATCTATATCTTCTGCATTAGCATTATATGCCTAATACATAAATCAAATACTTTATAAATATAGGCTCTTTAATATATGATCAATTATGTATGAATAAAATTTATTAATCAAATAAAATGTTCATATATATGCTTTTAGGGCACCATAAAGATATAATATATCTAACAAGCACGGTGGCAGGATTGGACCGGTGGTCTGAGGTACGTGTGTGACTTTGGTGGTGGTTAGAAACAGAACAAATTTGGGGTGTAATGGCTGACAAGAACTACAAAGGCACACAGTTAAGTAGTTCCCTTAAATTCCAGCCAGAGAATGGCCGAAAAAAACAAAAACAACGATTGTTAGAGAAGTTTAGCGGGGCTTCAGAAACTTGGCGTAAGCCAAAAGAGACGATAGTGGTCGAGAAACTCCCTGACAGATCCACTGATGCTCATCGACCGACAAAACACGCAAATAAAGTGAAAAAAGAAAAAAACCAAAAAATAAAGAAGAAAAGAGCTACAGTTATAATAATGATAGAAGAGGATGAGAAAATATTTAAGAAAACAACTTGAAAGCTCATCTTCGACGAGGAAGATATGGGGGGGGAGGAGAGGTGTGTGGCACCTTTTCTTTTCTTACCTTTGAGACGAAATTTTTTAGGGTTTTTGCAAATACATATTTAATTTAGTTCTTTAATCAGCTTACAAGTTTGTATTTTTATTCAATTTTTTAAATGAATATACTTTAAAAAATTTATATTTCTTGTTTTATTAACATAAAATTAATTTATATTATATGACTAGACTTATATTTAACCTTTTATATTTTAAGACTTGACACTGTAATAAGTTTATTGTAATACTTAATAATAATTTATTTTTTATTGAAATTATATTGTGTTATATTTGCTTTATGAGATAGGGACAAGTTACAGTGCAGCCGGCTGTGCCATACAGTCGGTTGACGTAGCCAAAATGATCGGCAATATAAGGTATTGCCGGTCATTTCGATTTTTTTCTTACAGGCCCCTTATATATTATTATAATTAATATATATAATTATGTTATAAATTTAAAATCATTTAAGTCCACAAATAAATTAATAAAAAGAAAATAACTTTATTATAATATTTATTTTAAAAAAATAAAGCATATTTTATATAAAAATTTATAAACATAAATTAAATATTATTTCAATGATAACAATCAATAAATAAATAAAGACAAAATACATATCAAAAACTTTTACTTTTAATTAGAATAAATGTTATAATTTCAAATTTAATTTATATTTTAATTATGTTAAATGTTATAATTTCAATTTCAATTTTAATTTTAATAACATAAAATATTATAATTTCAAATCTAATTTCAATTACGTTAAATGCTATAGTTTAAATTTTAATTTTAATTTTAATTTCAATTAGGTTAAAAATTATAATTCTAAAATCAACTTCAATTTTAATTGTGGTAAATATTATAAATCTAATTCTAATTTAAATTTAATTTAAATTAAGTTAATTTTATAATTCTAATATTAATTTTAATTTCAAATTTAATTACGTTAAATATTAATAATTCTAAATATAATTTTAATTTCAATTACATTAAATATTGTAATTTCAATTTTGATTACATAAAATGTTATAGTTCTAAATTTAATTTCAGTTTCAGTTATGTTAAATGTTATAATTTTAATTTTAATTACATTAAATATTTCAATTTGAATTCTAATTTCAATTATGTTATATGTTATAATTTTAATATCAATTTTAATTATATTAAATATTGCAATTTCAAATACAATTACAATTTTAATTACTTTAAATATTATATTTAATTACAACGTCGATTTCAATTACGTAAGATGTTACAATTCCAATTCTAATTTCGATTTTAATTATGTTAAATGTTATAATTCTAATTACAATTTTAATAACGTTAAATGTTATATTTCCAATTCAAAATTTAATTTTAATTATGTTAAATGTTATAATTCTAATTACAATTTTAATAACGTTAAATGTTATATTTCCAATTCAAAATTTAATTTTAATTATGTTAAATATTATAAATCCAATTCTAATTTCGATTTCAATTACGTAAAACATTATAATTTCAATTTTAATTTTAATTTTAATTATATTATATGTTATAATTTCAAATTCAATATTAATTTCAATTACGTTAAATATTATAATTCTAAAATCTAATTTTAAATTTAATTTTAACTACATTAAATATTATAATTACAAATCTAATTTTAAAAATGATGTGCGAGTATAAGACTACATGTTCGCACTTCAGATACTACACGTTCCCACTTCACATACTATACGTTCCCACTTCACATACTACATGTTCCCACTTCACATACTATACGTTCCTATTTCAGATACTACACGTTCCCACTTCGCATATTACACGTTCTTACTTCCCCTACTATACATTCCTACTTCACATACTATACGTTCCCACTTCACAGACTACACATTCTCACTTCACATACTACACATTCCCACTTCAAATACTACACGTTTTCACTTCAGATACTACATGTTTCGATACTACATATTTCCACTTTGCATACTACCCGTTTCCACTTCAGATACTACACGTTTTCACTTCATACACTATACGTTCCCACTTCATATACTACATGTTTTGATACTACATTTTTCCATTTTACATACTACACGTTCTCACTTCACATACTACACGTTCCGACTTCATATACTACACGTTCCGGCTTCACATACTACACGTTCCGACTTCATATGCTACACGTTCCCACTTTATACACTACACATTTCTACTTCACATACTACACGTTCCCACTTTATACACTACACGTTCCCACTTCACAGACTATACGTTCCCACTTCACAGACTACACATTCCCACTTCAGACACTACACGTTCCCACTTCACAGACTACACGTTCTCACTTCACGTACTACACGTTCCCACTTCATAGACTACACATTCCTACTTCACGTACTACACATTCCCACTTCATAGACTACACGTTCCCACTTCACGTACTATACGTTCCCACTTCACATACTACTTGTTTCGATACTACATGTTCCCACTTTACATACTACACGTTCCCACTTCATACACTACACGTTCCCACTTCACAGACTACACGTTCCCACTTCACATACTACACGTTCCCACTTCATATACTACATGTTTCGATACTACATATTCCCACTTCGCAAACTACATGTTCCCACTTCCTATACTACACGTTCCCACTTTATACACTACACGTTCCACTTCAGATACTGTACGTTCCCACTTCAGATACTACACGTTTCCACTTCACAGATTACACGTTTTCACTTCACGTACTACACGTTCCCACTTCACAGACTATACGTTCCCACTTCACAGACTATACGTTCCCACTTCATATACTACACGTTTCGATACTACATGTTCCGATTTCGCATACTATACGTTCCCACTTCATATACTACACGTTCCGACTTCACATACTACACGTTCCGATTTCACATACTACACATTCCCACTTCATATACTATATGTTTTGATACTACAAGTTCCCACTTCAGATACTACACGTTCTCACTTCACAGATTACACGTTCCCACTTTACAGACTACACGTTCCCACTTCATATACTACATGTTTCGATACTACAAGTTCCCACTTCGCATACTACACGTTTCCACTTCAAATACTACACGTTCCCACTTCACAGACTACATATTTCCACTTCAGTTACTACACGTTCCCACTTCATATACTATATGTTTCGATACTACATGTTCCCACTTCGTATATTACATGTTCCCACTTCACATATTAAAGAATTCCAATTCCACTTCGCATACTACATTTTCAAATTTAACTATGTTAAATGTTATAATTCTAAATGGTGAAAATATATTTAATGTAATTAAAAATAAAATTTGAATTATAATAATTACATAACTAAAATTAAAATTAAAACATTTAAATGAATTGAAATTAGAATTGGAATTGTAATATTTAACGTAATTAAAATTGAATTTGAAATTAAAATTAGAATGATAACATTTAATGTAATTGAGATTGAAATTATATTATTTAATGTATTTGAAATTAAAATTAGAATCAAAATTATAAAATTTGATGTATTTGAAATCAAAATTGAAATTAAATTTAGAATTAAAATTATTTAACTTAATTAAAATTATAATTAAAATTAAAATTAAAACATTTAATGTAATTGAAATTAGAATTGAAATAAAGTATAGGATTTAAGGGATAACAACAAATTTACCCCAATATTTTAGGTATAAATACAATTTTATCCCAAATAGAGATAAAATACCAAACTTTTCTTAATTTGTTAACTTTTGTCGTTAGTTTTAATGGTGAAAATATATAAAAGTAATTTAACCATATAATTAAATTTAAAATTGGATTATGGCACAAAATAACACGTGTCATTGTATAATTGGTAATATTTTTACAAAAATTTAAATTAAATGATAAATCATTAAAAAAAAGAATATGTAACTATCATCGGAGACGACGGCCAGCATCGTTTTTCGGCAAGTATCTAGCGTAAAAAAGATTATATTTTAAGATATTACAGTCTATTTTTTCTGATCTACATAATAGTGGAGACATTTTTAGAAGAAAAAGACTACAAGACAGCAAAATGTGATAATGAGAGGCAGCGGCCTTTATCGTTCACTATCAAATGGTGGGGTGGTGACTTGCATCACTATAATCTATGGACATATCTGTCCATAGGTATGAGTGGTGCAAGTCATTGTCCTACCATTTGACGGGGGGCGGTGGTGGCTACCACCCCTCATCACTACATTTGACATTTTTTAATCTTTTTTTGGATAAAAAATGACCCACAATTATGTGGATTAAGAAAAATAGAGTTTAATGATGTAAAATTTGATATTTTTTATCGCTGAAGTATCGTTGAAAAATGGCGTCTGGCCACCGATCGCCCTTTGTTTTCGGTAATATTTTTTAATTTATTTTTAAAAATACTTTTTAAAATATAAACCAATTATACAATATCAAATTGAAATTAGATTTGAAATTATAACATTTAATGAAATTGAAATTATAAGATTTAACGTAATTGAAATTGAAAATAAATTATAGCGTTTAATGTTATTAAAATTAAAATTATAATATTTAACGTTATTTAAATTAATATTTAACGTTATTAAAATTAAAATTATTAATTATAACATTTATGGTAATTAAAATTGGAATCAGAATTATAACGTATAATGTAATTGAAGCTGAAATTATAATGTTTAACGTAATTAAAATTAAAATTGAAATTAGAATTATAACATTTAATGTACTTAAAACTGAAACTGAAATTAAATTATTTTATGTCATTAAAATTAGAATGGAAATTGAAATTATAACATTTAACATTAAATTTAAATTTAAATTGAAATTATAAATGAAATTATAATTTTAACGTAATTAAAATTGAAATTAGAATTAGAATTATAATATTTAAAGTAAATGAAATTAAAATTGAAATTATAATATTTTATGTAATTAAATTATATCATTTAATATAATCGGAATTGGAATTGTAACTTTTAACATAAATAAAATTGAAATTGGATTAAAATTATAACATTTAATATAAATAAAATTAAAATAGAATTAGAATTATAACATTTAACGTAATTGAAATTGCAATTATAACATTTAATGACATTGAAATTATAATTATAACATTTAATGTAATTGAAATTGAAATCGGAATTAGAATTAAAATTATAACACTTAACATAATTGAAATTGAAATTATAACATTTAATATAATTAAAATTGAAATTGGATTTGAAATTATAAAATGTTAACATAATTGAAATTAAAATTAGAATTGTAACGTTTAACATAATTAAAATTAAAATTAAAATTAAAATTATAATTAAAATTATAATATTTAATGTAATTGAAATTAGAATTATATTATTTAATGTAATTGAAATTAATTTTAGAATTGAAATGATAAAATTTAACATAATTAAAATCGAAATTGAAATTAGATTTGAAATTAAAATTATTTAACCTTATTAAAATAAAATTACAATAAAATTTATAATATTTAATATAATTAAAATTAAAATTAATATCAAAATTATAAAATTTAATATAATTAAGATTAAAATTAGAATAGAATTATAATATTTAATATTATTAAAATTAAAATTATAATATACAATGTAATATATTATTTTTAATTTTTTTAATATCATAAAAAGAGTATTTTATTAATGATTTAATTTTAAAAAATTTATTTTAAATTTAATTAAACATCAAAGAATTTTTTTTTAATATTTGACAATTAACTTGTACAACATATATATATCATTAAATCTCAGCCATTAATCCAACGGCTGAGACAGTCGGCAATACTACAGGCATTCCTTACAAGATATATTCATTCCAATGTGCTTTGTTTTTTACTTTTTATATACATGTGTGTGCACGAGCGCTCGCGAGAGTGGGGAGGGGATGCAAAGCACGTGTTTATCTTAAATTTTTTTTTTTCCCTGTTTTTTCTTAATGCTTGTATATTTTGAAGTAAATTCAATCAAAACAAATTTAATTCAGTCTGCTAGAATTATTATGTCGCAATTTGTTTGAAACAAAAAATAACTTCATACTTTAATTAATTTTTTTTTTGTGCCAACTCTTCCAATTTTTATGTCAAGAATATAATATTCTTTAAAACGAAATAGAATATGAATCTATTGCAAATTGTATAGTTGTTTTTATAGAGAGATTACTTGTCTAGTTTATTAATTTATAACTTGTAGTTAATGAATATTATGTTTTGAGACATAATTAAGCACAGATCCGAATCTTTTCCTAAATTAAGTTTTCACTTAATTTTTTTACTAATAAATTATTGCTAAAAAAATAATAAAAAATAGATATTAACTACACATGCTTAATATATAACACAGGTAAAAAATTTATTAAAAATTTAAGTAAAACTTAATTTAGAAAATGATCCTAATTATGTCGAACACAACATCAATATCATATTGCTAGTACGATTTTAAATAAGGCTTATTATGTATTTATTATATAAAGTATACTTTTTTGTTTTGTGCTGTTAAATATTATGAAATGATTAAAAAAATAGCCCAATCAAAAAAAAATAAAATATAAATATATAGTTACGTCCCTGCTTATAAAGATATAAGGATATATATATATATACACACACACACACGAAGATACAAGGATTTTCAAAAAACCATTAAAAATAAATGAATATAGTTTAATTTTACTAATGTTATACCATAAAATTAATAAAATATAACCGGAATATGTGTAACATTATATAAATATTTAAAAAAATTTAATAAATTTTTACTTCTAATTACAATCAAATTTTAAATTTTGATAAGTAAAGACAAAAAAAACTTTTTTAATATCTAAACTCTTTTTTAATTAAACCCAAAGATCATAAAAATTTAAACATAAAGTTTTAGCATTAAAAAAACACTCAAAACACTCCTTTTAGTAGCGGAGAAACCCAACCTCATTAGAAGAGGAACAGAACAATGAACTCTTAGCGAAAAACAAGTGTTATGCCAGTTTCATTCCATGAACAACGAAAGTTCTCCTTGAAACTATTACGCTTAAGTTTGAAAGCGCGTGTTTTATAAGTTCTTATAATTGATGTTTATTAAATAAACAATACTATATTTATCAAATGAAGCAATACTACAAAGTTGTATTTTAATTATATTATAAATAATAATATATTAAATAATAAAATAATATAAAATATAAAATTATTTATTATACTATTTTATCATTCAATAATTACTTGACATATTATTATTTATTACACTACTCAATAATTACTTACCATATTATTATTTTAAATATAATTTAATATATAACTTAAAATGAATAACATCATTCTTATCAAATATTATCTCAAAATTTTATTTTAAATAATTATTAAATAATAAAATAATATAACTTTTAAAATTATCATTACAATATTTTACCGTTTAATAATTACAGAGATCATTTTGTGATAAAATTTAGAAAGTATAACGTAACTTTTATCAAATGGTCAGGTACTGTCACGAAAGTTAGTGCTTCTACTTTCATTGAAGCCGCAGCAACAGAATTCCAAATAAACACACAGCTTGGCGGAACACAAACAACATGAAAGAAATATGTTCAATTTAGAGAGAAAAAAAAAGAAAAGAAAGGAAAAGGCTTCATCCCTTCCATCTTTGCCACCAAGTTCCTTGCTTTTCAACTAAGATATTAGGCATGTTATGTTATTGGAAAATATCTAAAAAGTGTTAATATCAAGAACTAGTTTGAAAGTTCATCATATTCGATTCAATAACAATCATTGCCAAGCAATCAGCAAATAAACTTACTGACTAAAGAAAGGACCCGACGTTAAGTTTTTGTTTACGGTACTCATCATACAGTCACCACAGCTTAGCCTAACTTTATTCTTCAGAAGGAACATAAATATTTCAAGTACAGCGAAAAGAATCACACTGCAATAGGTTGGGATGCTTCCCTTCCTCGAATAGTCACTTCCTAATTAGGTCCAGGCTTCAAAGATTCATCCTAGGAGAAAAGGAAAATATATATTAAATTTAAAAAGAAATGGCCTCACAAGTTGAATCATAGGCAAAATGTACACCTCAAAACTACCTCAGATCACCAAAATATCCAAGTCAGATTGCATCAATAGTTCTGACATCATTATTATTTATCTAAAATTGTTTAATTGCACGCAAGGAACATTAAGTTAAATTGACTAGGCAACCAACCTTAGTACAGACATAAATGTAATGGACATCGGGGGTCTTTCCAAGCAATTCTTCCACCGACCTTCCATTATTATCTAACGGAATTGGTTTGGTCAGGTCCCATTTTGGGTTTACAGTTTTCTCTTCTATGATTAATTTTTCTGCATTAAAAAAAAAAAAAAACCCCAGATTAATGGTTCTGCATTCCTTAGCTAACTATTACTATAGAAGGAACAAGAAGGAACTCAGATGGAAATGAGCAATAACAAAAGGCAACTAATGTCTGGTTGTAATAAATGCACAATCGAACATAACATTTGTGGCCTTCCAAAACCAATTTAAAGATTGCAAACAATCCAAGCATCAGTTAGCTTGAAGAAATTGAAAAGGTAAAAAATGAACTAGAGATTTAACTGACCTATTACATGGAGTTGTATACTCCACGAAGAGGAATCTCTCAACAAGCCTAGACGATATATTGGTGCTCCATATGTAACCTAGACCATTTAACAAAGATTAGTTATCAGCATACCGGCAAAATTTACAAAGTCCTCAACTGGTTAATAAGTAGTCCATTGAAGTAGCAAAAAGCAAGGAATGAAACTGTACGAAAAGGGCATAAGGTAAGGTTACCAGAATATAGACTCCTTTATCCTTGAGGACCCTATAGTTTGTCACCAACTGCTTCAATATATGGTGAACAGATCAAGAAAAAACAAGATAAATGCAAAAAGTTTGAAACAATTGTACATTGTCGTTATTATTTATAAGTACCTCCAAATTTCCCCGAGCATTTGAGTAGCATTTTTTCGCGAATCACTCCCACACTACAGATAAAAATATGAGCTATTAAAGCAACTAGTCCCAGAGAACAACATAAAAGAAATGTAATTCAATGTGAAGGCACTCACCAAGATAGAATCTAGAGTTCCTGAAAATCCCACATGAAACAACATCAGCTAGTGCCAAAAAAAAAAAAAAGAAGTTAATTGAATTGAAAAGAAAAAGGGAAAATGTATATCACCTTTATCGATAATAGCATCAAAGGAACCCGTTTGAAAATCTCCCATTTGGCGAACGTCCATTTTAATATCTGATGATTATATAGCTAAAGGAAACTGAAGCTAAAGCTTCAACATGGAAACTATTTCATTTGCAAAATAACCAAAACTGTGAGATGGGTTATATGCAAGCTCGAAATTACAGTAAATTAAAGGATACATTTAAGCTGCGGGCGATTAGCGTGCTTTTTCTGCATAGCTTCAATGACTACTGACGATATGTCAATGTTCACCACATCCTCATAACCATCATCCACCATACCTTCGCTAAAAGCTGTCATTGTAAATATGAACACCTTTTAGAAAATAATTTTCAAAATAATTTTTTAAAATTCAAAATGGAAGATCTAATAAGCAATGATGATGATGAGAGATCTGGGTATTATTATAATTTAGAAATGAGAGATCTGAGGTGAGGAGGGGAAGGGGAGGGGGTGGTGATTAGATAAGTGCTAGTGCAGGGGAAGGGAAAAATGGAGGCGCACCAGAGTTGCCGCAACCGATGACGAGGACGCGGTGGTGATGGTGGGGGACGTAGAGCTTGATGAGAGGAGCCAAGGATGGGTACTTCTGGTACCAATCGAACGGTCCAGATTCGTGGGTGTAGCGATCGTCCCAGTACCATGGCTCACCATACGCTTGCGTCGTTATTGCCATCGTCATTTCTTGTCCGATCTCGAAGTTTCTTATTTTTGCTTTGCTTTTGTATCGTTTTTGGAAATTAAATGGCGAGCGAGTTCATTCAAGTTGCTGCATTTGTGTCAGGTGATTGTTGCTGCATGGGCATTAACGTCCTTTCGTAGTTGTTCTTTTGGTTGGTGGCCGGGAAATGATCGAGTAGTTGATGGACCATGGGAGGTTAGCTATTGCCTCCGATTGGATAGTTTGATGGTGTGTTTCAATTTGTCAAATTCTTTTTTTTTTTTTCAACTTTATTGATGTTCGTTAATAAAATTAACTAATAGATTGAAGTTGCGTTGATGATGTAAAAAAATATCCAAATTCTATGTACAACTATTATATTAAGTAATGACTCAAGGTTTTATTCTTAAATGTAATTTGATTTTTCATTGCTTATCCGGGTATAAACAATACTTGAGTAAAATATTATGTTGTGATTCATGTGTCTAGAAAAGAGAGAAGGAAATAATCTTGAATTGGCCGAGAACAATCATTTGATTTTTTGAGGGGAAAAAAAATTTCCATTACCAAAGAGGGCGCAAAAAAAAGAGGGAATGGGGAGGTACTTAAAAGGTTTAAAAGTTGAGTTGTAAGCTGAACTAAACTCTTCCAAAAGATGTGTATTCAAGGTCCCTTGTGAAATTCAAGCCCACAACTAAAGTCAACCAACAAGAATGTTACATGGGAAGGCTAGAACTGGAAGACAAGAAAAATAAGCTTTTGATTCATTTGATATGCTGGAGCTAGCTATCTCTTTTTTCTTCCACCTTTCCCAGATTTGGAAGTTCCAGCAGTTGAAGTGGTGGTGGATGCAGGCTCTTGTTTCTTAGTCCTATTGGAATGTCTTGGTACCAATTCCGCAACATTAAGCATCAGCTGTTTTCCTGAAAGATAATCACATTGAAAAGCACCCTTGTGAGGAATGAAATACATTAGTTCAGGTTAATGAATCAGCACCAGCTATTTCTATGCAGTATAATCACAAGAAAAAGGTGAACCAAAGTGATGAAGAAAGACTATTTGTTTAGGTTAAAATATGTCGGCAGTCCAGCCCAGCCAGTGTGGCAGAATTTCTTCTTCCTTTTGGTTAAAGAAGAAGACATCATTACATCAAAAACCAACAACGCAAGGAAATAGAACACATTCATTCATATTAAAGAAGCCAGAAGCATCAGCAATGTATACATGCAGTACTATCACAAGAAAAAAAAAAATACACACCCATGACCAATGAAGACATTTGTTCGGGTTGAGAAGTGCCAACAGTCCAGTCCTACCAAAGAGACAATCACCGTTTCCTCTTCTTTTTACTTTTTCTCTATTGCTTGATATTGACAGTTAATATGTCCCTGAATAAATATTAAACCTCACATTGTTACATCAGGATTTGGGGATACTCCATGACCAGATTTGGGGTGATGAGGTGTTAAAATGAAAGGAGGGATTGATTAATGGAAAGTGATCATATCAAATAATGCAGTCTACGCATGCAAAGGAAGTGCCGTTAAAGAACATCAGTAGAAATTTGACAAGCGGCATTGGCACCCTTGTCATGTTTCTGGATTAAGTGATCCTAGCAATATGTTTCGAGTTCAAAGTATAAGACAGAAATGAAGACTATCAGGAACTCAGTTTTTGTGATAAGTTTTGAGGGTGTACAGTAAGGCACTTTATGTGGTTAGTTCAAACTGAGAAAATTTCAAGCAAAAGGGAAAGTACGGAAAACCAGTTCCAACAGCAGCAACATACTATCAAACAAACTAATTCAAGTTTTCACACATGGTGTTTGTTAAGTAGAAGATAGAGAATGGATGAATGACTCCAGTAGAGCTTTCCTCAAAAGGAACAACTGATAAAATTGCCAGTAAATACAGACAAAAGCAACCAGAAGATAACATGTAGAAAGCAGACACGTGCAGATGAGCAGACAAACAAAAATGCTTGGATGTCTTTTAGGAATCCAGTGATAGAAAATGGGGGGATCTGGGCTAATAATGGTGTATTACAAAGGCTGTTTCAACCAAATGGCAAGGATGGAAAAAAAAAATGGAGATTCTCTACCAATTAAAGCAACATGGTAAAAACACAGAATTGTGATACAAACTCCTAAGAAAACAAAAATTTATGTTTGATTTGCAATGGAACATATGTGACGTGCCTAACAAAACTTGGACCAATCAATTTCAGAACTCCAAAAGTTCAAAGGGAAAAACAGAAATTACACATCTCCAAACTCCATTCATCAAATAGTTTGCATGTACACATCCATGTTTTGGGAAAAGAATTGAATTTTCAATAGCTGTACCATAATAATCAGAGCAAACTCCTCTCATCCATATGTTATTAACCCCTTTTTCCAGAGCCATTTCCTATAAATAAACACTTGCACAACCTTCACAACTCCTCACACCAATTGACCGACAACCAGTTTACTGCATTACGGAACCTGAACCACTAATGAGCAACATTTTTCCAAACCGCTCAAAACTATATTTACAGCACAAAAGGGTGGAGGCAGAATTGCAGCAGAGGAAATTATTGAACCACAACACAAGCATTAGAAGCAGCCAAAACAGCAGCTACGCTTAGGCTACACTTACTTGAAGGTATTGCAGGGTTGACTAAACTGCCATCTTCCCTTTTCAGCATCACCCTCACTCTCCCTCTTTGCATAAAATCCCGAGGATACGCCTTATCGATCTTCGAAACAATAAAAACACATCAGGGGTTATATAAAAATTCAATCACAAATAAACACTAAAAACAAAATAAAGGATCAAACAAAATGCCAGAAAATCGACACCCATTAACAAACCTCAATTGCATGGGGGAGTTTCAAATACTGACAGCAAGCAGCAATCTCGACACAAGTAGGGTTTTCACATGCTTTGCTGGCGCTTATTCGCCTCCCTTCAGCGATTGTTTTCTTAGAGTTTATATAAACAGGGTATAATATAATCCACTTCTTAAAACTATCCGTTTGTCCATCCATCTCTCCTACAAAAATCCCCCCACCCCCCCCCCATAAAAAAGTAATTCGAGTAAATTTTATAGAAATAACAAATCATTGCAAATAAAAGATTCTCATTGGAGGGTTGCAAACGAACTCCAATAAATAAATAAAATGAATTGAGAAACAGATCAAGGAAGATGCAAGAACAAGCATACTGATCTGAGAATTTTGATCCTTCGTTGGTCTTCAGAGCGTACAAAGCGTTAATCAAAATATATGCTTAAATAAAATTCAAAGAGAAAAAAAGATTTGATTTCTTTTTTCGTGGGATTTAGCGGAAGCATTCGGGCCCAACTTGAGGCCTATTACTAGGACCATTTAGCAAATTAGTGCGCTGGGCTAAATCTCAGGTAAGGTTAAAAGCCTAAGTAGCCCAATATTGAAAAACGACATCGTTTTTCATGGCGTATTCTGCGGTTTCCATACTTGTACCGTACGGTTAGCACCCGTCGTTCAAAATAATGAACATACAATTGAACTGGACTACCAGTTGAAAAATTAGCTTCAGCTTAAAATTCTCGAGCGATCCAATATTGTAAAAAATGGAGGGAAATTGAATCCGCGAAAGTAAAACTAAAAAAAAAATGGAAGAAGGAGAAGACGAACATCATCATCATCATCATCAACAACAACAGCTGGAATTTTGCTACGAGTGTCTCCATCGTCGAATAGAATCTGATTTCTCTGATCAACTAATTTTCTCTTATGGCGTCTCTTGTTCTCCTCTCCCATTCGCGTCTTCTGCCGTTGTTCAGGTTATGATTCAATTTCTTACATATATATATAATTTGAGTTTTGATTTGTTAATTTTCGTTTCATATTTTTGATGGGTTTTGTGATTTGTTTGCAGATGAATAATTCTATTGGCGAGGGTTCTTCTTCGGCTTCTCAGTTCGTTTTGGTGTATTTGCTCAGTGATGAACACGATTGCCTCGCTAAATATGTGTAAGATTAGAACTTATCTAATGTTTAGCTGATAGTATTTTTAATTATGATGCCTGATCGAGTTAACTGGATGTTTTGTAATTGTGATGTTTCACAATTAGTCATTATAAAGGTGCTGATTATTAGCATGCTAAACAATTATTTTTGCTTTTCTAGTGATGAATATGTTTTGGAGAATGGAGGAAGCGATAATAAAGATGGCAAAAAGGGTACTGTTGGAATTAACAGTGAGGAAGCTAGTTTGACAGATGCGTTACGGTATGAATCTTGGTATTTGCAGAATGGTGGGAGAAATAATTCCCAAGGTGGGATGGGGAATGGAACTTTGATATGTAATCATTCTTTGAGGTTCTCTTGCTCAAGAACGATGACTGCATTGTTCCCAATTGCTCTGGTTGACGCTTGTTCTTACTCTGTCTTTGAAGAGCTTGCATCTAATTTCTTGTCCGGGGGTCTAGAAGATCACGTATTGGGTTCAATCAATCTTCTCATTGAAGGGAAAGCATCAGGGCAAGACAGCGTAAATTTTCTTCATCTGATTGGGGTACCTTCGTTTGATGAGAGTAGTATCCCTGGTTGTCTGAGGCATCCAAACATAGCTCCAGTTCTTGGGTTGCTTAAAGCATCTGGTTTTATCACTTTGGTTGTTCCAAAAACTCCTTATACTTTGGAAAACATTCTTCATTTCAGCCCCAATGCATTAAAGTCTGAGTGGCATACAAGGTTTCTAATGTATCAGCTGCTGTCTGCCTTAGCTTACTTGCACGGTTTTGGTGTTTTCCATGGCAATATAAGTCCATCGAGTGTGATGTTGACTGATTTGTGCTGGTCTTGGCTGGGCATCTATGATAAGCCTTCACCAGCACTCAATTTAAATTCAATAGATGGCAGATGCACCATCCCTACCTCTTCAGTGATTGGCTGCTGCATTGAGGGTTGTTCTTGTCAAGGGCTTTATGCTGATTTGAAGCTTTCTCCATCTATGGACTGGCATACACAGTTTAATCGATGGTGGAGAGGAGAGCTGAGTAATTTTGAGTATCTACTCTTCTTGAATAAATTAGCTGGAAGAAGGTGGGGGGACTACACATTTCATATGGTAATGCCGTGGGTAATAGATTTTAGTACTAAACCTGATGAGAATTCTGACTCAGGATGGAGGGATTTAAGCAAGAGCAAATGGCGGTTGGCAAAAGGAGATGAGCAGTTAGACTTCACCTATTCAACATCTGAAATTCCACATCATGTGTCAGATGAATGTCTTTCTGAACTGGCTGTTTGCAGTTATAAAGCTAGGAGGCTACCTCTCAGTGTTTTGCGCACGGCTGTCCGTTCTGTTTATGAACCTAATGAATATCCGTCTACCATGCAAAGACTTTACCAGTGGACCCCTGATGAGTGCATCCCAGAATTTTACTGTGATCCCCAGATTTTTTATTCTTTACACTCTGGTATGACTGATTTAGCTGTACCTTTGTGGGCTGGTAGTCCTGAGGAATTTATAAAACTGCATCGAGATGCTTTAGAAAGTGATCGTGTCTCAAGTCAAATTCATCATTGGATTGATATCACCTTCGGGCACAAAATGTCAGGGCAGGCTGCCATTGATGCCAAGAATGTTATGCTCCTTTCACCAGAGCCAACAAAGCCAAAGTCCGTTGGACGCCGCCAACTTTTTACTCAACCACATCCTGTACGACAAGGTGCTACCTGGGAAAAAGGGTCAAGGAACAGTAAATCAGTTAGATCCCATTACCAAGTCAATGAAGTGGGTAATGCGAGTTCTCTCCTTTCTGAAACTGCCTATTTAGAAGAACTAGAAGATGCATCTACTTTTTCTGAACATGCCAGATACCTAAGTCCTCTGTATTATAATCATCAGGAGAACTTTTCAATGCACATCTCTCCTAAAGAAGAGTTTTCAAGTGAGAGTTGTAAAGGAAGTATTTCCAATCTATTTGACAACGGCAATCACCATGTGGCGCCATTTGGTATTGATTTGGAATATCTTCTTGAGCATATAGAAGTGAAGGATGAAGGTTCCCTGGAATATCAGGAGTTACTGCTTTGGGGGCAGAAATCATCTTGTTCAAGGACTTTCTCTGAACATGTTGCAAAGGATATATTTTCTATTGGTTGTCTGTTGGCAGAACTCCATTTGCAGAGACCACTTTTTGATTCAACCTCGTTGGCCATGTACTTGGAGAGCGGTGTCTTACCTGGAGCAATGCAGGAACTTCCTTCTCACACAAGAATACTTGTTGAAGCATGCATAAGAAAGGACTGGACAAGGTCGTTTTTTTTTTTGGAGTTATGATATTAGAAGCTTTCCGATTATGCTTCAATGTAATTTCTGTTATGTATTCTTTATTTCATCTATCTGGCATGCATTCTTTATTCAAGTGCCTTTCAGAACTTTAATTTATATCCTTTAAACAAATTAATTAGGAGGCCCTCAGCCAAAAGTCTGCTGGAATCTCCCTATTTTCCCACAACAGTCAAGTCATCCTACCTTTTCATTGCCCCACTTCAGCTTATAGCCAAAGATGGATCTCGCCTTCAATATGCTGCAAATTTTGCAAAACAAGGAGCACTGAGAGCTATGGGGTCCTTTGCAGCTGAAATGTGTGCACCCTATTGTTTACCACTTATAGTGACTCCTTTATCAGATGCCGAAGCTGAATGGGCTTACATACTGCTAAAGGAATTTATAAAATGGTTGTCTCCAAAAGCTGTGAAGACAATGATCTTGCCTGCTATCCAGAAAATTTTACAGGCTAGTCATGAACTTTATTCATTCACATCTCTCTTCTGTATGGGACATTTATTTTGAATACCTTCTCATTAATTCACTTATTTCAGACGACAGGTTATTCACATTTGAAAGTTTTGATTCTTCAAGACTCATTTGTGCGAGAGATATGGAACAGGATTGGTAAGCAAGCATATCTGGAAACAATACATACTCTGGTCATATCAAATTTGTATGTTGCTCCTCATAAGAGTTCAGCCTCGGCTGCTTCCGTGCTGCTTATTGGCTCTAGTGAAGAGCTTGGTGTACCAATAACAGTTCATCAGGTTAAACTATTTCTCAGTTTCTTGGTTTTGTGAATTTGACAGGAGGCTCTTAAATTAGACATTGCATTTTTATACTTCTGCATTTGCATACTCATGGAATTTGACTTTTGCTTATCAGTTACTGACCTTTGAGTCTCAATGCAGACAATACTCCCTCTAATTCAATGCTTTGGGCGAGGAATCTGTCCTGATGGAATTGATGTGCTGGTTAGAATTGGTATTTTCGGTTCATTGGGTTCTGGGACTGAGGTCCTTTGTTGAAATTTTCATGTTCATCTTCTAATCTACTTCTCTTCTTTTACTTTGCAGGTGGTCTTTTAGGGGAGACCTTTATTGTGAAACAGATGCTTCCATTGCTAAAACATGTTGCACATTCCTGTATTGATGTTTCATTTACAAATAAGTCCGAGCCAGTGCAGAGCTGGAGTAATTTATCCTTGATTGACTGTCTAATGACATTAGATGGTCTAGTTGTATTCTTGCCCAGCGAGGTGGTTGTAAAGGAGCTCATCGAAGTATGGGTTTAGTTTCAAGTTCCATTCGAGTTCACATTAAATTTACAACACCAGGATGATGTTCAAAATTTAACAGTTTATCTCCTATGATTATGCAGGATAGAAGCTGCCTTTATGTTATGGTTCTGATGCACACAAATTTGGAAATTACAGTGCTTCAGGTTTTAATTACTATATTCATTTATGTGCAATGCAGTTTATCTTTTCTTGTTTTGAAGGTTTCTGTAGTATTTTTCTTCTTTGTTCTGTTCTAACATGGAGTTTTTCTTTTTTCTTCTATTGTTCTTTCAAGAGGCATTGTGCATTCTTTGACTCATATGAATTGTTTTGTCACTTATCTCGGACTGACATGATGCAAATGAGTTTATTCTTCTTTAATGAGTGTTTCTTCCTATGCAAGCTTGCATGTTTTCCCCAATATGTTTTGCTCTCAGTGAATGTCAATTTAGGTATAAGTTGGAAAATAAATCGCTACAATTTTTTTGTGAAATCTGATTCCATTATCTGTTTTTTATGATCCATAACTGTTCTATCTCAAGCTATTGTCCTAATATTATTTTGTGCACTTCACATGCTGGCAAAGCAGTTTGAAAACTCCTCTAATGCAATATACTGCCATTATCCAGGTTGCTGCTTCTACTCTCATGGCCATTTGTCAGCGAATTGGACCGGATCTGACAGCATTGCATGTTCTTCCAAGACTTAAAGAACTATTTGATGAGCTTGCTTTTTCACAGGAAACTACAGACGGGTCTGGTTCTCTTGGCAGAAGCTTGAAGGTTCTCAGACAAAAAATTGATGGGGAGTCTCGAATTGAGAGCCGAATGGATCTTGTGTGGGTGCTTATCAAAGTCAATGCAATTTGCTTCAAGCCCAATTTAGCTTAAAATTAATTTATCCCATTACGAATTCTTGACTTGGAGTTGTCACTAATTCTTGGAGACCATTAGTTCACGTTGACTTTACTTGGACATTTGCAGGTTGCTTCTTTATCCTTCTTTTGCATCTCTTCTTGGGATAGAGAAACTTCGTCAGTGTTGTGCTACGTGGTTACTTCTTGAGCAGTTTCTTCTGAGATGTCATAATTGGAAGGTACATGTGCTTCATTTCCCCGAAGTATTATGGGTTTGCTGCATTGGATGCTTAAAGCAGTGTGTACTGGCATGCATTGACTTTTCTGTGTCTCATATTTTCCAATCTGTTATGATTCAGTGGGAATATACAGGAGAATCATCACGAATTGGTGCAGAGAACATAACCACTAAAAGGCCTTTAATGAGTAAGGGTTCTACGTCTGACTACAATCCTGCTAAACTGTTGCTTAATGGGGTTGGATGGTCGATTCCACAATCGCAAGGAAGTAGAGGTGCCAAAAACTTGATGTCTCAGAGATGGGTTTATGAGGCTCAGCAGGGTTCAGTTGGAAGGCAAGAAGTAACATCTAACCTAATGAAGCGTGAGCCTTGGTTTTGGTTCCCTAATCCAGCTGCTAGTTGGGATGGACCTGACTTTCTTGGACGGGTAGGACTAAAAGATGAATTTCCATGGAAGATTAGAGCATCTATTATATCTTCAATCCGTGCACATCATGGAGCATTAAGATCTTTGGCTGTTTGCCAAGATGAGTGTACAGTTTTCACTGCAGGTATTGGTCCTGGATTCAGAGGAACTGTACAGAAATGGGAACTGACAAGAATAAATTGTGTATCTGGGTATTATGGCCACGAGGAGGTTGGTTTTTCCTATTATTATGTTTTATAATTTAAAGCCCTCTGTACAAGTCTTAACAGTGCACATGCAAAGATGGATCGCTTTCTGGAAAAGTTGTTTCCAATATTGTTTATTGACATCATTGTCCTCTAATTATTTGTTTAACTTTCAGGTTGTAAATGACATTTGTGTCTTATCATCCAGTGGAAGAGTAGCATCTTGTGATGGAACCGTGCATGTTTGGAACAGCCAATCGGGGAAACTTTTATCAGTATTTGCCGAACAATCCATGGATTCTACACACCACGGAAGCTCTTTATCTTCTGTTTCAAAGATTAATGCTGACCAGGTCAATATGCTGAATGCTAATACTTTATCAGGTGGAATATTGTCTAGTGCATTCGATGGGAACTTGTACACTTGTATGCATCATGTAGAATGTCTTGAGAGGCTAGTAGTTGGCACTGGCAATGGTTCTCTTAGGTTAGGACTTTCTACTGATTGAAATATCACGTCAAGATATGATAGAAATAAGAAATCTCTAACTTATGAAATTCATTTTGCCTTTTTCCTTTTTCCACCATTTGAAGCAGATTTATTGATATTGCCCAAGGTCATAAGCTTCATTTGTGGAGAGGTGAACCTACTGAATCAGGTTTCCCTTCTCTGGTCTCTTCCATATGCTCATGCGGGTCTGACAAATTGCAAGCTGGTGGAGCTGTTGCCTCACCATCGTGGATTGCAGCTGGATTAAGTTCTGGTCAATGTAGGCTATTTGATGTGAGGAGCGGAAATGTTATTGCCACTTGGAGGGCGCATGATGGATACGTGACAAAGGTATGTATAATTTGAAATTGAAAAAGCAGTTAATTTTTGAATTGGAGTTTTATTAGTCTTTCATGCATGTAGTTGGCTGCACCGGAGGACCATTTGCTTGTTTCCAGTTCCCTTGACAAGACTTTACGAATTTGGGACCTGAGAAGGTAGTGCAGAAAATTTTTCTTCATCAATAAAATTTTCTGTGAATTCTTAAAATTGCTGAATTGGTCATATGCCATTCTATGATTAGACAATTTCAATATTTGGTTGAGCTTTACTCTTTCTGATTCTTGCCGAAGTAGCACTCGCATCAGGGCAACAATTTTACAGAAAGATGTTACTATTCTGGCATGTTTTGTATTACAATCCATTGTTTTCATCTGATTCCTTGCAGGAATTGGGCATCACAACCCATAGTTTTCAAAGGTCATGGAGATGGAATATCCAGTTTCTCCGTATGGGGCCAGGATGTGATTTCAATTTCTAAAAATAAGATTGGACTTTCCTCTTTATCTAAATCTGCCGATGAAGTGAGTAAACAAATTTATACTTTTGTGCTTTAGCTTTGAGCAAATTGACTTCATCACGAAAACGATGCAATTTTCAGATAGTCTATACTTATACACATTTGTCTTTATTTTCCTACTTCAAGAACATTATATGCATCCCAATAAATGTCCTTAGCTTGTGTATATGAGATAATGCTAATGGCTAATTACCATCCAATATTTGTATATGCGACAGTATTATCTTCATATCTTTCGTTTTCCCCCTCTGACCGCATGCATACTATGTGGCAGGATGGGCAGCGACGGCTTATACCTCAAAAACTCTATATGGCCGATCATGGAACAAAAAACTTGTCTGTGCTGTCGAGCATAAGTATTCTACCCTTCTCGCGATTGTTTGTTGTTGGAACAGAAGATGGTTATCTAAGAATCTGTTGTTAGTAATATCTTGATGCAAAATTCCTCCAAAAAGGAGGAAATATTCTTTGGGTTTTTCTTCTTGGGTTTCTTTTTCCTGGAAATAGGAAATATAAGATGTCTCTTTTGTTTAAACAATTAAGTTTATTAAATTACTTGAAATATCTTCATTGTACATGCTGAAACAACTTGGTTTTGTAAAATTGTGATCAGAAGAATTTCTTTTGTTGTTTGTTCATTTTACAATGAATTACACGTTCTTGGTTTGGATAGAAGGAAATGAACGGAGGCGAAAGAACGGGAAGAAATGAAGATAAATGGAGATTGAACAAAATTGAGATTTTCAATTAATTTCAATCTCTTTTATTTCAAATACAATTAAAGTAATATTGAAAGAGAGGATGAGAAATAGTTCAAATTTTCAGCCCTCAGTGAAATTCGAATGGTTGTGAGTGTGCGTTGTGAATTTGCTTTGTTTATGTTTATTTCAATTTGAGTAAAAAAAAAAAAGATTTAATATAAAAATAAAAAATAAGAGCTATGTTTTGTGAATTAAGTTATTTTTTATTGTTTAAATATTGTTTTAAAGTAAATTAAATGTAATATTACAATATTGGTAAAAATAAAAAAATGCAAAACATAGAAGTTGGATTATTTTAAAAATAATAATTTATTATAAATGTAGTCATAGGTGTAATCTAGAAGTAAGTGAATCTCTTAACTAATGTCAAAGTGAGTTGAGATCTTGAATTAAACTTTCATTTTTCCGTTAAAAAAAAAGTCATTAATAAATAATTTCAATATTTTTAGTTTTAAGGATTTTAAATTCTCAAATGTGTTTATTTAATTTTAAATTTTTTTTTTAAACGAGTGCGTATAATCTTAAAGAACAAGAAAGAAATTCTATTAGACTAGATGACATGGCAGGATATTATTGGTGGTAAAGTTGACCCCTACCGTGCCTTGCACAGAATAAAGTTGAGCTTCGTTGCTTTTTAAAAAAAAAAAAATTTCAAATCCTTCAAAAATAAAAAAAAAAATCTAAAACGCCCCACAAAAATCCCAGTTTTAGGCGATCAATCAGTTTTCTCTTTAATGGCTGATAATGAAGTTTCAGCTTTGGACCAAGTCGTTCACTCCGTCGAGTCCTTGAAAGTTGGCGAACAATCAAAGCTGGAGAAGGCTACCGATGGTGGTCATGGCGGTGACAGTAGCAGCGTGCAAATCACGTGCTTCACCGACCTCGTTGATGACGTCACCCTCTATTTCCAGATCATCCGTCTTCCCAATCAGGCTAGATTACTCACTTTCAACTGTAAAACAAACACAACCGTAGAGAATAAAAATTAAAAGTAAAAAATAATTAATTTTATGTTTGTAGCAGATATATGCTTGGATTGGTTGTAACTCAGCCAAATTCGGACACGTGTACGCTGCTGCACCTACACGGCCGGTAAGTCATTTCCTATTTATTGAAATTAGTGACAATTTATTTAAGTTGTAGTAATTGTATGTTACTGTATTTGATGCACAGAACAATAATGTGAGTGTTACTTCAATACTTGGAGGGGTTTCTGATAATACGGGAGCTGGCATTGCTCGAAGAATAGGTATTATTGCATATTAGGACATTTAGTTGGATTTAATTTTTATGTATTTTTGGCTGTAAATTGTTAAGTAATATAGATGTTTATGGCAGTGTTGAAGACTGGTCTCAATGTAATTTTGGCTTGCAATATCCCGAAGAATAGCCCTATGCTCGAGGTTGGTTTTCCTTTCGATATAGCAAAAATTATTCATTATGTGGTTTTTCCAAGTAGAGTTGTTTGGTTTTTGGTTTTGAGGACGATTTAGAGTGTTGTTTTTTATTTTTTCTCTTTATTGTGTTTTAGGCAAATGCTGAGAAGAAGTTGGTGGAGAAGCTAATTAGTTTGGGGTATGCGAGGCCAAAATCTATGTAGCCAAGATGGAGTACAATTTCTTGTGGTTCAAGTGGCATTTGATGCATGGTGTAGTTGGATATGTGGAATTAATTAAGACTTTCATTTCTAATTTAGTGATATATTGATAATATTTTCCATCTAGTAGCTGATATATTGGTGGTGTAATGATTGGATCTTTTCTAGCTCTGACTTTTTCCTTACTTTAGGAGCTATCTTGTGATGTAATTTTCTCCTCCTATGACCAGCAAGTTAATGAAGAGAAATTTAAGTTTCGCTGGTGCATTTTGCTGCATTTGTTTCTTTCATTTTTTATGTGAGATGGGCTTGCTGCCTTTTTCTGCTTATGACTGATATGGGTTTCAACGGACTTTTGCTATTAACTGGGTAGCCTCTTCTCTCCCTTTCTCTTTCAGAAATGATGGTGAGTTTGGATCAATGGGACTAGTTGGTGATTACAACAGCCCACTTTTTTGGTCCAAACCTGGAGTTTCATCTACCAACTTATTGCCTGATAAATCCAACATATGCTTGCTTGCCCATGGACTGCTTTTTAGGGCTCAATTTGTCACCACAATTGTTGTTTGATTCCTGTGGAATATCCTTTCTTTGTCAGCTTATTTGCACTTATTGTTGTGCAAGGGAAAGGTACATGGTATATTTAGTTAACCTTCATGGTATATTTAAGTTGTTCAAACCAGAAGAATAGAATGAGTTCTTATTTGATGATCAAGAAGCAATCCTCATATAAGTGAAGAATAACTGTTTATCCTGTAAAAATCTATTAAGTTTGGAATATTAGGATTCTTTTTTTGCTTATAAATAACTACAAGGCTGATTGGCTTGAGCTGTATCTGCACAATTTTGTTAAGAATTGTTGCCATGAACAGTGTCTGTGATGATCAAGTTGGTATGTTCCTCTCTCGTTGGTGTGTATGTGTATGTGTTTTTTTGTGCATTTCTGTGATCATATACGTTGAAAAATTTATGAATAATTTATTAGTATGAAATATTACTACTGCAGGGATTGTAAGATCCTTTTCAGGTGCATCTCCAGCGCATTATGTACTGAAAATACAGTCATTTTCATTGCTTGAGAAGAATGCAGCGGAGAAATATGAATCTGGGGAATTTGAAGCCGGAGGCTATAAATGGTTTATTTTCTTTTCCTTAAACCATTTCATTTGTCTGTTAATTCTCTTTCAAAGAATCATATGATTGTGGTTGCATCTGCAAGTATGTTGCAGCTATGTTTTAATTGGGACATAGCTGACATGTATCTAGCGTGTGCATTACTCATATTATCATCTTGTTTTCAAACTCCATTGCCCTATTTTGTCCATTCTTGCAGGAAATTGGTTTTGTACCCGAACGGAAATAAAAGCAAGAGTGTGAACGAGTACATCTCTCTCTATTTAGCCATGACAGACACAAGTTCACTCTGTTTTGGTTGGGAGGTGTATGCAGTTTTCCGATTCTTCTTGCTTGATCAGAACAAGGGCAAGTACTTGATGGTTGAAGGTTGTTCTTTTCACAATTTACTAAATAGCCAAGAGACTAAACTGTTTAACGATGCATGTGCCCATTATTAATCAGTTTGTCACCTGTCATGCTCAGATGCATTGGAAAAGGAATGATGCTTTCACCAGTTTAAGCTTGAATGGGGTTTCAATCAGTTTATCCTGCTTAAAGAATTTAATGATACTTGTAATGGATACCTTGTGGAGGACATGTGTGTGCTTGGAGCAGAGGTTTTTGTTTGCAAAGAAAGAAATAGAGGCAAGGGAGAGTGCTTTTCATTTATCAAAGATGGCCCCAGTTTTAAGCATGTTTGGAAAATTGAGAACTTCTCAAGGTTGGGTGCAGAATCTTATGACTCAGAAGAATTCAATGCCGGAGGCAAGCAATGGTATTGGAAATATCATTTCTTATTTTTCTGTTCCATTCAAAGATTTTTTTTTTTTTGAGATTTATCTTATGTTTGAAAAATATCACATTTTGTTATTACACAAAATAAAACTTGTACACTACCTTATTGTGAAAAACACACACAAAGACAGGCACTCACTCACACAATGCTTTAGTGCTTGACTTGCACACACATTTCTCTCACTTTGTGATAACTTTATATCACACATACATCACTCAATTGCTTCACGTGACCCGCGCTAATTATATGCATTAGCTCTTGACTCACTTCTTAAACTCAAACGCTCTTCTGTCTCTCTAAAAATTTTAAAAAAAAAAATCCACACTTTACTATTTGCCATAAAAGTAAAAGATAAGACAACCAATGCCTGAGTAAGGGTGCTAGGAGGGAAGGCTATCACTACCGCTCAACTATCACCACTCACCATTTTCTCAAAAATTTTCTTGGCTATTTATAGTTGTATATTGTTGGTTTATGGTCTCATCTTGACTTGTAGATATTGTCTACTTTTTATTATTGGACTCTCAAGTAAATTTAGTTTCTAGATTGGCTGTGGAAAAGTTTGTGGTTAACATGTATGCTGCTTGAAACCTATCTTCATGCACGGACATTGTCTCTTGAGATATTTTCAATGAGCTCCCTAGATGGCGGTTAGAGAACTCTAGAAGAAAAATGAGTGTTGATTTGCAATGCTTTAAAATGTGTGTTTACCAACGAAATACTACTAATAAGAATTAAAAGAAATTTATTGATTTTCAGATGATACAACTTGGAAACATGTTCATATACATATTAGTCCTTCATGTTTCCTGAGATAAAATGCCTTGTTTATTATACCTAAACAAATAACTTTTTTATTTCTATTGGACTGTGAGTTGCGGAGAATTCAGAATTACTAAAGTTGTTTCCCGTGTGTGTTGGTTGTTGCAGGAAGATAGTGCTCTATCCCAAGGGAACGCGCGATGCCGGCGGTGGTCATATTTCTCTGTTCCTGGCTTTGGCAGATTCGACAGCTATTACTCCTGCTTCTAAAATTTACGTGGAGTTCAGTTTGCGCATACTGGATCAATTGCAGGCCAATCACACTGCTTGTAAAGGTAAAAGGTCATTGTAATGTCAAACTGTAGCTAAATCCAAATAAACTTGGAATATTCCTTGTTCTCTCGCAGGTAAAGCCTGGTACAGTGCTTCAAGTAAGAGATGGGGTTGGTTGCAATTCGTTTCGCTCAGTTATTTCTATCAGCCTGCCAGTGGTCGTCTAATGAAGGATGTGTGTATGGTGGAAGCAGAGGTGACTGTGCTTGGAATTGCCAAAGAACTGTAACTCATACTCTTATCATAAGAGAATTAGGATGTAAATATTTTATTTGTTTTCTAATAAAACTAAAGAAATTAACTTATTTGTATGTTCATAATTGTTCAATTTTTTTTTAAAAAACAAAATTTAACCTTATTCAGGTTTTCTAATGAAATCACTTTCTTCCAACACATTTGCATTTTGAATGCGCAGGACATTAATATCTTCTGCATTTGAGAATACTTTGGCAAATCACACATATAATGCACGATTTTGAAGCTATTGGCAAAGTAGACGCCAACAAAAATTTTGATAAATTGTAATTAGAATTATTAGTGCACAAATCAAGCATATAATATACTGTTTCAAAGTGATATACGTATTATACTTGCCTACAAAGTTTAGTAAATTATAACTTGAGTTATCCGTGTAAGAATTATGCATATGATGTAATTGTTCATAGCTATCGATGTGCCACAAGCAACTGTGGAGCAGTTGAAAAATATTAAATTTTACAATTTTACAAGTGAGAGAAGCAAAAAAAAAAAAGGCACCCCTGAAAATTTGATTGCAATGTATCAGAACAATACTTACAACCGCCCTTTATTTGTGGACAATCTCAAAATGATTCTTCCGCCTCAGATTTCAGTGGTTATTGAAATCTGCTGCACCCTTTAATCTCAAACTCTGCACAAATCAAAATTTGGTCATTTTTTTTTTTGTTTTCTTTTAATTGGTTCCAAGTCAGCAAGCATTCACGGTAAAGCTCATTCTCAATTTAATGATTTTAGAGTAAGGAATTGCTTAGATTTAGAATAAGCCATTGGTTGCTTAGAGTACGTTCAAAATATAACGAAATGGCGAATATATTCAGAAGTTCTTAGGAAATGGTGAACGAAGCTAGCCGGAGAAAATGGTAAATGTTTTTATTTGCACGAATGGTCTTAATTTCGCAGCTTGAAAGTTTCTGTCATACAAATTCGTGGGTTGAAGTCGTTCTTTGAAAATTTAATTTGTTAGTGTAGCAAGAATTTCTATACTTAAGAGTACAGTTGTAATTTAACACTTAATAGAGACCCCTTTTAATTTTTTACGTAGGTTAAAACCTCAGCTAGAAATAGGGACCAAATTCATATGGATTTTATTTTATTATTTATTTGACAGAAAAATATTTATTAATAAAATAAATTGATACAAAAATTAATATATATTTTTAACTATAATTAACTATTTTTGTCATAATCGAATTTACTAATTTAATTTTATAAATGCATGATGAGTATTTTTTTGTCACGATGATCCACACAAAAAAGTACCATTCATATATATATGTACGCACATTAACTAGAATTGAGATGTGAAATGGCAAAAACCGGTTGCGGAATTTTTTTTTAAAAAAATGATAGAATTATGACTGAATGTGATGAAAATTAATTTAAAAATAATGGGAAATTGAATTAAACGTGATAAGATAATGAGAGAAAATAGGATGAAAAAAATGATAGAAAGTAGCTGGCCTAATCACATTCATGAAATTATAAATTCAATTTATATTAGTTTTGTAAATTTGTAATTTCTCAAGTTCGTATACTCATATTTATGTGAATGTGATTTGCCAATTGTTGTCCTATTGAATGGCATTTTCAATAAGTGCTAATATTCTTTTTTTTAGTTATATTTTCTAATTAAAAATCACCAATTACTCCTCCAAATGGGATAATATCACTTAGTAAAAAATTAGAGTGGAAATTAGCAGATTATTTATTAACGATTGAGGATGTTAGTTGATTTAATTGATAAAATTTATTGGTTGAAACTAAAATGTTTCGAGTTTATATCTCACTCACATCGGAGTTAGGAGGGTTATGATTTATATTTTTAGTATTGATTGGTTAATATATCTGTACTTTTTGGAGGGGGAGGATTATGGTTCATATTTTTATATTTATTAATGGTTAATAAATACGTTTTTTTTTTTGCTTTGTTTTATTCTCTTAAGTTGGAAAATCAAAAGCGGGAGCGAGTTTTTGCGGATTTGGTGGTTATATTACAATTGTTTTTTTTTAGTTGCCGATTTTTTGCTTTCTGCTAAAGTAAGTATGTAATTTTTTTTTTTAACAACTAAAATTTCTCCTCTGATTAGAAGTGATGAATGAGAATAATTATTTGTTAAATATAAAATACAATGAAGTTCTTCACATAGCAAGAATGGAATGGATGCTTATTCATCGTTCAAAATGCAATCCAAGCAAAGGATAAATGTTTCATCCTTAAAAAACTTTTAAAAGTTTAGAATATTTAGCTTTCTCCTTGCTCCTTATAAATAGACTACAAAGCTGGTTTGTTTGTATAAAATATAATTTTTTGTGAAGAATTTGTTATATACTACCATGGGCAGTGTCTTTGATGACAAGGATGGTACGTTATTAGCTCTTATATTATATATATATATATATATATATATATATATTATATTTGTTCTTGATCTGTTGCAGGGGTCACAAGATCTACTTCGGATGCACCACCAGCTCATTACAGGGTCAAAATACAATCATTTTCATTACTTATGAAAAATGCAATAGAGAAATATGAATCTGGGGAATTTGAAGCCGGAGGCTACAAATGGTATATTTTCTTTTATCACAATATTCATTAAATCTCTGGTCTACTTTGGCCAGAATTAAGATCCTTACCGAATTTAATCTTATATAACCTTTCAAAGATCATTTGACATATGTCTTATATTAGTTATGTGCAGTTGAAGATTATTAAAAGCTCAGATCATGAGCTAACCCGAATCTACGTCAGCTATGGTTTTGTTGGGTTATTCATAGCTTATTGTATCCATGTTTGCAGGAAACTGGTTTTCTACCCAAATGGAAATAAAAACAAGAATGTAAAAGACTACATCTGTCTCTACTTAGCAATGGCCAACACAAGTTCACTCCAACCTGGGTGGGAGGTTCATGCAACTTTTCGAATATTTTTGCTTGATCAGAACAATGACAACTATTTGATAGTTCAAGGTTATTATATTTTGCAATCTAATACATATATAGCTGATAGTCACCTCTAAGCTTATTACTTATTATTGTGATTGTACATACTTTTTTTTTATTTTTATTTATTTAATTTTGTCTTTTAGAAACTCTCTATATAGAGAGAGTTGCATGTTTGAATTACACTTGAGAATTTCTATTATGAGAATAATTATTAATATTTAACCAATAATTTGGTCACATTGTCATGACTAGATGGTAAGCAAAGACGATTTCATGGGCTAAAGCTTGAATGGGGTTTTGATCATTTAATCCCACTTAAAGCATTTAACGATTCTTCTAATGGATACCTCTTGGAGGACAACTGTGTGTTTGGAGCAGAGGTATTTGTTAGCAAAGAAAGAAGCAGAGGCAAAGGAGAGTGCTTATCAATGATCAAAGATGCCCCTAGTTTTAAGCACATTTGGAGGATTGAAAACTTCTCAAAGTTAGCCTCAGAATGTGTTGAATCCCAAGTCTTCAGTGCTGGTGATCACAAATGGTATCAAAGATAAGATCTCGTGTTTTCCTTTTTAATCATTATTTTAAACAGTACTGCTGGTTTTACTTTTAATGGTTTTTTAAAAACAATTTTCCCCTTGCCTAGCTAGGAATTAACATGTAGGTGGCAGAGAAGAAGCTTAATTACCCACAAAATACTACTAATAAGAAAGCAAAGCAACTTTTGAGTCCTAAAAAAGTACAACATCAAGAAAACAAAGCAGCTTTCTCCTCACACATCCATGTTTCTTGTGACTAATTGCTTGGTAAATGAAATAAAAATTCTCAGAAACATATGTTCAAAAAGTTCTTCAATTTTGTTAAATAAAAAGTTGTAACAAAAGTTTTATCTTTTAACAAATATTTACATAAAATGTTGCATGTTCAAGTGTAGCTATTTACTTACTGTAACTCAACCCTTTTTATTTTTATTTTCATTTTGGCTGTTGCAGGAAGATACAGCTCTATCCTAAGGGAAGACGTCAAGGAACTGGCAGTCATCTTTCTCTGTATTTAGCTTTGGGAGATCCAGCAACTCTCAGTCCTGGTTCTAAAATATACGCTGAGTTTACGTTGCGTATCCTGGATCAAGTGCAGGCCAGGCACTTAGTTGGTAAAGGTAATACTAATATTTAATCAAAACCTACAGCTTTAATATAACAAAACACTTTTTTTTTTAATTCTCTCTCTTAATATGATTATGAGTCATTGTAGTAAAGCCAAATATAGATAAGTTATTATTTTCATTTTTGTTCTGGCAGCAAATTTCTGGTTTAGTGCCTCAAGCCAGGAATCTGGGTGGGCAAGATATATTTCATTTGCTTACTTCAATCAATCAGGCAATGGTTGTCTTGTCAAGGACGTGTGCTTGGTGGAAGCAGAGGTGACAGTCCATGGGACAAGCAGTGCTCTGTAATAGTTAAGCATTCGTAATAACAAAATTGTATGTAAAAATAATTTGTTCTGTCTATAAAAAGAAAGCCAATTGGCTTATAAATGATAAGATTGCCATAAGCTATGTTTGAATGTTCCATCATTGGACGTGGTATAATCCCTTAACCTCATATTTTTGCTCGGGACATGAGGAGAGACGGAATTCAAGTGTTTAGGGGCAAAATGTTCCAGTTAAAAAAATTTTATGGCTAAAATTTCTATTTTGGTGATGGACTTTAAAACTTGTGGGTAGGCTTGGGCAAAGTCGATTCAGGATTGTTTTGGCTTTGGATCAACTCAAAATCGAACTAATTAGTTTTACTAAAAGTGGAATTGATCCTGATTGATTTTTAGTTGATCCGAATTGAACTGGTTTAATTCTTGAATTTTATTAATTTTCCGTTTTGTTTTATTTATTTATTTTTAGTTTCAAACCAAATTATCATAGAATCGAGTCAATGTGAAGTAGAATTGAAAGTGGATCTAAACAAAACTATATCAATTCGGTCTGTTTGATTCACACAATTCAATAATTATTTAATACATTATCTTTTTTTTTTAAAAAAATAATTACTTAAGAAATAGAAGCATTACAATCACTAACAACAATATGAGAAAGACCATTTAAAAAAATTTAAAATACTATTTAAAAAGTGCAGGATTGTTCTTTCAAAATCCCTTTCATTGACTTTCTTAATTGAACTAGAAAATGGATTCATAGTGAATGACGTTTGCGCGGTGGAAGCCTGCTTGGAATTTTTTAAGGCAATGTAAAGCATTCGTAATAACAAAATTGGAATGTAAAAATAGTTACTTCTTTGTTCTTTATTGCTCCTCAAATTTGTGGAAAATACGCCTATCCTTTTGCAAGAAAAAATATTTCGATATTTAAATTAGCATTTAATAAAAAAGATGGATGTTAATGTGTAGGAGTGTCTCAAAGACAAATAACAGTATGATAAATGAATTGTATATAGACATGGAATGTAAAATGTAGAATGTGTATTTAATTAATGAATTGAATCAATTGTGAATGAATGAATGATGACCCATGGTAGCATGTTTATTAGCAGTATGTAATTCCTAATTCATATCAAAGTATGAGTGCATGAATCCAAATTCAAATATGATTTAATTAAGCTATACGCAATTAGAAATTATAATCCGTTTTAAACAAGAAAAATGATTTAAGTGAAATTCTTTCACTTGTGGAAAATCTTTCTTTATGCTTAATAATAATTAAATAATTAAAATCTAAATATGATTTAAGTTTTGGACTTAGTTATGCACGAGTTGATTGTGCCTACAAATAATAGAATCAACAATAGGGATATAGAGTTTAGAACTTGTAAGTAGGCTTAGGCAAAGTCAGGTCCAAATTGGTCTAGTTTGGGATCAACCCAGAATCGAACTAGCTAATTTCGAACTAGTTAATTCTACCAAAAGTGGAATTGATTCAGATTGATCTTTAGCTGAACCGGTTTGATTCTAGATTTTTTTTTACTGTTTTTTTAAGTTTCAAACTAAAAAATAACAAACACGAGAAAGGTAACTTATAATTTTTTTTTAAAAAAAAATCATGTCCTTGTTTAATTTAATATTGTAGCACTTTTATGGTTATACGATTTTTATCTTCCTTATTAAAATAGTTTTTATTAACGATTGTGGATATCAATTGGCTTAATGGATAAAATTTATTGGGTGAAGCTAAGAAGTTTGAGGTTCATATTTTGCTTACATCGAAGTTAGGAGGGTTATGATTTTATTTTTATTATTGATTTTATAATACTTAAGGCAAATTAGATAAGGAAAGTTATGTAAAGAGAAAATCAACGCTATTTTGGAGATAAAATCACACTATTTTAGAGTATATCCTCAAAGTCACGCCAAAAAATCAAAAGATTACCTTAAAATAATTCAGCAATCCCAAAGTTTCTTTGTGTTTTTTTTTCAAAGAAAAAAAAGAAAGAAAAAAATAATCTTCTTTTTACAAATTCAGCAAAGATAAACATAAAACCCTAAGAAGACCGATGCTCTATATAGAGAATGTAATAACTCAAAGGGAAAGGATTCTGAACCTTAATCTATAATTTTGAATTTACAACTTCTTATCTCAGAACTCCTTACGTTTTTCTTCAACTTCTCTCACAAACAGACACTTGACTTAAGCATCAGAGAGTCTTCGTGGGAACCACCCCCAATGAGGTCTTAACGATAATTTTTTCTTTGTACTTGCAAGTATCACAGCAACCAAAAATCCAATGAATTTGAAGTTACAAGCCCAACAAGCAAGGCCTAATGTTTCGATTCTTACAGCCAAATAAATTCAAAAAAAGGTCCGAAAGACCTTTTTTTTTTGGTCAACAAAAGGAATTGTTGCCATGAATTTTATCTTTATTGAGCAAGATAGCTACTTCAATGTTGATATTATCCTCATGAGTAATATTGTATTTTAAAAATATTTTCTCAAAATTTTCATCTCAAGTAACGTGTCAAGTAACTATTGGTTGATAAAATAGTATAATTATGAATTTTAAAATTTTACCATTTCACCACCTAATGATTATTTGACACATCAATTCAGAATGAAATGTAGTACTACTCTATCCTTATTCTCCAAAAGTATGAAATCTTCGTGATAAAATTAGAGTGAAAATTGATAAAAATAACAAACGCGAGAAAGGTAACTTATAATTTTTTTAAAAAAATTTATGTCCTTGTTTAATTTAATATTGTAGCACTTTTATGGTTATACGATTTTTATCTTCCCTATTAAAATATTTTTTTTTATTAATGATTATGGATATCAATTGGCTTAATGGATAAAATTTATTGGGTGAAGCTAAGAAGTTTGAGGTTCATATTCCGCTTACATCGGAGTTAGAAGGGTTATGATTTTATTTTTATTATTGATTTTATAACACTTAAAATTCAATATTTTTGAGGCCATAGATAGGAGAGTCAAAATGGATAAGGTGAGAGTCAGGTGCCATAATCCCATATCGCCTAGTTAGATAAATTTTTAGGGTTATATATGTTAAGTCCATTCTCAATTATAATGAGACCTTTTAGGGAGACTCGAGAACAAAATCCTACAAACCAAGCCCAAAGCGGACAGTATAAATGATATATAAGCTGGACCTATCTCGCATTGTGGGCTAGTGAGCTTATAGTTTGGGCTATAGATAGAGCACACATATCGTGCAACTGTTGGAGTCTAGCCCACATGGGTCAACTATGTGTCCCTAGGGGCTTAGTACACACGAGGCCGTGTGTCCATTAAGAGAATAAATTAGAATACTCGAGATTTGAGATTCTTGAGACCATAGATAGTAGGGCCAAGATAGATGAGGTGGGGGGTCAGATGCTAGAATCTCACATTACTTGGTTAGATAAAGTTTTTAGGCTATATATATGAAGCCATTTCTCAATTAGTATGAGACCTTTTAAGAAGACTCAGAACAAAATTATGCGGGCCTAGACCTAAAGTAGATGAGGTGAGAGTCAAGTGTCAAAATTTCATGTTGCTGGTTAAATCAAGCTTTTGGGCTATATATGTAGAATACCTTCTCAATTGGTATGAGGCATTTTGGGAAGACTCAAGAGCAAAATCGTGTAAGCCTAGACTTAAAATAAAAACTATCATACTCTACAGGCCTAGACCTAAAGAAAAAAATCATACTCTATAGGAGCAGTTCATTACAAATTTGGTTAATATATTTGTACTTTTGAATTATATTATTATTAGTTTTATCAACTAAAATTTACCCTTCGACCAGAAGTGATGACTGAGAATAATTCTTTGTTAAATTTAAAATACCTTGAAAATTTTCACATAGCAAGAATGGAATGGATGCTTATTCATTGTCCAAAATGCAATCCAAGCAAAGGATAAATGTTTCATTCTTAAAAAACTTTAAGAAGTTTGGAATGTTTAGCTTTCTCCTTGTTCCTTATAAATAGACTACAAAGCTGATTTGATTTTATCAATATACGTTTTTGCGAAGAATTTGTTATATACAATGGGTAGTGTCTTTGATGACAAGGATGGTACATTTTTTTTCGTTCTCTTTGTACACATGCCTGTGATAATACACGTTAAAATTTTTAACTGTTATATTTTATTATATATATCATGTTGGTTTTTTATTTTAAGAATTTATAAGAATTATAATTATTGTTGCAGAGGTCACAAGATGTACTTCGGATGCACCACCAGCTCATTACACGGTCAAAATACAATCATTTTCATTACTTGTGAAAAATGCAATAGAGAAATATGAATCTGGCGAATTTGAAGCCGGAGGCTACAAATGGTATATTTTCATTTATATAATCCAAACCACAATGTTCACTAAATATTTTGTCTACAAATTGTACCATTGTATTGTGGGGCAGTAAATTTATACACCTCGGCTTGGATTAAGATCCTCATCGAATTTAAGCTTATATTAATTATGTGTGGTTAAGATTTATTTCATTTTTATTTTCTTCTTTATCAACTACAGTCACATGATTATATTTACTAAGATGATTAAATCCATGTTTGCAGGAAACTGGTTTTCTACCCAAACGGAAATAAAAACAAGAATGTGAAAGACTTCGTCTCTCTCTACTTAGCAATGGCCAGCACAAGTTCGCTCCAACTTGGTTGGGAGGTCCATGCAACTTTCCGATTATTTTTGCTTGATCAGAACAATGACAACTATTTGATAGTTCAAGGTTATTATATTTTACATTCTAATGCATATAGCCGATAGTTACCTACAAGCTTATTACTTATTATTGTTAATGCAGTTTTTTTTTTTTATCAATCTAACTTGCGATTTTCTGTAGAAAGCGTTTTTATCTTTTATTTTTGTCTTTTAACAATTCTTTATAAAGAGAGAGTTGCATGATTGAATTAGAAAAAAAAATTATGTATGTCAACACTTGAAATTTTCTATTATAAGAATAATTATTAATTTTTAACTAATGATTTGGTCACATTGTCATGCCTAGATGGTAAGCAAAGACGGTTTCATGGGCTAATGCTTGAATGGGGTTTTGATCATTAAATCCCACTTAAAGCATTTAACAATGCTTCTAATGGATATCTTGTGGAGGACAACTGTGTGTTTGGAGCAGAGGTATTTGTTAGCAAAGAAAGAAGCAGAGGCAAAGGAGAGTGCTTATCAATGATCAAAGATGCCCCTAGTTTTAAGCACATCTGGAGGATCGAAAACTTCTCAAAGTTAGCTTCACAATGTGTTGACTCCCAAGTCTTCAGTGCTGGTGATCACAAATGGTATCAA
This sequence comes from Ailanthus altissimus, assembly GCA_946807835.1. Lineage (NCBI taxonomy): Eukaryota > Viridiplantae > Streptophyta > Magnoliopsida > Sapindales > Simaroubaceae > Ailanthus > Ailanthus altissimus. The sequence goes on from OX327693.1 coordinate 29,681,357, forward strand.
AGATAAGATCTCATGTTTTCTTTTTTCGTCATTATTTTGAACAGTAATATTGCTGGTTTTACTTTTAATATTTTCTTAAAAACAATTTTCCACTTATCTAAGAATTAACATGTAGATGATGACAAAGAAGAAACTTAATTACCCACATAACACTAATAATAAGAAAGCATAGCAGAATTTTTATCTTTTGACAATTGTTTATACATTATGTTGCTTGTTCATTTTCGTTTTTTAAAAAGTGTAGACATCCGTGTCAAGAAAAGAAATGTAAATAAAAATAGCTATTTATTTACTATAACTCAACTTTTTTTTAAAAAAATTTTGTTTTCATTTTTGTTGTTGTAGGAAGATACAACTCTATCCTAAGGGAAGACTTCAAGGAACTGGCAGTCATCTTTCTCTGTACTTGGCTTTGGGAGATCCAACAACTCTCAGTCCTGGTTCTAAAATATACGCTCAGTATGTGTTGCGTATCCTGGATCAAGTGCAGGCCAGGCACGATGTCGGCAGAGGTAATACTAATATTTAACACAACAAAATACTTTTCTTCTCTCTCTTAATATGATTAGGATTCATTGTACTAAAGCCAAACGTAGATAAGCTTATTATTTTCATTTTGTTCTGGCAGCAAATTTCTGGTTCAGTGCCTTAAGCCCGGACTCTGGGTGGGCAAGATATATTTCATTTGACTACTTCAATCTATCAAGCAATGGCTATCTTGTTAGGGATGTGTGCTTGGTGGAAGCAGAGGTGACAGTTCATGGGACAAGCAATGCTCTGTAATAGTGGATGTGGTATAATCTCTTAACCTTGCAGATTTTTTTCGGCCATGAGGAGAGACAGAATTCAAGTGTTGAGGGCAAAGTATTCAGAGTTAAAAAGGTTGTATGGCTAAAATTTCTATTATAGGGATACATTTTAAAACTTGTAGTTAGAATTGGGCCAAGTCGGTTCAGAATCAGTTCAGTCTAGGATCGATCGAGAATCGAACTATATATTTTTTTTGAAACAGAGAATCGAACTAATTAACTTTACTGAAGATAAAGTTGACACTTGTCGATCTTTATCTGAACCCGTTAGATTCTTGATTTTTATTATTGTTTTTTTTTTAATTTCAAACCAATCTGCAATAGAGTCAAATCAATTGGATGTAAAATTAAAAATAGAACTGAATAAAACTGTGTTGAGTTGGTCAGCTCAATTCAAGGTAAACATCTAGAAATTATACCGAAGGTCATTAAAAGTAACGATTATGTAACTCTTTAAAAAAAAAAAGAATTGAGAATTATAAGGATATTGATTGGAAATTATCAGGATATAATTTAGAGAGCAAATCAAGCGCGTAGGATACGCAAGGATCGAAGATGGACGTGAAAGAAGGCAAAAGACGAAAGGCGTAGTGCCAGAACAAAACCTGAGCGCTGCAGCCCTAGGTGGCCAGAGCCGCGGCGCTTAGGCCAGCAACCTAGCACCGCGGCGGTGAGGGCTGGGTGTCGTAGCGCTCAGCGTGATAAGTTGTTTCCCATTTTGTTGCGACTTGCTTCAGGACTCCTTAATACGACTTCCACACATTTAGAGTAAACCTTGGATGTCCTAAAGCCTATATAAAGGCTCTCTATTGGATTGTAAACATAACTTAGTGAAATTCAAGAGAGATCTTTGTGATCAAACATACTTTATGATTTTTTGTGAGAGAAAATTCTTAGGTTACAAGAGAGTATTCTTTACGAGTCTTTCTCGTAAAAGACGTACTTTATGAGTGTCTTGTGATTCAATAATATAAGAGAGTGATCTTGATCCATCGTGGGCGTTGGCAAGTTGGTGAACCATATAAATTCTTCTGTTCTTCTTCTATCTTTCTCTTTCTAGTTTCTTAATTTCTTATTATGCACTATATTGCTTAGGTTATATTGCTTGTTTGTGTGCTTCCGCTTTAACAAACTGGTATCAGAGCTTAATTTTAAGCAGATATGGCCATACCTAAGTATGAGGTAGAGAAATTCAACAGAACGAATGACTTCAATCTGTAAAAGATAAAGGTAAAGGTGTTGTTGGTGAGCCAACGGTTAAGCTCGACATTAGAAGAGACTGCAGCTTCATCTAGTGAAGAAAAAAAGATGCAGAGTCATCTAAAGCTGAAGCAGAAAGAAGGGATATTCAAGAAAGAGCTCACAATATAATCGTTCTATCATAAGCGATAAAGTACTGTGGGAAGTAGCAGGTGAAATGACGGCAATTGGTCTTTAGAAGAAGTTTGACTCCCTTTATATGCAAAAATCATTGGCCAATAAATTGCATATAAAAAATGAGCTATATCAGCTGTTCATGTCAGAGGGGACACTAATGAAAGATCATATAGACGCCTTCAATAAGATCGTCCTTGATCTTAAGTCTATTAATATCAAGATAGAAAATAAAGATACAACAATTATTCTGCTGAGTTCATTCCTCAAGAGTTATGAGAGCTTTGTTGATACGCTACTCTACAGTAGAGAGAGTTTAACGATGAGCAATATGAAATCATTATTCAACTCAAAGTTATTAGGAAAACAGATCGAGAACAATACAAAATGTTTATCTGTAAGAGGAAGGCTCTCATATAGAGATGGAAGGAAAAATGGCTCAAGATCAAAGTCCAGGACTCCTAGGAAGTGCTATTACTGTAAGAAAGAATGACACTTTATAAAACACTGTCCAGAGAAGAAAGCACAAGATAAGAAGAAAGCGGATGTTGCGCTAGCCTATGTGGACAGCTATAATAGCGTAGAGACACTCGTCGCTACTAATGGTAAGAATACTGAATAATAGGTTCTTGATTCTAGTTGTACTTTTCACATATGCTCGCATAAGTCTTGGTTTATAAATTTCCAGCCCATTAGTGGTAGTAAAGTGTAATGGGTAAAGACGTTACATGTCAGATGATGAGAATTGATAGTGTTAGACTTAGACTGCATGATGGGCGAGTGAGAGAGTTGACAGATGTTATGTATGTTCCTGACCTCAAAAGGAACTCAATCTCACTAAGGACTTTAGACTAGAATGAGTGTTCCATCAGGATCAACGAAGGGGTTTTGAGAGTGTTGAAGGGTTCCATGGTGGTAATGAGAGGAGAGAAGTACAAATATATCTATGTGCTTAAGGGTGAAGTTGTGAGTGGTTCTACATTATTCTCTGTAGATGATGAGAGTGTGCAAACTAAGTTATGGCATCTTAGACTGGCACACACCGGCGAAAGAAACCTAAAGGAGTTATTTAGTCAAAAGGCATTTGATGAGGATAAGTTCTATCCTTTAGAGATTTGTGAGCATGGTGTGCTTGAAAAAGTATATAGGGTGAGGCTTAGTACCAGTGAACACAAGATTAATGGGACTTTTGACTACATACACTCAGATCTTTAGGACCAGTTCAGATAGCTACTCGTGGTGGTGTCGACTATTCGAGGAAGTCATGGATCTATGTGTTGAAGAGCAAGAATTAAATATTTGAGGCATTCAAAACTTGGAAGGCTCTTGTTAAGAATCAATTAGCAAAAAGTGAAGAGGTTGAGAAATAAAAATGGCATCGAATTTTGTAATAGAGAGTTTGATGGGTTTTGTGCCAAATATAGGATTTCAAGGCATAGAACGGTAAAATCAACACCACAGCAGAATGGGGTAGCTGAGAGGATGAATAGGACCCTACTTAAAAGGGTTAGATGCATGTTTACCAATGCAAAGATGTTCAAGGAATTTTGGGGAGAAGCTATAGTGACTATAGCTTACTTGATTAATAAAAGTCCCTCTTCAGTAATTAACTTCAAGACGCCAGAAGCGAAATGTTCTGGAAATCCTCTTAAGTATGACTACTTCAGAATATTTGGTTGCCCTACCTTTATACATGTTAAAGAAGGGAGTTAGAACCTAGAGTTATCAAAGAGGTCTTCATAGGATATCCCGAAGGAGTGAAAGGATATAAAGTATAGTGTAAAGACTTGACACCACCAAAGAGTATCATAAGTCGTGACGTGACGTTCGATGAGACTACCATACTGAAGGCCTCATAAGAAGATGAGAAAGAAAAACGTGTGCCCAAAGAAGACTTAGTACCCGAGTCAATAGAAATTGAAATAAAGCCTAAAAGTAGATCTGTATGCCTCCAGATCAGCACTTCAGCAAGGAGATCCTTGAAGAAGAATCAGGAACACCAGTAAGTTCCTCCAAGCCCACCCAATGAAAAATTAGAACTCCTGAGATGGAACTTGAAGAGTACAAGCTAGCCAAAGACAGGCTAAGAAGAACGATAAACCCACTAATCAGGTATGCACGAGTATATCTAGTTGCTCATATTTTTAATTCTTCTTACACTCTTGAGTATGATGAGCCTAGAACATATGGTGAGGCTATAAAGAGTGAAAATAAGAAAAAATGACAACAGACCATGGAAGAAGAGATAAGTTCTTTTAGGAAGAATAATACCTGAAAGTTGGTGGAGAGACCTTAAAAGAAGCGAGTCGGGTGCAAGTGGGTATACAAGGTAAAATAGGGGATGCCAGGGATAGAACTTATGAGATTCAAGGCTAGGTTAATTGTATAAGGTTTCACTCAGAGAGACGGAGTTGACTTTTATGAGATTTTCTCTCCAGTCATCAAGCTCACATCCATTAGGATTTTGTTAGCCATGTGTGCAAACCTTAATTTACATATAGAGTAGATGGATGTAAAGACAACTTCTCTACATGGAGACCTTGAAGAGACAATATACATGGCATATCTGCAAGGGTTCGAGGAGCTCAAAAAAAAAAGATCATGCTTGTTTTCTGAAGAAGTCATTATATGGGTTAAAGCAATCACCTAAACAGTGGTATAGGAGATTTGATAAGTTTATGATGGCTTATGGCTTTAGTAGAAGCAAGTATGATGGATGTGTGTACTTCAAGAACATAAGTTATGGGATGATTTATTTGCTTCTATATGTTGATGATATGTTGATCGCATGTAAGAATATGGAAGAAATATAGAAATTCAAGAAGCAATTAAGTGGCGAGTTTGAGATGAAGGATTTAGGAGCAGTGAAGAGAATATTGGGTATGGATACTATAAGGAAAAGAAAAGATGTTATCTTTTTGTCTCAATAGCGATATATAATTAAAATTCTAGAGAAGTTTGGTATGTCAAACGCAAAGGCTGTCTCTACTCTTTTAACCATGCGTTTCAAACTTTCAGCAGCACAGTTGTGGACATTTGAAGAGGAGAAACTGTAGATGAGAAAAGTATCGTATGCAAGCGCTATGAGGAGCATCATGTATGCAATAGTTTGCACAAGACCAGACATAACATAGGCTGTGAACGTAGTGAGTAGATTCATAATAAATCTGGGTAAGGATCACTGGCTTGTAGTAAAATGAATTTTGAGATATCTCAAGGGGACGTAAAATCACAGGTTGATGTATAAAATGGATGAGGACAACAATAAAATGGTGAGAGGATACGTAGACTCAGATTATACAGGTGATCTAAACAAGAGAAGATCGTTGACGGGTTACGTATTCATAGTGTTTGTGTGAAGTGTATGTTAGAGATCAGTTCTACAACATGTGGTTGCACTATCTACCACAGAAGCGAAGTATATAGCTATTGGTAAAGCTATTAAAGAGGTCGTATAGTTAAAAAGTATATGCGCGGAGGTATTAGTTAGTGAAGATGTGAACATCGGTGTATATTGTGACAACCAGAATGCCATAAACCTTAGCAAGCATTAAGTGTTTCACGAGAAGTCAAAACACATTGATGTGCGACTCCATTACATTTAAGAGATTGTCCAAAGTGGTAAAGTTAGTCTAACAAAGATAACGTCATCTAAAAACTCTGCAGATATATTGATTAAGCTACTGCCCTCAGTTAAGTTCATCATATGCAAGGACTTAACCAGAGTCACTAGTTTGTGAGGGTGACCGAAGATGCAAAAATAAGAGATCGAGTTACTTTGTGGATGATTTTGAATCAAGGAGGGGATTTGTGATAATATTGATTAAAAATCATCAGAATATGATTTGGAGAGCAAGTCAAGCACGTAGGGTACACGAGGATTGAAGACGGAGGCGAAATGAGGTGAAAAACGGAAGATGTGGTGCCTAGGTGTGGGTGTTGCGGTGATTAGGTCCTGGGCCCTGTGGTACTCAGAACAAAATCTGAGCGCCACGACACCAGGTGACCAATGTCGCGGCACCTAGGCGGGCGGCCCAGCACCGGACCATTGAGGGTTGGGCGCTGCGGTGCCCAATGCGATAAGTTATTTCCCATTTTGTTGCGACTTGTTTCATTTTCTACTTGCTTCATAACTCCTTAATATGACTCCCACACGTTTAGGGTAAACCTAAAAGGTCCTAAAGCCTATATAAAGGCTCTCTATTGGCTTATAAACATAACTTAGTAAAGTCTTGGAGATGTCTTAGTGATGTTAGTGAAATTCAAGAGAGATCTTTGTGATTAAACATACTTTGTGATTATTTGTAAGAGAAAATCCTTAGGTTACAAGAGAGAGTGTTTTTCGTGAGTCTTTCTTGTAAAAGGCGTATTTTATGATTCAATAATATAAGAGAGTGATCTTGATCCTCCGTGGAAGTAGGTAAGTTGTTGAACCACGTAAATTCTTGTGTTCTTCTTCTATCTTTCTCTCTCTAGTTCTTTAATTACTTGTTCTACACTATATTTTTTGGGTTATATTGCTTAATTGTGTGCTTTTGCTTCTATAAAAATGTATGTCAATTCATAAAAATAACTCAATTCTTTTAAGGAGAAATGAATAAGAAAGAGATTCTGATAAACAAGAATAATAAAACTCTTAAGTGAAAACAAATTAGAAAAAGTCAATGCAAAATTGTAATTTAACCAAAAAATAAATTGTTAGTAAAAAAGTATCAATAATTCTTTTGGGCCTGAAAGCTGAATACCAAAATTTATATTTCCCAAAAATAAAATCATTTAGGTAAAATTAAGAGGTTTGAGATTCTACCCAACTCATATCAAAGTTGGGAGGGTTAAGGTTATGATTTATTTTCTTATTATCGACTGACCATCAATATATTTATACTTTTTTAATTAATTCAATCTACTTAAAAGTGGTGAAATCACATGTCGATTCAGATTTATATAGTTCTTCATAATAAACTAAAAAGTTGACCAAAAGAAAAAAATATAATTAATAATTATTTAAAGGAATTACTACCATGGATTTTATCTTTATTGAACAAGATGACAACTTCAATGTCGATATTATCCTTACGAATAATGTTGTATTTCTTAAATAGTTTCCCAAAATTTTCATCTCAAATGATGTGTTAACTAACCATTGGTTGATGATATGGTATAATTGTGAATTTTAAAAATTGCACCATTTCATCACCTAACGATTACTTAACACATCAATTCAGGATGAAGTGTAGCATTACTCTTGCTGTAATGTGAATCTAATGGGGTGCATGCATGTGATAATGTCATTAAATATTTAATGCATGTCATACATACAATTACTCAGCGAAATAAAATCTAATTTTTTAAAATTAAATTAACACATACTAAATGTAAGTCTATTATAGTAATAGGATCCAAAAACATACCTTTAAAAGCCTTTAATGTAGAATTTGATTTGAAACTCACCTTGAAGTGTTCTCTTGACGAATTCTAATCCGTAATATCTAATAGGATTATAAAGCTAGAATGACAACATTTTAATTTTCCAACAAAATCAAATTCATGCAAATCAGTTCAACACTTTGAACTTTTTCTCAAATGGCCAAAATGAAGATAAAGAGTTGTATGAAACAATTTTAATATAATCTTTATATATGGTTAAAATGGAGACCTTTTTACAACATTTGTAAAGTTTATTATATGTGGCTAATGAATGCTTGACACTTGTCCTTCATGCATGAAGACAAGTGTCATATTTCATTTGCCACTAGTCATACATTAAAAACATTCATGTGCCATATGTCACACATATGGTTATACATTATGCCACTTATCACATTGCCATTAGTAAATCACTTTAACTAAAAAATAATATTTAACATTTAAATCTTGATAAGTGTGTTTCTTGAAAGATCCTGAAACAAATTCTATTTTGATCCGGTTCGCTACTTCAATACTCAATAATTACACTTCATATTGTGATACTAGCTTCTTAGGTTTATACTCATTTATCTTACAGAACTCTTCTGTAAGTCCATGAATAATACCCTATACACATGTTACAGATATTACATAAAGGTGTATTGAACTATACATGCTGAGGTCAACCATATACGTATTAGATGTGGTATAATCCTTTAACCTCATAGATTTCCTAGGGACATGAGGAGAGACAAAATTCAAGTGATGAGGAAAAAATGTTAAGATTTAGCTCAGGACCTTAAAATAATTACCTATCATTAAAATCCAACTATTTAAGTTTAAAATTGAAGTTTCTTAATTCTGAACTTTAACATAGTGACATTCTTGCCCTTGATTGCTTCTTGAATTTGTGTGAAAAATATCATCCTCTTGCAAGAAAAAAATACTCTAATGTTTAAGTTAATATTTAATTAAAAAGAGGGGTACTAGTATGTAGAGATGTCTCATAGGCAAGTAGGAGTGTGATTAATGAATTGTATGTAGGTATTATTAGAGCGAAAGCACTTACATACACAAGTATAATAATGTAGCAAACAAAATAAAAGAGAATTGAGAAGGCAATCAGAAGAAAACATACAGTAATTTATATGGTTCGACAATTGCCAATGTTCATGATAGATCAAGATATCGCTTCTTTTATTATTAAATCATAATGCATTTACAATGTATACTTTTACAAGAATCACAAAGCTCACAAAGAAGTTTCTCTCTCTAAAATGGACTTTAACATTTGCTTTCTTAATTGTGTTTATGTGAGTTGTGTTATGTTATAATATATTGTGATCTATTCTCGATTAAAATATAAGGCCCTTATATAGTCTAATACATCCTAAGTTAACCTTAATCTATGTTGAAACCAAAATAGGGTGTTTGAGATAACTTAAGAAATCTTAAATTCATAGGAACTTGCATTTGTCACCTCAGTAGTAGCTTTTGGGCACTATAGCGCTGTACACAGATCGTTGTAGTGCTCCAGGCTTTAGAATTTCCACTCTAGCGCTGCATATAAATCATTATAGTGCTCCACCACTGCAGTGGTGGATTTTTCAGTGTTGTAGTGGCAATATGATTCTTTGTGCTTTCAACCTTCTTCTCGCCTTCGCACCTTCCCTGTTGCTTCTTACTTATTGGCTTGACTTCAACTCTTTTCCAAGATAATTTTTAATCATCTTCTCACAAATCTCTTCTTTGATTCAAAATCATCCATAAAGATTCAAAGATCTTTCATCTCTGGATCATCATTACTTTCACATAGCAGTGACTCCAGTTAAGTCCTTGCATAAAATGCATTTAAGCGAGGTAAATGGCTTAGTTAACATTTCAGCGAGATTTTTAGATGATGCAATCTTCATTAGACTAATCTTGCCACTTAAAAAAATCTCTCTAATAAAATAGAGTCGCACATTAATGTGTTTTGACCTCTCATGAAATACTTGATGTTTTCTTAGGTGTATAACAATTTGACTATCATAATACACACCAGTTTCAATGTTTTCAATAGCCATCATCTCTGTGTAGATACTTTTTAACCACACGGCCTCTTTAATAGCTTTACCCACAGCTATATATTTCACTTCCATGATTGATAGTGCCACCACATGCTATAAAACCAACCTCCAGCACACACTATATCTAAACACCGTGAATACATATCCAGTCAATGACCTTCTTTTGTCGAGATCATTCATATAATTTGATTACACATATCCTCTTACTATTTTACCTTTATTCTCTGCTTTTTTGTACAACAAACCTTGTTCTGATGTTCCTTTGAGATATTTCAAAATTTACTCAACTGCAAGCTAGTGATTGTTCTTTGGATTTGCTATATATCTACTCATAAAACTCATCACTTGTGCTATGTATAGTCTTGTGCAAATCATCGCATAAATGATGCTTCTAACAACGTTAGCATATAGTACTTTACTCATATGTAGTTTATCATTTTTGAATTCTTGCGACTATGCTGTCAAAAGTTTGAAATGCATGACTAAATAAGTTGGGATAACTTTTGCAATGGACATACCAAATTTGTCTAAGTATCTTGAGTATATATCTTTATTATGACATGAAGATAACATCTCTTTTTTTCCTCATAATATTTATACTCAAAATTCTATTTGCTGCGCCTAAATTCTTAATCTCAAACTCATAAAGTAAATTCCGCTCTACCACTTTCATAAAACTTCTGGCAACATTGTCAATACTATTAATCTCATTCGTGTCATTTTATGTTTTATGTATTATTTCTTAGAGTAAGTAGCCTATAGAATTGTAACATAAAAAAGGACTTGAAAATGTAAAAAAATAAAATTATAGAAATATGACTAAACGTAATAAAAATAAAACTAAAGTGTGAAGTTCATATACTTATATTTATGTGAATGTGATTTACTAGTTACTGTTCTATTGTATAGCACTATTACTTGTCTTTACCTCTGATTTTTCAATAAGTACTAATATTCCTTTTTTTAGTTATATTTTTTAACTAAAAATCACAAATTACTCCTCTAAAGGGAATAATGTTACTTATTAAAAACATTAGAGTAGAAACTGGTAAAAATAATAAACAAGAGAAAGGCAACTAATAATTTTTCTTATTTTTAAGTCTTTGTTCAATTTAATCTTGAAGCATTTATGGTTATACGTTTTTTATTTTTCTTATTAATAGATTATTTATCGACAATTTTGGATATCAATTGGTTTAATTCACAAAATTTATTAAGTGAAGCTAAGAAGTTTGGGGTTCATGTCCTGCTCACATCAGAGTTAGGAGGGTTATGATTTATACTTTTTATTATTGATTTTGTAATACCTAAGAGCAAGATTTTTGAGGTCATAAATAGCAGGGCCAAAACGAATAAGGTGAAGTTTAGGTGCCAAAATTCTAGATTGCATAGTTAGATAAAGTTTCTTAACCCTGGTTTATTTTTATTATTGATCTTGTAACACCTAAGACTAAGATTCTTGAGGCCATAGATAGTAGGACTAAGATGGATGAGGTGAGATTTAGGTGTCAGAATTCTACATTACCTTCTTAATCAATATGAGATCTTTTGGGATGACCTAGGAACAAAATCGAGCAGGCCTAATCCAAAGCGGACAATATCATATTGTGTGAGAGCAGGTTGTTAAAAATAGTATTAGAGTCGAACCTATCTCGTAGTGTGGGCTAATTAGCCAGCAGCCTAACTATAGATAGCGCACATGTGTAGTGAAACTTTTGGCGTCTAACTCGCATAGGTTAGCCATGTGTTCCTAGGGGCTTAGCCCACATGAGGTCGTGTGTCCCCTAAGGGCGTAAATTGTAACACCCGAATCCAACATTCTTGATGCTATAGATAGCATGGTCAAGATAAATGAGGTGAGGCTTTGGTACCAAAATTTCACTTCGCCTAGTTAGATAAAGTTTCAGGATAATATATGTAAAACCTCTTTTTAATTAGTATGAGGCCTTTTGGGAAAATAAAATTGTGCAGGCTCAGACCCAAAGTAGATGAGGTATCCCTTGTCTCCTGGTTAGATAAAGTTTTTGAATTATATATGTAGAGCCCCTTCTCAATCAGTATGAGACCTTTTGGAAAGATTCAAGAACAAAACCCTACAGGTCCAAACCCAAAACAGAAATATCATAATCTGCGAGCGCAAGTCATTACAGATTGGTTAATATATTCGTGCTTTCGTTCTGTTTTATTCTCTTAATTCAAAAAATCAAAAGTGTGAGCGAGCTTTGCAGACTTGGTGGTTATATTGCAATCACAATTGTTTGATTAGTTGGTGGCTTTTTGCTTCTCGTAATGTAAGTATGTAATTAATTTTTATCAACTAAAATTTCCCCTTTGATAAGAAGTGATGAATGAGAATAATTCTTTGTTAAATTTAAAATACATTGAAGTTCTTCACTTTGCTAGAATGGAATGGATTCTTATTCATTTTCCAAAATGCAATCCAAGCAAAGAATAAATGTTTCATCTTTAAAATACTTTTATAACTTTGGAATATTTAGCTTTCTCTTTGTTCCTTATAAATAGACTACAAAGCTCATTTGTTTGTATCAATATAATTTGTTGTGAAGAATTTGTTATATGCCATGGGCAGTGTCTTTGATGACAAGGATGGTATCTTTTTTTTCTCTCTATGTACACATGATTGTGATAATACATGTCAAAATTTTTAGCTCTAATATTTGGTATATATATGTATATATATATATATCATATTTGTTTTAGATTAAGAATTTATCAGAATTATAATTATTGTTGCAGGGGTTACAAGATCTACTTCAGATGCACCACCAGCTCATTACACGGTCAAAATACAATCATTTTCATTACTTTTGAAAAATGCAATAGAGAAATATGAATCTGGAGAATTTGAAGCCGGAGGCTACAAATGGTATATTTTCTTTTATCACAATATTCATTAAATCTCTTGTCTGTAAATTGTGCCATTGTGTTACGGGCGGTAAATTTATTTAACCTTTCAAAAATTATTTGACATATGTATTATATTAGTTACGTGTGGTTAGGATTTATTCCATTATTATTTTCTTTTTTTTCAACTACAGTCATATGATTATATTTACTAAGATAAGTAAAAGCTCAAATCAGGATCTAATCCGAACCTACCTCAGCTATGTTTTGTTGGGTGATTCTTAGCTTATTGTGTCCATGTTTGCAGGAAACTTGTTTTCTACCCAAATGGAAATAAAAACAATAATGTGAAAGACTTCATCTCTCTCTACTTAGCAATGGCCAACACAAGTTCACTCCAACTTGGTTGGGAGGTCCACGCAACTTTTCGATTATTTTTTTTTTTTTATCAGAACAATGAAAACTATTTGATACTTCAAGGTTATTATATTTTACAATCTAGTACATTTATAGCTGATAGTCACCTCCAAGCTTGTTGCTTAAAATTGTGATTGTACGTACTTTTCTTTTCGTCTTTTAGCAAGTCTATATAGAGAGAGTTGCATGTTTGAATTACACTTGAGAATTTCTATTATGAGAATAATTATTAATATTTAACCAATAATTTGGTCACATTGTCATGACTAGATGGTAAGCAAAGACGATTTCATGGGCTAAAGCTTGAATGGGGTTTTGATCATTTAATCCCACTTAAAGCATTTAACGATTCTTCTAATGGATACCTCTTGGAGGACAACTGTGTTTTTGGAGCAGAGGTATTTGTTAGCAAAGAAAGAAGCAGAGGCAAAGGAGAGTGCTTATCAATGATGAAAGATGCCCCTAGTTTTAAGCACATTTGGAGGATCGAAAACTTCTCAAAGTTAGCCTCAGAATGTGTCGACTCCCAAGTCTTCAGTGCCAGTGATCACGAATGGTATCTGAGATAAGATCTCATGTTTTCTTTTTTCTTCCCTATTTTAAACAGTAATACTTCTGGTTTACTTGTAATATTTTTTTAAAAGAACAATGTTCCCGTTGCCTAGGAATTAACATGTAGATGGTGACAGAGAAGAAGCTTAATTTTTTTAAGTCAACTATTTATTTATTGTAAGTCAACTTTTTAATTTTAATTTTTTCTTTTTCATTTTGGCTGTTGCAGGAAGATACAACTCTATCCTAAGGGAAGACGTCATGGAGCTGGCAGTCATCTTTCTCTATACTTGGCTTTGGGAGATCCAACCTGTAGTAACCAGTATCCATAACCGGTAAGAATATGTATATATATATATATAAATATACGTATTTTATTTGTATGTGGGTGATCCTTGATTTATATATTGTTATTAGTAGTGTTTTTATAGGTTAAGGATATACTATTAGTATTGGGTTTATTTGCAAGACTTTGGAATTATTTTAGGGACCAAATTGTTATACTTTGAAAGTTTTGGGGGTGAATTCGTAAATACCAAAAATTAACCACTTAGTATAAAAATACACTTTTAAAAACCCTAATTCTCTCATTTTGGTCGAGCTACCCATTTTTAGAGAGAGAAGAGAGAAATAAAGGAGAGAGAAAGAGAAGAAGAAGAAGAAAAAGAAGAAGAAAATGAGAATTTTGGATCTTTAGAGGTATATCACAACTAATTATCAATTTATTGGTGTTAATTAAGTTAATTTCTTTAAGTTTTGATTTCTGGAAATATGTATAATTAAGGATTTGATGTGTATTTCGTTTGATGTTGTGAGAATTGATGATGATCTATAAGATAGTTTGATAAATCATGATGAATTATGGAATTTCTGCTGGATAACCTCTTGATCTAGGAATTTTATAAATTGTTGTGATTCGATTCTGGTTTTGAATTTTGAGTATATGAAATTAGACATGTTTAGGATCATCTGAGACTTTGAATCGACTGAAAATCTCGGAAATTGAATTTGTAGTGAATTTACCAAAATGACCCTGGAATTCTGGAAATTTCCTGTGTAAACAGTATAATACAGTGGAAAATAATTTTTGACCTACTGAATGATCTTTAAAAATTATGAATTTGTGGAATATGATAATTTTATATGTCTAATATGATATACTCGGAATTGAGAATTTGGATCAATGTGGTTGAAGTGTTATGAATTTCTAAAGTGTATCAGCTCATTGTAGTATTTGATTAACAGATTTTTAAAGTTATGAAATAAAATAGTTTTAAAATACTTTTGGAAGTTATTTGGAAGCCAAATATTTATCATGGACTGAGATATGTGTCAAGAGTAATTATGTGGTAGTTTTATAATTTTTGAGTTAGTATATGATTTTATAAAATTGGGAGATTGAATACTGTTCAGTAAGTATCTTGATCCTGTCAGGTTTGTAGTTTGGATTCGATGGTGTGTATGGAATGGATTGTGTAGGAATTTTGATATAATATTCATATATAAGAAGTATATATGAGTCAAGAATGATATATTATGATTTCGGAGTAATTGGACATCATTTGATGTATTAGAAAATTTTGTTAAGTGTAAGTGGTCAGAATGACAGGTTTTGAGAAACCAAATATTTAGACCAATTTGATGTGATAAATGCATTGTGTATAATTTTGTAAGCTATTTAAAGTATTTTGTGTGAATTGTGAGGCTTATGAAAGGATTAATCTCCATTGATAGGTTAAGGAGATTTAAGCCTTGTAGCTGAAAGTGTTAAGAGGTAAGTATACTAGACTTACTACTGGAATCACAATAAACATAATAATTGTTTTGTATGATTTTGTAAATGGGGTTAAGAATATGTTTATGATATGTCAAAGTATATTTTGATATGAAATGTGAATATATGTTTATGAATGTGAGCATTGACATTGAGCATGGACATACATGTGTTTTTGAAAGTGAGCTTTCCAAAATAAGATGCGTTTAACAAAGAAAGCTTTGGAAGTGTAATATGTCCATGAGAAATATTTTGTGATTTGAGGGTACTTGAACTCACTGTTAACTTAGTAGGCATTTTATGTGATTTGTGGAGCCTTTATGTGTGGCCTTTCCTTCGGGATTGGGATATGTTATGTGTTCCGTATGTAGGGAGGATCCTATTGGTACCTAAAGGAAGTGTGAGTCATCACATTCGTGTGGTGGCGTATTGGTACATGTGAGAGGACTCACCGATGATCAGGGTGAGGGTTTGGCTTTTACCTTCGGGCATAAGCGTTATATATGTGTGATTTAAAGACCTCACTTGTACTATTCCTCTCATACGGTATGTCACCTACGAGTGACATTTGGCTCATTATGTGATATGTGATATGTAAGTCCTACTAAGTAGTGGTTGAGTGATGGTATTCCTATTATGTGTTTTGAAAGAATGTGTAAGCGCTTACATGATATGTGATTTGATAAGATTATGATTTTGATTGATCACAGCATATCATACATATGCATTGTGTACATATATGTATTTGTATTTGATATATGAAAAATTAGTATGCTTACTGAGTTTTATACTCATTATAGTTTATGGTGATTTCAGGTAAATAAGGTACATGTGTGCTTAGCGGATTTGGCAAGGCTTCTGCTGTTCCTTGGGTTCCCTAAGTTGCTAGGTTGTTGTGTGTTTCATTTGGGGACATGTGGGATAGGATGTTTGGTTTGTCCCTATTGAATAAATACTTATGTATTATTTCATTGTGTGTGGATTGGATTTGGTTTAAGTTTTATAAAGTGTGGTTATTGGATGATTTTAAGTAAGAATTTGCAATGGATATATTCTGGGCTCCCGGTAACAAAGTTGCTACTGGTGACGTAGTAGAGTGTTAATCTCTGAGAAAACTCTGCGTATCTCCGGTTTAATAATTGTCCCAGTCATAATTCAATTGCTATAATTCTGAAAGAAATTGAAATGAATGTTTAAATATTGTCAAGAGAAGTTTATATTTATATGTTAGGTTATGGTTGATTTTAGTGTTGAACTTACTAGCAACTTGCTAAGGATTTTTGTGTTGAATGAAAGTTGTAAATTTTGTGTAATATTATTTATGAGTGCACATGCAGTGAATGAATGTAAGTGATGTCGTGTGTCGGATCTTTTGGGTCTGGGGCGTGACACAACCACTCTCAGTCCTGGTTCTAAAATATACGCTGAGTTTGCGTTGCGTATCCTGGATCAAGTGCAGGCCAGGCACGCAGTTGGTAAAGGTAATACTAATATTTAAACAAAACTTACAGCTTTAATACAACAAAATACTTTCTTTTTTTTTCTCTCTCATAATATGGTTATGAGTCATTGTAGTAAAGCCAAATGTAGATAAGTTTACTATTTTCATTTGTTCTGGCAGCCAATTTCTGGTTCAGTGCCTCAAGCCAGGAATCTGGGTGGGCAAGATATGTTTCATTTGGCTACTTCAATCTATCGAGCAGTGGTTGTTTAGTCAAAGATGTGTGCTTGGTGGAAGCAGAGGTGACAGTCCATGGGACAAGCAGTGCTCTCTGATAGTTAAGCATTCGTAATAACAAAATTGGAATGTATAATAATTTGTTCTGTTTATAAAAAGAAAGCCAATTGGCTTATAAATGATAAGATTGCCATGAAGTATGGTTGAATGTTCCATCATTGGACGTGGTGTAATCCCTTAATCTCATTGATTTGCTCGGGACATGAGGAGAGACAGAATTCAAGTGTTTAGTGGCAAAATTTTCCAGTTAAAGAAATTTTATGGCTAAAATTTCTATTACGGTGATAGAGTTTAAAACTTGCAGGTAGGCTTGGGCATAATCGATTCAGTATTGTTTTAGCTTGTGATCAACTAAGAATCGAACTAATTAGTTTTAGTAAAAGTGGAATTGGTCCTGATTGATTTTTAGTTGATCCAAATTGAACCGGTTTAATTCTTGAATTTTATTAAAATTTTATTTTGTTTTATTTTATATTTTAAACTATGTTGTAATAGAATCGAATAATCCCAAATAGAATTAAAAGTGGATTTGACAGAAATAAATCAATTTAGTCTATTTAATTCACATCCTTCAATAATTACTTGATATATTATTTTTTCTAAAAATGAAAATTCATTATTTGGAAAAACAGAAGCATAACAATTACTAGCAACAATATAGAAAATATTATTTGAAAAAATTTAAAATACCATTTAAACAAGACAGTATTGTTCTTTTCAAAATTCCTTTCATTGACTTTCTTAAATAAATCAATGGAATAGAACGAATATTTGATGTTATGAGATGTACTGATGGTGTGAGGGTCTCATTTGCTACACTTTTACTTGAGGGTGGGGCATACCATTGATGGAGTTTGATTTCACGTAAATATAAGGAAATGATTAGTTAGGCTGATTTTTGTAAAGAGTTTAATGCTAAATTCTTTCCTATGGTTTATTAAGACATTTAGGCTAGTAAGTTCTTTGAGCTAGAGTAGGGATTGATGACAATGGAGGAGTATGAGAACTAATTTATAAAATTATTGAGATTTACCCAATATGCAGTGCAGAATGAGAAGAATAAATGTAAGAGATTTGAATAGGCCCTTAAAGGCAATATCAGGATAGCAGTCACAGTTATAGGGCACAATGATTATAGTGAGTTAGTCGGGGTTACAATAAAGTTGAGAGAAGTTTGGCAGAGACCCGTAGAGTACAATCATTCAAGTAGATCAAGGCCAAAGTTGGTCAGCTGATGAGCTTAATAGTGATAGAACACCTAGAAGAGAGACAACCTATACAGGATATTGGGTAGTCAGCACCTTAATCAGAGCCCTATGTTATTAGGAGAGTAAAGACAGAGTTCTAGTTAGTGTAGTTAAATTAGAAGATATTCCTATAAATAGAGATTGTTCAGATGTATTTCTCGAAGAACTTCTAGGTTTGTCACTAGATAGAGATGATGATTTTGTTATTGATTTGATTCTAGGTACAATTTCTTTCTTTAAGGCACTATATGGAATGACCCATTCAAAATTAAAAGAGTTGAAGACTTAGCTATAAGAATTGATATATAAGGGTTTTATCAAACTTACTGTATCACTATAGGGAGCACCAATATTGTTTGTTAAAAATGATGAAACCTTGAGATTATGCATTAATTATCCTGAGTTGAATAAAGTCACTATAGGTAACATGTACCCACTTCCTCGCATTGATAATTTATTTTATCAGCTACAGGGTGTTTATGTTCTCTAAAATTGATCTATGGTTAGGGTATCAACAATTAAGGATCAAGAATGTTGACGTGTCTAAGACTGCCTTTAGAACTTGGTATAGGCATTATGAGTTTCTAGTAATGCCATTTGTGTTTATTATTACTCCTCCTGTATTCATAGATCTTATGAATGAGGTATTTTGTCCTTATCTGGGTCAGTTTGTTATAGTATTTATTGTTGACATTCTTATTTATTCACGGAGTACAAAGAAGCATGCAGAGTACTCGAGGGTAGTGTTGTAGACTTTAAGAAATAACAGTTATGTGCTAAGTTTAAGAAATGTCAATTCTGGTTAGATAAAGTTACATTTTAAGACTGATATTAGTTGATGAAATTTATGTGGACCTCAAAAAATTAAAGTTGTGGTAAATTGAGAGTGACTAATTAGTGTGATTGAAGGTAGAAATTTCCTTCATCTAGCAGATTATTACTAGAGGCTCTTTAAAGATTTCTCTAAGATTTCTGCACCATTGACAAAGTAGACAAAAAATAATGTATCAGTAGTATTTGCATTGAAGACTAGAAACCATTATTTATATAATGTCATATGTTAGATATTTACTAATCATAAAAATAGAAGTATTTGTTCACACAAAAAGGTTTGAATCTGAGACAACGAAGATGGTTAGAATTGATTAAGGATTATGATTACACTATTAACTATCATCCAAGCAAGACTTATGTGGGGAAAAATGTACTTAGCGGGAAGTCTCTTAATTCTTTAGCTCATTTGAGAGTGATTTATCTTTCTCTATTTGTTAAATTGAGATCTATTGGGGGTTGATTTGTTAGTGAATAAATTTAGAGTATTTCTAGAGCATTTTCGGGTTAAGCATATATTGATTGATCAAGATCCTAACATTTTAAGCGAGAGGTAAGAAATAATATGTAGATTGATTTATCATTAAAAGCTGATGGGATATTGGTTATGAGTAACGAGTTTTTTATACAGAATAACTCAGAATTAAAGAAGCAGATTTTAGAAAAAGCTCACATCTCAGCTTATGCTACGCATCCTAGCAACACTAAGATGTATTGTACTATGAGAGAATATTATTGGTGGTATGGTATGAAAAGAGAGATTGCATAGTTTGTATCTTACTGCTTGATTTATCCGCAAGTTAAAATAAAACATCAGAAACTAGTAGAATTATTTCAACCACTTCCAATTCCAGAGCAGAAGTAGGAATATATCACCATGAATTTTGTTGTTGGACTTCCATATACTTAGAGTATTCATGATAGTATTTGGGTAATTGTTGATTGATTCACGAAGTTTGCTCATTTTATTTCATGTAAGATTTCATACTTATTAGAAAAGCTGGCTTATTTGTATGTGAGTGAAATTTTATGGTTATATAGGGCTTCAATGTCTATTGTATTAGATAGAGATTCTTGATTCACTTATAGATTCTGATCTAACTTACAGAAGGCCTTAGGCACTAAGTTAAAATTTAGTATAACTTTTCATCATCAGACAAATGGGTAGTAAAAACAAACTATACAAAAATTATAGGATATACTCAAAGCCTATGTATTGCAGCTTAAGGGTAATTGGGATGATTATTTACTATTGATGGAGTTTTTTTATAATAACAGTTGCTAGTCTAATATTCAGATGGCTCCTTATGTGGCTATATATAAAAAAATGTAGAAATTCAATTTGTTGAGATGAGGTTGGAGAGAGAAAACTATTAGGTCCAGAGATTATCCAAGCTACAAGCGAGAAGATTAGAATTATTAAAGAGAGACTCAAAATAGCTCAAGACAGACAGAAGAGGTAAGAAAATAAATATTATACACAACTTGAGTTTGTAGTGGGTGATAAACTCACCAGCAAGTATTGTATAATAAAACTATTCCACTAGTTAAAGTCTTATGAACGAATCATGTAGTAGAAGTGGTTACATGAGATTGTGATGATCAAATGAGAACTCATCATTTGCACTTATTTTAGATAAGTATGTGAATTTTAAGGGCAAAATTCTTATAAGGGGGAGAAATTGTAATACACGTAACCAAGCATAAGGCATTTAGCCTTTTGTTTTGTCATCCACGTAGGATGTAAATCATAAAATGGGGCTTGATGGCATTTTTTAAAGTAGATTAAATGAAAAAAATAAATGGTGAGTGGTTATGTGATTAACATGTGGACTATAGGTATGCATGTGGTGTTGGCTTCTAAGTGGTCTTAAGGGCAGCCAATTTATTATATAAGGTGAAATGTTTTGCTTCAATTGAAGTTTACAGAAGAAAGAACAAAATTGAAACAAAGAGGAAAAAAAAGAGAAGAGAAAAGAAAAAGGATGTCAAGAGAGAAAGAAAAGAAAAAGAAAGAGAGAAAGAAAAGAAAAAGAAAGAGAGAAAGAAGTTGAGAAGAAAGAAAAGAAGAAAACCGAAAGAAAATAAATAGGAAACAAGAAAATTACAGGAAATGAGTTTGGGGAGATGGATTTATATCCAATGACTCAGAGGGTAATATCTTCCTAAAATTAGAAAACTGTTATTTCAATTTTTATGATACCTATCGGTACTAACAATGTATTTTTACACTTTATGATATAGGAGGAGTATCGATAATTGGTAGACCCTAGATTTTCGATCTAGTTCAGAATTAGCGTTGTTTTGTGAGTGGATAACTATATATATTTTATATGCCTTTAATACAACATTTTATATTTTAATTACACGTTATCATATTTATTCATTATTTATTTTAGACAAATAAATATTTATGCTATTTAATATATTCAAAAATATTTTAAAATTTATTATAGTATCGTTTATGATTTTGTTCAGTATAAAAATATTTATTTTAAAATAATTATGCTTTCATGATATTCTATAGCAATAGTTTTCGAGCCACCATATGCATACTCTCCCCTTTAGTGTAGTTACTTTACGCATGTGTTAGACCAGTTTAGTTTGCTCTGCCTAAACGATGCAGCATTTCGCTGTGTTATACCAGCTCAAATCCTCCAGTTCGCCTGGATACAAGTTTGGTGTGATTTTTAGTATATATATAGCTAGAGCTACATTATATATATTAAGCTTTAAAATAGATTGCATGTTAGTTTATTGTTCCAAATTTTCATATTTCTAGTATCATGTTATGATTTTATGTTTTTAGCAACTCATGTTTTCAATACAATTTTAATAATTACTCAGGATATAGTTTCATAATTATTTTATATTATGTATTTCTACATACATTATTTATATTATTATTATCATTATTAATAAATTATTGGTAAAAACTATTATTTACAGTACATATAAAGTATATAATATTTTTAGATTATGTCCACTCACTGAGTCACAAGCGCACTATTTTTCTTATATTTTTCTCATATTGTTGCAGATATTTGTGCGATGTGATACAATCCTCACATTTTGAGATTGATCCACGACACATATAGTTGCATAAGTTATTATGTTTTGTAATTTGTTTACACGTGTACACTTTTATTGAAGCACGTAATCTTGTTATATCAGATGCAATGATTGAAAAGTAATGATAATCCCATGTCATTGCATGATCCGCCTCAATTCTCAAAGAGAACTCGGTTCGGCTCCTGACAATACCAAAGTCTTGAACAAAAAAATAACACAATTATAGTGCTTGTTCTTAGAAAGGCACCAAGCAAAACATTGAATGAAGAAATGAAAGGCGTAGGGCACATATAGATGATTTGATTGAAAGATAAACTAGCTTCATCAAGACTGAACTTACCTGATTTGCACTTTTCTTTGAGGAATATACGAAGTGGGCTTTGTTTTATTTGTAGATTTTGTGTCTTTTCATTTTAGGATTATGATGAGACTATTTTTGGAAATTGAAGTGGAAGAGTGCTAAAATTGTATTGGTGAAGTTGAAAGTGTCATGTTTAAAGTTGTCTCTGAAGAAGAATATGAATGACGTGGCGAGAATTTGAGAACCATTGATCTGTTAGTGTAAGCTTCAAACACGGATTTTGCCTTTTAATCAAGTCGATGAAGAAGATTAAACGGGTGGGTTTAGACCCGAACTTGATACGTATATTATCTCTTTCTTATAGGCTCCAAAAAATTATGACAGTTCAATTCTAGCCCAATTTATACTTTTTTTTTGGATCAAAATTCATAAATGAATTAAGATCAGAAATTGTCCTCAATTACACAATATTCTATTTGGGGAGGAACTTTGCCATACCAAATAATTTTAGAATCTAAATTGAGGGCCATATGAGCCAATTCATGCACCACCCTATTGGATGAGCGATGATCATGGATAAATGAGCAAGGAACGAAGGATGAGGCTATTGTCTTAATGTTATGCAGGACCAACCCTAATTCCGAGGAGGAGAGGGAGCAATTATTGATGTCTTGGATGACTCCCGCTGCATCTGAACTCACTTCAAGGGTAGAAATACCTAGTAGCCTAACCAGTTGAAGACCCTGAAGTAAGGCCAAGGCTTTAAGGATGTCCATCAGAGACTTTACATTAATAGGAATAGAAGAGGAGGCCAAGATAGCTCCATTGTAGTCGCGTATCACCACCCTTAGCCTGGCCTTAAGGTGTTTTGATGAAAGGCCTGCATCAGTGTTTAGTTTAATGGACCCCAGCCTAAGGGCCATCCATGATCTGCACGGAGGTATATGAGTATTAGAAGTAGGGACATGGATCGTCATAAGCTCGGTCTTATAACATTTTGCCTAACGCAGCACATCGAACATTGTGAGCACATTTTGTTCCAAAACAAACTAGTTTCTGATAAACCAAAGTCTCCGGAAAAGTATTAGCAGCATCTCAAAATCATCAGACGGTAGGCACACTTAGCACTCAATCAAATGATCCAATATGAGTGTATTATGGGAAATGCAAAGGCCATTCATGAAAGGATATGATTGGCATACTTTTCTGTAGTGCTTCATAGAGCCATATTGCGTGAATGATGTTTTCAGCTCATTTGGCACAACGACTATAGGAGTCATCAATAGGGACGTGGTGTCTTCTGAGGTTATAGAAAGTAGGGATCCAACTATGAGATATTCTTTAAGTAAAGTGTTTGATCTTTTGGGGAAGTTTTAAACTATATAAGAACTGCCACCAATTGCGGGTAACAACATTGCCATTGCTAGGAGAAGCATAGTTAGGAGCAAGAGAAAGCTAATAACAATTTTTAACAGAATATTGTTCATGCTTGTCGAAATGCCACATAAGTGAGTCGCTAAGAAGGTTCCACGAGTACGAGCGTGGAATGCTTAATATAAAGTTGCCTTCTTCTTTCGGGAAAGAATTTTGTATAAGTTCTCAGTTTCAGTATCCTGAAGGATGAAGCAGATCAGCCACTAATGAGTGTTCTGGAAGTGTGTGAGGGAATAAAGGTATAAAAGACAAAGGGCGAGGGAGTAAGTGATTATGGTAGACTGAGATTGATAAGCCATCACCAATACGCCAACAGAGACCCTTTAGGAGCAATTTTTGGTCTCATAGGATGCTTTTCTAAACAGTAGAATCAGAGTGTTTAGGGTGTACCTGCAGGAGTGAAGAGTTAGGAAAGTAAATACTTTGGAGGGTTTTTGCAACCAGCAAGTTTGGGTTGGCGATCACACGCCAGCCCTGCTTAGCCAAAATAGCTTGGTTGAAAGAGTTCAAATCCTTAAATCCAAGCCCTCAATCCTTCTTGTGGCGGCACAAATAATTCCAAGGACACCAATGAACTTTTCTCTTGTTTTCATCATCGCCTCAAAAGAATCTAACATAAAGTCTATGAATCTCCTAGATAAGATTCTTTGGAAGTCTGAATAGATTCATAATATAGGTTAGAATAGCCAGAATCACTGATTTAATAAGCACCTCCCAGTCACCATTTAAAAAAAGATATTTCTTCCATCCCTTTAATTTGTTTCATACTCTTTCTTTGATGGCACCAAACAGATTCTGCTTATTCTTGCTAGAAACACAAAGGAGGCCCAAATATTTGTTGTGGTGAAGGACCTGTAAGACTTCAAGATATTGAGCTAGTAGGTATGCAGATAACCTCGAAATAAATCTACTAAAACAGATGACCAATTTTTGGTAATTAATCCGCTGGCCAGAGGCAGCCTCATAGGATCGCAGAATCTCCAATACAGAATTGCAATCGTTCAGAGATACTCTTGTAATAATAAGGCTATCGTTAGCAAAGAATAAGTGGAAAATAATTGGGCCTGTTCTCTTAAGCTTCAGCCTATATAGGACCCTCTGTTGCTCAGCTGAATTAAAGAGGGCCGAGAGGCCTTCGGCACAAAAGAGAAATAAATAAGGGGGATAGAGGGTCACCTTGGCAGAGACCACGAAAATGGGAGATATTACCATGCGCCACACGATTAATAACAATAGAATAGGAGACCAAAGAGATACATCGGTAGATCATTTGGCACCAGCTATTGAGAAAGCCCAACCTATGCATCATAGCCATAAAAAAAGGCCACTCCACACAATTATAGGCCTTAAACATGTCTACTTTCAAGCCCAAGTAGTTTTCGCCAGAAAATCTATTTCTTTTAATAGCATAGAGACTTTCGAAACCGATTATTGTATTGTCAGTAATAAGGCGTCCTGGGATGAAAGTGCTTGGAGATTCTAAAACCACCTAATTCATAACATGCCACAATCTATTGGAGTATACTTATATAAGCCTAATTTATACTTATATTCACCAAAAAGAAATTTAGACATGGAGTATCGATTTATTATTTACAGTAATTAGAAAATTATAATAATTTATTTCTTTGAATTTATAATTTATTGTTACTAGGCTACCCATTAATGAATTTAATTAGTTTCTTCTTATGTGAAGAACACTAATAAAATTGACAATTAATCCCACAATTTTCTTGTGGCAATTAATAATTGTTGGTAATAGTGGTTCCATAATCACCTCTGCTTCAACCACGCACAAATTATTTACTATACAACCATTGTCAGGTCCATTCAAGTGACTCAATGAGACTAATCTTGAGCAACCCCATTCGGAATTGAGATACTGGACCAGATTTTATCTATAAGAGGAAACAAATTTAGAAAAATCTGAGGTTATTTGAATTTGTCTCGTATAATCACTACAAGAAAAAGTATTCGCAAAAGGTTTTTGTGATGGTTTTGCGATGGCTAATTAGCCGTCGCAAATGCGACCATCGTAAATTTTTGCGACAGTCGATTAGCCGTCGTAAAAGACCCTTTTGCGACGGCTACTTAGCCGTCGCAAAAGAATTAGATTATAGTAAAAAGAATGCAATTGTCGTGTAACAGTTGCAATATTTTTAATAGTTTGTTTCATATATAAATTTAAAAGTAAAAGGCAAAGAAATTATAAAGATGATTAAAATAATTATTAAACTAGCGTGTGTCAATTAAACAAATTTTTACTTGAATGAATTACTATAGAAAATAGATATGCATGCAAATGGAACAAAGAAAGTTGCTTATTAGGCGGAGAAAAATCAAGACATACCTTATTCAAAGAGTCATTTTTTCTTTTCTCCTCTTTTAGTTGGATATTACAAGAGTAACTTAAAGAAAGTTATATAAACATCTCAGCAACTACTAAATTCTAGTTAGCTTATTTGACCGCAAGAAAAAAATGTATTGTTAAATGCTTCTCTAACAAACATCTCTAATTTATGATTTAAAAGAAAAAAATAATAAAACTATTTAGCCAGACATTGGAAAAAGAAATGTTTTTAAGTTTAAACTAACAGAAAATCAACTAACAGCAGCAAAAATGAAAAAAAAAAAGCAAACAAAAATGTTTAAATTTTCTTTACTAATCTATTTTTTCTCAGCAACCAAACACGGGACAATGACAATTAACAGATAGACCAATATGGACCTTGCAATGCCTGCTTGGAGAAGTAACGTAAGTGCTTCTAAGTTTAAACTAACTGAAAATCAAATAGCGGCTTAAAAATGAAAGAAAAAGCATACAAAACAATTGTTTAAATTTTCTTTACTTGTCTAGTTTTTCTCAACAATCAAATAGAGGATAATGACTATTGACAAATAGATTGATAAGGACCTTGCTTGGAGAAGTAACTCATGCTTGCCGACTATAAAGGAGAAGTGCGACACGACATCGTTCTGTCATCGACCGCTCGAAACTTGAACTCCATTGAACTGTAGATAAAGATCAAAATCGAGAGTTAGAGAAAGAGAGGTGGTTTGAGAGAGTGGAAAATTTAGTGACGTGCTCTTTTAGAATAGGGGATGATAAAGAAGAACATTTATACACGCCTTAGTGTGGTTCGTGAAATTTTGTGCTTTCTTGGTAAAGTTGATAAAGACGAAGTGATTTAAAGAAGAAAACAAAAATACAAAGAAAAAAAAATGTATCGAACCTAGAACCACATTCAAAAAAATTGGGGCTCCTCCATTAGCTAAGACGGCTTAGCACTTTAGAATTATTTTAATATTTTTATTTGCAACAGCTAATTCAGCTGTCGCATGAGTAGTCGTAAATACCCATCTTTCTTGTAGTGTGAAAAATTCATAAGCTTAAAAGAAGACAGTGTTTACTCATTACTATTGTACTAATGCAATGCATCTTGCTAAACAGTTCATATTTTGTACTAACGCAATTTACTCATTACTACCGTATTTACCACTAAATAAAAATAGAAAGAAGACAAAGCACTCCTAGAAACATAAGGCCAACAAATGACACAAGGGGGAAAATAAATAATGTTACCTTGAGCACTTGAATACCTTCAAGGATTCTGCAGTGTTATGATAGCTTTGCAAACATAGAACCATTCAACAAACTTATTTTACATAAATTCTGCAGTGTTATGATATTCATACATGTCTATAATGAGTGGGTATTAAAAAGCATACAGTTCATAGACTTCAACATTAAGCTTTTGGAGGAATCTCAAAATCAAGTTCAAGAATCTGCATACATGATAAAAGAACAAATATGATTAAAAATTCAAAGTTTTTAGCATTAAACATAAGGAAGTAGATAGAAAGCAAATTTCGCCTTAACCAAGTCATTACATGGGTTAATCAAAGTTAGCTAGCAACATTCTATTGCAAGAATCTATTAAGCACACTTCATAATGCAGGACAAGCATTTTTAAGGCTTCACAAATACTAGAGAAAATGAAACAAAAACTAGATAACCAAAGAAAGACTATTTAGTTGAAGCAACTTTTTAGGAACATGAATTGATGAATCAGGTAACCCATAGATAATTCATTTCAAAACATAGAGAACTGAAAAAGAATAAAACAAGAAAAAAAAAAGATTTTTCGGGCAGCAAAAAAAATCTAGTTTAATCACCAGTCATTCCAATTATTCTGATAAAGATTTTCATTTCTTTTTTTCTCTTTCTTTAATTAGTTGCAACATTCAAATGTTTTATCACCTCCTATTTAATTTGTAAAATATTAGATAATGAAACTAGACATGCTTTTTCAATGCCTTTCTTACTTTTTTTTCATTAAAAAAAAATTAATGAAAGTGTGTTTTTTAATAATTGTGCATAATTGAAAACAAAGATTAAATGAACCAGTGTTTGAGTTATCTCCAATCAATTAAAGTTCATCAAACTGTCATAGCTAAGGTAGGAACCATGAAAGCCAAACTATAGACTAGAAGTTCAAATGTTTTACAGAAAATGAAAATTAACAAAGAAAGATAGATAGAGATAGACAATATGCGGCAAATCAAGCTCAAAAGAAGAGCTACGATGAGTTAAAGAAGGCGACAGCAACAACAACTTATTTACGTATTCATAAAATATTTATGTAAATTGTCTTTTTATAAATTTTTTTTTCTCTTTTACGATGTAATAAAAGCCATTGTACAAGGAATTGTAAAAGGGAGATTTTTTTTGTAGTGTCCGTAGCATTCTAAGAAATGCTTGAATTTTATTACCACCTTAACTAACATTAACAACTAACAAGCCCCTACACATTTCTTTATCCTTACAAAGTATGGGGACTGTAGGAACCCCAAATGTAATGAACTAACAAAAGGAGAATTTGATTGAAATTATTATAACAACCAAATGTTTCATGAAATGCCATCATGTTCTATGACCATATCTTGAGTGAAATTAAAAGTATAAAAAGGATTATAAGGTCTGAATAAATTTATGTGTAAAGAAAGGCCATGAGATGGAGAAAGACCTACATGAGATATTTTATTGGCATGACAACTACTTCTTTAAGTAATTATTTGGCATTCTATAACCCCTTGATGCTTTCCCACTTAACATTTGGACTTCCACGAGTTACATCCATTTGTAGAGTACGATTTTTAATAAAATGAACAATACAAGTTACAAGATAAAATATTAAAATGCAAAAACATCCCCATTTTAGGCAAATATGAATGCCGTAACAGCGAGAGGTAATTCTACCTACATAAACTCTCAGCTAAAGTGCGAGTTTCTGCTAATTCAAAAGAAGGAAGCAGAGACCTCTGTCTGGAAAAGCAAACATTAACATTAGTGTTTCCCAAGAGAACAAGCAGTATGCTAGTAGGTTTATGCTTAAACCAATAAAATTACAAAATTAAGAAAATGAAAAGATAATGGTAACATATATTCCCACAGAATTCATGCTAACCACATCATTACACATTGCATAATTGTTGTTTTCTTTCTCTTTGAATTAGATGAACTGGGCATTGGCATTATAACATTACTTGTAATTAAGGTTATGACTTCCATTCTGAATGATGTTTCATTTTTCTTAATAGAATTGATCATACTAAACTGTGACATTTACAAAGAATATGCAAAGTGAAGTTCTTAACAGAAGAATGCTGCAGAAGAGTGGTTACAGAACGGATATATGCAAAGCATGCTTCATCAGAGAAATATTTTAGAGGAATAATATTTGACCATATTTTGACCTTAAGAAGTGACCATCACCAAAGCTTGGTGATCGTCGGCTTGCTTTTTAATCTGGTCCAATCGTGACTTTAAAGGATCCGACTTGAGATCTCTGGATAGATCCAATCTCAGACGAATCTAATCTCAAACCCTAAAATTAAAACAAAAATCACAAATCAACAATATTTCATACGACCTATACACTTAACTTTCATACTAAATAAGAAACAAATGGCACAAAAAGTAGAAAAATAAAAATAAAAATAAAATTACTATTTAAGTAAAATAAATAATAGAAGTTATGTTTTCATTTTCATGTATGTACTTATGGAGTTGTGGAGATCGTGAGAGTGAGTGGGAAGTGAAGATGAAAGAGAGATTTCAGAAGAAGAAGACAACGACAGTATTGGCAGAGGAGAATATTCGCATGGTGAAGTCGAAGCCTCTGATCGTTGTAGCTTCGGTACGTGCAGTTCGGTGGTTCGCCATTCTGATTTTCGATGAGCAGGGTGAATGGAGAATGAGAAAAGAGAGATGGAGAATGAGAAAAGGTGAATGGACTAGCTGTGTTCACTTGTTTCATTAAATAATGTCATTTGCGACGGCTAAAATAGCCATCGCAAAACTCGTCGCAAATGGCCGCACTTCTAGTAGTGAATAAGGCTGTTTATTAATTATGATAAGAGAAAATTACATAATTTTAACTGAAAGAACATTTAGATCTTCATGGTTTTAAACATATTTGACGAGACTCTCATTTGTTAATGAATTCTATTTGTTTGCACGACGAAAGGCTAGCAAATTGATCATTATTCTATTATATCTTAATGATGTAAGCATACTAACGTGCTTATAAATTAAGTGTGATTAGAAAACGTAAATGGAGTTGTCAAAATGAACGGAATTCACTAACAAAAAGGAGTCTCGTTAATTATTTTTGAAACTTAGAATTTAGATGTCCCTTTGACTAAACTTTAGAGGTCTAATAGTCTTTTTCTTGTAGAATGCATACAAAAAGTTAATAAAATCTTTTACTTTTTATTATAACAAGAGTTTTAATAATTCATACTTTTACAAACTATATATGTGTTTGGTATGTACTTGATCAGTGATACGCAATGTGAATTCTGCTAATATTTTAAAACCAATTGTGATAGTTGTTGAATTCACCGTCGCCAAGTAAATAGAAAGATGAGTGTCAGTTCCATTTCCATGTTTCTTTGCATAAACCATTAACCTCTTGAAAGAAACCAACATGGTAAGTTAAGCCTTTGCTAGCTCTTTGAAGTCACGATCGAATATAGTTGTGTCTTTGCAAGGTCTATGGAACTTTGTCTCAATAAACATGAATGTATAAGAAGTGATAGTATGATTCATTTATTTTTTGAATTGTTTTAGTTAAGTGATGAGTTGTTCTAATAATGGCGGGTAAAAGGCAAAAATATTTGTACGGAAAGGTCACTCTAATTAATAAGTTAAGTTTTTAGGTGTAGTTGCCCTCAACGGGTGATATCATGGCCAAATCCTAAAGATTGATTTATTGGTGTGTCATTCAAAAGGTACCCATTTGAAGCATCTTTGAAATCTTTCAGTGGGATAAAATTTTCAAAACCCCATTCATCCATCATTAATCAATGAAAGCGTCTTTCCTTTCCCGTGGCATCTACCACGTGCGGTTAAAATCATTAGAATTGTTTTTCTTGATAAGTACAATTTTATTTTCATATTTTAAGTGAATTAATATTTTACTCTGATTTGATTTAAAATATTTAATTTTGTCATAATTTATTAATTTTTACCTTTAATTTTAATGATAGAAGAGTAAAAATATAATCTAACTACACAAATAAATTACCCATTGAACACATGACAAAATTTTATTCATTTATTATCTTTTCGAACACATGGTACAATCTCATCTATTAATTTAATTTAATATAATTTTAAAAATAAATTTTAACAATATGACACATGTCAAAATGACTCATTGAACACGTGACAAAATCTTATCCATTTATTATCTTTTTGAACACGTGGCATAATCTCATCTATTAATTTAATTTAATATAAATTTAAAAATAAACTTTAATAATATGACACGTATCAAAATATGATTAGTACTTTTAGACACGTGTCACCATGTAATTGGTTTATTTTTTTACAATAATTTGTAAATAAATTAAATTATACAAAAAAAATTAAAAACAAAACTGGCACTGGGTGATACGCCGACAACAAAAATTTATTAAATTTACATCATTGAACTCTATTTTTCTTGATTTACACAGTGGTTGGATTATTTTTAGTAAAAAAAAAGACTCGAAAATGGTCCAAAATAGAGGAGAAAATGGTAAAAAATTTATCATTTTTAATAAATTTTTATTGTCAGCGTATTGCCGAAAAAAGGTGGCAGGTGGTCAGCCAGCCGTCGTTTTTCTGCGATAGTGCCAGTTTTTATTTTTATTTTTTTAATTTATTTTATTAATAATATAACTAATTATACGATGACACGTGTTATTTGTAATAAATCATATAATGACACGTGTCCATTTATATATATATATATTTTTTTATGTGTTATTATTAGTGTAAAATAGTAAAAATATATTAAATGTAACTTTTTCATTCAAATTGACGGCAAAAATTAACAAAATAAGAAAAAATTAGGTATTTTAGATCTAACCGGGGTAAAGTTGTTAATTAGCTCAAAATATGAGGGTAAAATTATACTTATCCCATTTTTTTCCACATAATTTGTATTATACCATGAGAAAAATGATATTTTAGTCCTTGATTTTATAGATATATACCAATTTAATTCCCTATATTCTAATAAATACCACTCTTTTGCCCTTGAAAAGTCAAAAAGACAAATTCATTAATTACATAATGAATAAAATAAAATAAAATTTTAGAAATATAATAAAATAACATGTATTATAACATGATAAGTTAATGATGACACGTGTGATTGTATAATTGGTTAATATTTATAATAAATATATATTTTTTGAAAGAATAAATATTTTTAAAAATAAAATTAATAAATATATATTTTTAATAAAAGGATACGTATCATAATATAATTAGTTATAAATGATACATGTCAACATGTAATTGATTTATATTTTTAATAAATATATATATTTTAAAAATATTTTTAAAAATAAATTAATAAATATATATTTTAAATAGAAAAACACATGTCATTTAAATATATCTCATTCAAATATGTCATTTTCAAAGGTGGAAAATAAAAGATAAATATCTCATTCAAATATATGGATTCATATATATTTGGACTTCTAGCAAATTAAGATTTATTTATATTTCGGTAGAAAGTATCCCTAAAGTAAAAGTTCAACAAAACTCTACAAATAATTCCTATGGTAGAAGATACTTTTTTGTTTTCTGATTTTTTTTTTCAGGTTTTAGTTTTATTTTTTGTTGAATACTAAACTTGTTTAATGATCCAAATTAATGACCCAAACCAAAATCAATTCCATGGAACCTTAATCCAATCTATGAAAGCTTCTTAAGTTAGGTAAATGATTGATTGATTAAGAGGATACTTGTGTGGTTTTAATTTAAAGAGATTTAGTTAGGTAAATGGACACTTGTGCGGTGTAGATTAAAATGATGTGTATCACTTTGTTTAGTGTAGATTGATTAAGAGTTAATATAATACCTCTTAAGTTTCAGCATTGACAATAAGTGAAGTGTGAAGAGTGCA
The DNA here is from genome assembly GCA_946807835.1 of Ailanthus altissimus. Lineage (NCBI taxonomy): Eukaryota > Viridiplantae > Streptophyta > Magnoliopsida > Sapindales > Simaroubaceae > Ailanthus > Ailanthus altissimus. The sequence continues at coordinate 29,714,716 of OX327693.1, forward strand.
AGAAGTGACGAAGAGAAATAACGGAAGCAAAGCTTCTAAGAGTGTCCAAAATAGCTCTTAGAGCTTTGTTTATGTGAGAAAAAAATCTGAGAGTGTTTAATAATTATATTTTGTGTTTTCCATCTCTTTGTAATATTCCTTGTGGTAATAATATAAGTTCTTTTGTGTGAAGCTCAATTCTTCTCCAACAAAGTAGTATCAAAGCTAAGGTTACAAAAGCTTGAGAAAACAAGACGGTGCCACAAAAATCACCAAAAGAAGACGTTCAAAGCTTCGTCATGTTTCATCAAAAGTTTTTACAAAATTTAAAGGTATGGCTAGCAATGGTATATTATCCTTTCAAGCCCCTACACTAAACAATAATAACTTTGAAAATTAGATTATTAAGATGAAGGTCTTTTTAGGCTCCCATGATGTTTGGAAAGTTGTTGAAAAAGGTTTTAAGGAGGCATAAGATGATGCCACTTTAACACAACAACAAAAAGAAAGTTTAAAGGATTTAAGAAGGAGAGACAAGAAATCTCTCTACCTCATCTATAAAACATTGGATGATGACAGTTTTGAGAAGATTTCAAGTGCAACTTCTGCTAAGAAAGCATGGGAGAAGCTTTAAACCTTTTACAAAAGAGCGGAACAAGTAAAAAAGACCTCCTATTGTCTAGGTCACCTGCATAATCTAAGTCTACATAACCTTTCACTATTTTACCACTTGTGCCAACCTTTTTAAACAACAAACCATAATGTGACGTCCCCTTTAGATATATAAGTATCCATTTCACGACCATCTAATGCTCCTTTTTAGGATTAGCTATATATCTACTTATAATACTCATCGCTTGAGCTATATCCAGCCTTGTGTAAACCTGATTATACATGATAGAACCCACAACACTAGTATAAGGTACCTTAAGCATATATAGTTTTTCTTCGTCAGTTTATGGTGATTGAGATGCCGATAGTTTGAAATGCATTGCCAATAGAGTTAACACAGATTTGGAATCCCTCATTCTGAACATATTAAGAACTTTGAGTATATACCGTTATTGAGACAACAAAATAACATCACTACCCCTCACAATATCTATCCCTAAAATTCTTTTAGCTAACCTCAAATCTTTCATTTCAAACTTACCACCTAACTAATTTTTCTAGCTTATGTGTCTATTTAATATCCTTACAAGCAATTAATATATCATCAACATATAGAAGGAGATACATACGCTTACCATTATTCAATGCTTTGAAGGATACACATCTATCATACTTGCTCATTATGAAGCCATAATACAGTGTAAAATCATCAAATCTCCTATACTATTGTCTCGGAGATTGGTTCAGCTCATATAAAGACTTCTTTAGCAAACAAGCATAATCTTCTTTGCCCAGTTCTTCAAAACGTTTTGGTCATGCCATGTATATCTTTTCTTCAAGCTCACTATAAAGGAAAGCTATCTTTGCATCCATTTGTTCAAAATGTAAATTCATATTTACTTATATGGATAATAAAATACGAATGGATGAGTGTTTTACAATAGGAGAAAAGATTTCATGAAAATCAACCCCTTCTATTTGTGTGAAACCCTATGCAACAAGCCTAGCCTTGAACTTTGTAGCTCAACACTCAGAACCACCCTCAACCTTGTAAACCTATTTGCAGCCAACTAGCCTCTTGTTCTTTGGTTCACCACCAAATTTCAGGTCTGATTCTTCTTAAGAGAAGTGAGCTCTTCTTCCACAATTTGCTGCCATTTAACACACTTTACACTCTCCACAGTTTTATCATATGACTTTGGTTCATCATATTCCATAGTGTAAGCAGTGTTAAATGTATATGCTATTAAATTCGCATGTACGTACTTGCTAAGTGGTCAAACAACTCTTCTTTGTCTATCTCTAGCCAGCTGGTACTCTTCAAGTTCAGCTTCAAGAGTGCTAGACTATAGTAGTGCTATTTCAGAGGAAATTTTAGGTTTTTATTCTTTATGTGCTGCATCATTTAAGTGTTGACCTATAGGAATATTGACAGGACCGGCCTTGGAACCCTCTACAATAGATCCCAGTAAGCCCTGCCTGGCACCTCAACGGAAGCTCGTCAAAGTCTAACTACCATAATTAGAAAATTCCGCAAAGCGAACCATTTTTAATTCTTTCTATTACTAACTAAATCCTAGAATATTAGTGAAGATAATTTTACCAATTTTTTTTTAAAAAGGGATAGAGATTCCTCTATTTTTCTAAAAAACCCAAAAAAACACAATTTGCAATAAATCATACTTCTATTTCAAATAGTTTTCTCAACTACTAAATAAGACCTCTGGTCATTTTGGAATCAAATCCAAACTCAACACAATAATTTTATTTCAATTCACAAAAATTAAATTATAAGAAAACTAACAAACTAATAAAAGGTGAAAATTGTCACTATATTACAAAAAATCATTTCTCATTTGTTTAAAATATGTTTACAAGATGCACAAAGTCTATACTACTATGGAGAAAATCAAAAAGTACTATTCAACACATTTACATTTACATTTACAAAATGATTGTTTGACTTGGCCTACTAATCCGATGTAGAAGAACCAGTAACCTGCGTACCGAAGCCTGCACTTGAAAAGTGTTTTAAAAAATATAAAATACAAACGAGTGAGCTAAATGAGCTCAGTGAGTGCTTTTATAATTTTCAGTAAAAACAAGATTTTATATAAATATTAAATTCTGAATATTGCCTAAAATACGCTTTTCAAGCTATTATAAATCTGTAAAACTATTTCTAATAATCATATGCTGATAAAATCCTATTGAGCGGTTTTTTATTAATGATTTCTATAAACAATTGCCAGAATCTATAAAACATAGTAACTAACATGTACATATATAAATACATGATATGTATTTGGTATCTTAAAAACTGGTAAAACCCTTACTTGACCATTTTCTTTCTAAACTGCACCAAATAGTAAACCTAAAGCTCTATACTCACGCAACATCTAAACTAGCACCACACAACGTGAGTAAGTCCTAGGGCATCTAAACTAGCAATACGCACTGTAACATCTAAAGACATCTCACTGGCTATGCAGCAAAATTTTACATCGCCTACATATAGCGAGATAATACCCAATACACAGAGTGACTCACATGAATTGACAACCCAACATCTCGGAGTTAATGACACACCCCTCAATACTTGCCTATGCATACGGGATATACCGACTGGATCTTAAACTATCACCACATTGTAAATCTAAGGGTATCAATGGCCTTTAAAAATTAATTTAATAATTTAAAAGAACTGTTTCTCAAACTAAACATAGAAATTCATAATTATAACAGTATACCAAAAATTGTAAATCATGCTTATACATTTAAAATCACATAAACATAAAATTCTAATATGTTAAAACATATTGAACAAAAGATAAACAATTACATATTTTCACTCATTAAATGCTCCAAGCTCAATTCTTCTCCGAAATTTTTTCTTCTTTTACCGCTCTCGGTTTTCTTCACCTACATGTCACAAATGACATTCAAAACCTTTACTAATGCTAAAATTACATCTAAACTAGTAAGCGCCCTAATCGGCGTACAATGCCCGGATGGACTCTAATTTCCATTTTCATTTTAATATTCATTCAATTGTCTTTAATTCACTATCCGATGCCATAAAATTGCTTAACACTCTAATAATTCAGTTGGACATAAATGCCCTTCACCTTACCAAGAATGGACAATTATGTCCTCTTTACTTCATTCTTGAATTTCCATCATCCATATTACAACCAATTGATACAAGGAATCATTCATACATAACAATTGAACCAAAACACAACTCAAACCCTAAAATCCCTAAAGTGGCTGAATTCACCATCTTCCTCCCAACACATTCCTTTTCTTAATTTCTTGTTCCAATGGCATTCAAATCATGTCAATTTAATTCTAATTCTCTAATAATATTCAATTGAAGTTTCTATACCAAAATCATACCAAACCCTAATTCATAGCTTACTAATTCTTTTAGTTTGGTGTCTCCTTTGAGCTTCACATTTAAATTCAACCCAAATCTAAGTCAATAATTCAAACAAAGACATTAATTGAAGTAATATTGATAAATTATATACCACCATCACTAAATAATGCTTTTCGTACCTCTTTTCTTGGATTTTTCACTAGTGCATGATCTATTTAGCCTTAAGAACTTGAGTTTAGCTTGATTTTAGCTTGATCATGCATGAAAAATCATGAAAAGGCTTTGAATTTACTTCTAAAATTAGTTTTGCAAGTGGCTGAAATTCTCCCATTTTTTGTCTCCAAATTTGGCCGATAGTCTCCTCTTTTAATATCAAATCTTGCTTTTCATTTAGACCAATTTTCAGCATTTATTTACCTTATACAGTGTCCTCTAAAATGTCCAATTTTTTCCTTCAACTAAACTCTAAATATCAAAGATACCATTGGTTAGAAATAAAATATATGATTGGTTAATTTCTAACTATTTGACTAAACTAGTCAAACTAACCAAATTACACTTTAACTTTGCAATCCATGAGCTTATTCCTCATTGGTTCATTTGAAAAGGCATGGATTGTGTTTCTTAACAAGAGTTTATTACATGTATAAGACTCACGTGGAATTTACATGTACTTAAGTTGAATTTTCAATTTCTAAGCCAATAGAAAAATTTTGAAAATATTCCATGACCATTCAATTCCACAATCGACTATGAAATTACCAATTTAGGTCTCATACCTCTCATGTGCACCATAAAAAAATATTTCTTATAGGATTAAAATCGAGTAACCCTCTGATTTCTCTATTGCTTAATACCGAAATCTAGGTATCTACACTATTAATAGGGATAAGATATTATAAATGTCAAGTCTTAAATCATGTTCCAGCTCATGATGTTCAAATTCAGATTTAGAAATTGAACTTGGCACATCTTCTGACTTCTTCAAAACTAAAATATACTATATCAAGATTGAACTTGGCGCTCTAATACTAGTTTAAAGAGTTTAACATGCAGTGAAATATGAAGAGTATACAACGAAGTAGATAATACAAGCCAACCAAGAACAACAAGCTAAATATAAGGGTTAAGTAATGATAGTAGAGAAATATAGAAATATACTATAGCAAGACACAAAATACGTGGTTCTGCAAAGTGTTTACATCCATAATGGGCCAAGGATCCAAATCTCTCTTATTTGATGTTTGATTACAAAAAAATTGATCTTAGAAGATTAAAGAATGATATAATTCAATTTAGAGTTCTAGGGTCTGTTGTACAGTGTTTTCCATGTTCTCAATCAACTCTAGGCATTTTGGGGATATTTATATAAAGTCTAAAATATCTAAGCATTTAAAAGAAATGCTTAAAATTAATGGTTATAAACAGTACCAGTGTCAATGCCCCGGTCGAGGCATTGGTTAAGGCATTGACATTCTACTTTCAATGCCTTGGCCAGCGCCGGGGCATTGGCCATTGGCCAATGCTTTGCCCAACACTGGGGTATTGGCCAATAGAGAGGCGCTCATACTTTAGAATTTTTTTCTATTTTTACCTGCACTTTGTCAACTGTTCAATTGGTTTTTCATGCCTTTCACACATGCTTCCAGCTCCAAAATAATTTCGACATGTTCCTAAATTTGTTCCAAACATAACCATCATTATAAACATGAATTTAGATCACAAATTTTACAAATATGCTCCTCTAAAAAAAAAGACCTCTGAGCCTCCCCTCAAACAATATTCCATATGTCGATCTTATATGGAAGATCTTACTTTAACAGTCTGTTACTCATCTTCACTGCATTAACGTTTTATGCTTTATGTGAAGTGTCAGAGTACCGCCTACTATTGAGAGTCCGCTCTACCAGATCAACTCTGCATCACAATGCTGAAAAGGACACGCTTTACGTGAAGTCCGGAGCCCAACAGCTTCTGTCTATAGAGCACAACAATGGATCCATCACAAACAATGGGCATATCAAGCTCACTACCTCCATCACAAACAATGGACATATCAGGATCACTTCCTCCATCACAAACAATGGATATACCAAGCTCACCACCTTCTTATTCGATACCTGAGAATTTTCACCATATGGCAACTCTGGGGCATGGCTCTGATACCACTATCAGGAGTCTAAGGAACCACATATATCTGTATATTGGTATGATATTGTTCACTTTGGGTCTAAACCCTTATGGTTTAGCTATTGGGCTCTACTCAAAAGACCTTATTCCACTTCTCAAAGTTAACCTCAGAATGTGTTGACTCGGAAGTCTTCGATGCTGGTGATCACAAATGGTATTAGACCAAAGAACTTGTGTTTTATTTTTCTCCATTGTTTTAAATAGTACTGCTGGTGTTACTTTTAATATCTTTCTCAAAACAATTTTCCACTTACCTAGGAATTAACATGTAAATGGTGACAGAGAAGAAGCTTAATTACCCAGAAAATATTAATAATAAGAAAATAAAGCAGCTTGTGAGTTTTAAAGAAAACATTGTCAAGAAAACAAATCAGCTTTCTCATCATACATTCTTGTCTCTTGTGACTAACTGCTTAATAAATGAAATAAAAATTCTTAGACACAAATGTTCAAAACGTTTATCGAATTTTTAAATAAAAAGTTGAACGAATTTGTTTATCTTTTAATAAATATTTATACAAAATATTGCATGTTTCAACTTTTTTTAAACAAGTATAGACATCCATGTTAGGTGTCAAGAAAAAAGAACCCTAACTACAAATAGCTATTTATTTATGGTAAGTCAATCTTTTTTTTTTCTCATTTTAGTTGTTGTAGGAAGATACAACTCTATCCTAAGGGAAGACGACACGGAGCTGGCAGTCATCTTTCTCTATATTTGGCTTTGGGAAATCCAACATCTCTCAGTCCTGGTTCTAAAATATATGCTGAGTTTGCATTGCCTATCCTGAATCAAGTGCAGGCCAGGCACGCAATTCGTAAAGGTAATATAGTAAAAACAATCTTACAGCTTTAATACAACAAAATACTTTCTTTTTTTTTTCTCATAATAAGAATACGAGTTTTTGTAGTAAAGCCAAATGTAGATAAGTTAATTAATTTCATTTTTGACTTCTCAAAACCTCCGACATCAACTTTTTTGTTAGTGGCTTGCGTTTCGCGGCCTAGCTAGCTCGTGCAATACGTCGGTTAATATTTCGTCTGGCAATAGAAACAACACAAAGGAGTTTATTCTGCTCCTTAGTTTCATTTTTGAGTTAGAAACTTATTTTATGATGAGACGGTGGGCATTGGTGTTGGTAAATCAGTAGCTCTGAAACTGCCAACATCGTCGTTTCAAACGACTGCGATCAAAAGTGACAGTGGCTCCATACGATGGAAACTGGGATTGTTAAGATGTTAAGGTTAAAAATGAAACAGTTAGGAAGGAAGATATGCTTCATTTGGCTACTTCAATCAAAAATCTGGTTTAATGCCTCAAGCTAGGAGTTTGGGTGGGCAAGATATGCTTCATTTGGCTACTTCAATCAATTAAGCAATGGTTGTCACTTCAGGGATGTATGTTTGGTGGAAGCAGAGGTGACAATCTATGGGACAAGCATTGCTATGTAATATTTAAACATTCGTAATAACAAAATTGGGATGTAAAAATTATTTGTTCTGTTTATATAAAGAAAGCAAATTAGCTTATAAATGATACTATTGCTGTAAGCTATCCTTAAATGTTCCATCATTGGACGCGGTATAATCCATCAAAGTATGCAAAAATATGTATTTTTATAGATAAATTTGTAAATCATCATTTACGGCACCCTTAAGCCCTATTATAACTCTGCCCTAAGCTTGGGACTTATTAAATTTAATTATAAGACAGTTAGATTTAGGTGTTTACTCTAACAAAACTCTGATGAGATTTAAACCTCCAACCTCATAATTATTAAAGATGGAGAAGTAAAATGGGGTCTAGTTGTATTAGTAGCAAGAGCCGAGAAGGTAAGTAAGTTGATGCGTTATTGAATGAGCAAAAAGAAATCAAAATGAATTTTTTTTATTAGAGCAGCACTGGAAATTGAAAGATGAGAACAAATTGCAAACCTGGTGATCCACAATCACATAATCTTTATCCAGGATTTGTTATGGTTGATGGCACATCAAATTTGAAGACACTATTTTTGAAGAAAGAAATGGCTGGTGGCACACCAAATTTGAAGACACCATTTTTTTAAGAAAGAAATAGACGTGTGATATTTGTGAAAGATAAGCTGCAATAGAAAGAAAATGATGGCACAACGAAGGATAAATCAAAAACTACAACAATGCAAGTAAAGGAAGAGTCAGAAAATGAAGAAATTTTTGAAGCAGCACTAGAGCATAAGGAATAAAAACCAGTTGAGTTAAAGAAGCCACGTCTCAGATGATCAAATCGGGTAAGTTCAACACCAGTTTGGCATTCAGATTATCATATAGAGAGCAATGTTGCATACTGTCTTCTAACGGAGGAAGGAGAGCCATCGACTTTCGAAGAAGTAACGAATAATTTTTATGCATCTTTATGGATGATAGCAATGCAAGAAGTAATTGAAGATCTTCATAAGAATAGAACATGGGATCTTGTACCACTACCACATAGAAGGAATGCCATTAGCAATAAATGGGTCTACAAGATCAAGAGAAATAGTGATGATTAAGTGGAGAAATATCGTGCAAGATTAGTGGTAAAAGGATATGCTTAAAAAGAATGTATTGATTTCAATGAGATTTTTTCACCAATTATTAGACTCAATACTTTTGAATAGTCCTTGCTATGTATGCAAGATTTGATTTACATCTAGAACAATTAGATGTAAAAATAGAGTTTCTTCATGGTACCCTTGAAGAAAAAATTTATATGCTCCAACCAGAAGGTTTTGCAAAAGCAGGAAAGAAGAACTTAGTTTGCAGGTTGAACAAATCTCTATATAGTCTCAAACAGGCACCAAGGTGTTGGTATAAGAGATTTGATTCTTTGATATTGAGTCTTGAATACAACAGACTTAGTGCAGACCCTTGTGCATATTTTAAAAGGTTTGGTGATAATGAGTTCATTATCTTGTTGTTGTATATTGATGACATGTTGGTAGTAGGCTCCAATAAAGATCAAGTATTAGAGTTAAAGGCTTAAATGGCAAGGAAATTTGACATGAAGGACTTGGGACCATCAAACAAGATTCTAGGGATGCAAATTCACCGAGATAGAAGTAATAGAAAGATTTGGCTTTCACAAAAGAACTACTTGAAGAAAATCTTACGACGCTTCAATATGCAAGATTGTAAGCCAAATTTTACCCCACTTTCTATTAATTTCAAGTTATCCTCAAGTATGTGTCCTAGCAGTGAGAGAGGAAGGAGATGTCTCAAGTACTCTATGCATCAGCAGTGTGAAGCTTAATGTTTGCCATGATTTGTACAAGAATGAACATTGCACAAGCAGTGGGAGTGGTTAGTAAATTCATGAGCAATCTTGGTAAAGAGCATTGAAGTACTATTAAAAGGATTCTGAGATATATTAAGGATACCTCAGATACTATATTATGTTATGGAGGATCAAAATTCACTATCAGATGATATGTTGATTCAGATTTTGCAAGTGATCTTCATAAAAGAAAATCTACCACAGGTTATGTGTTTACAATTGCAGGAGGAGCTGTTAGGTAGGTCTCTAAACTTTCGACTATTGTGGGTCTATCAACAATAGAAGCTGAGTATATGGCAGCTACACAAGCTTGTAAAGAAGTAATTTGGATAAAAAGACTATTAGAGAAGCTCAGGCATAATCAAGAGAAGATTCCCTTGTATTGTGATAGTCAAAGTGCCTTGTATATTGCAAGAAGTTCAGTTTTTCATTCCAGAACAAAACACATAAGAGTTTAGTATCACTTTGTTCGTGAAGTGGTAAAAAGTGAAAGCGTGGATATGAAGAAGATTCACAACAAAGAAAACCTAGCAGATGCATTAACCAAATCGATCAATACTGATAAGTTTATATGGTTTAAAACTCTTTGGACTTAGCCTCAACGGCCGCTAAGCCCTCTTCATCTAGAGCGGGGATCCAAACCTGGTCCTCATATGGCCTGGCAGAAATGTAAGCAACATAGAGATGGCAAGTGTACGTGGAAGTATGTGAAGACGTAATTATTTTAATCAAGTCTTAAAGTGGGAGAAATATTGTGGTTGGTGGCACATCAAATTTAAAGACACCGTTCTTTTAAGAAAAAAATGGTTGGTGGCCTAAATTGTTGAATTGAATGAATGCCATTTTTAAATACTAAAAAAGATGTGTTCAATTGGAATACTACCATTTCCTCTTATAAATATAGGTGCTTTATTAGTTCAAAAATCATCTAAAAAATATTGAAAGAAATTATTGTAGTGTTCTTTTCTTTGAGTTGTTTCTCCTATTTATAAGAGAGAGTTGAATTATTCTTTTCTTGTAATTAGAGAGATGTTGTAATCCAATTTTCATAGTGAAAACCCCCTATACTTATCCCGTGATTTCTCCTCAATTCGTTTGAGGGTTTTACACATAAAATCTATGTCATTTATCTTCTTTTAATTTCTTATCTCTATTTTTAAATTAAGATACTGCTTCAACTTAAAATCATACTTTGTCATTCCTTAAATCGGAGTCACTGCAGCATTAAGCTCAACTCATGCTTTATTTCAAGTACAGAAATTCGACTCCACCTGGTTTTCTTAAATCATATAATAGAAGTTCCATAGTCAAAGATGACTAATTTGATTGAAAGTTCTAAATTCTAATATACACCTCAAAAATAAAAACATAAACAAAATTATAAGAAAAGGCTGAAGAGCAAATTTCGTATATTATATTACCTTCCAATCAAACGGAAGATAAATTTATTTGGACTTCAGCTCGGAATGAATCTTTATCATGAAAGGAGAATTATACTTTTATTTAGAATCATACCTCCTCCAATGTGATTTGATCTTCTTTTTGGAGGAAATTTTCTCCCCCAAAGATTAGTATTTTTATATGTCGCCTACTACAATACATTCTCCTAATAGATATGGTTCTGATATCCCGTGCTATTTGTATTTTTTCTACTTTTTCCTTTTGTTTGAAACATTATGAATCGATAGATCATTTATCTGTATCCTACCTTTCTTCCAAGGATCTTTGGGGTTAGTTTGCCTATAATTTTTTAACACATTTCAAATGCCACCTCAATTATAGATCTATGGTCTAAAATTATTGCTCAATCTTTCAGCCCTTAGTTATATAACATTTGACTTCTATCTACAGCATACTTGTTATATTCTATTTGGCGTTGTCGAAATTGCCTTCAGTTTGATAAGATGGGTTTTAGTTTGCATGGGATTAAGGTAGATTACCTTGCTCATATTCGTTTCTTCTTAGATTTATGTCCTGGATATATCTCTTTTGGCAATGACCGATTTATCTTAGAAGGTTTGGGTATAAGCCCTAAGTTTGGTTGCACTCCAAAATTTCTGTGATCTTTTCGAATTTTTTCTCAAATTGATGGATTAAGGTAAATACAGACGGACTTTCTAAAGGTAATCCGGGAATAGCAGCTTGTGGAGGAGTTTTTCGTGATGAAAAATGTAGGCTCTTATCTATTACTGATTGAGATGGCCTTCTATATTGAAATAATGAAAGCAATCGTAACTATTGAAATAGCCTATGCTTGTGGTTGGCATAGACTAATTCTAGAATTTGATTATTTGCTCTTCATTAATCTCTTTTTTAATCTTAAGTTGAATCCTCCCTAAAATATTATTACTAAATGAAAGAATTGTCAATAGTGTGTGTCTTATATGCATTTTCGGTTTGTTCATTCTTATCGAATAAAAATCTGAGTTAATTAATTGTTTATTGTATTTGTGGGAGTTGTCACTGTTTTTGGTATAATCAGCTTCCCTCTTATAATTCCAGCAAGAATTATCAGTTATGCTCCCACGATGAAATGACGGCGTATGTTGGCATAATAAGCATTCTTTTTATTTCAACATAATAAAATTTAATAATATTATCAGCTGTAGGGATCAATTCAAATAGAAAGAATAACAATATATCCTTAAGAAAAAGATAAGAATCCAATCAATAATTCAACATTAAATTTTAATTTACTAGAGAATTAATAATTATCAAAAGTACATAAAAGGAAGGAAGAATATTATTCTCTCAAGTCCAAAGCAAATAAAACAGAAATTCTCCCCACCGTAATTAACAAGGAAACCCTAATGAGAAAGAGTCCTTCCAAAAATAAACTTGATGATCTTTTTAACCCTAGCCAGTTTTAATTCTATTAGCCGAGTATCACTTGTCTTCGTTCTCAATAATTAGTAGACTATAGAAAGATGATTATAGCGGCCATTATCTAAACAATTAATTTTTATTTTATTTTTTTGGAGGAATTTGACTTCTTGTTGCCATGGATTGTCTCTTTGTTGACCAAGATGGTATGTCCTCGCTTTCTTTCTTTTCTCTTTGGTCAAAATAAATTGTGAATTTCAGTTTAATTAATTTTATTATTGCTGTTAAAAATAATACTGTGCAGCCATTGCAAGATCAGTTTCACATGTACCACCAGTTCATTACATTGTCAAAATAGAGTCATATTCATTATTTGTGAAGAAGGAAATGGAGAAATATGAATCTTCAGAATTTGAAGCTGGTGGCTACAAATGGTATATATTTCTTAATTGTCTTATATCAAACAATTAGTACACTAAATCTACCGGCGAACAATCTTATTTTCTTTGGTAATATTATAATTTTATCACAATTCGCGATCGCAGGAAACTTGTTATCTACCCAAGAGGAAACAAAAGGGAGAATGTGAAAGACCACATCTCTTTCTACTTAGCGATTGCAGACACAACTTCACTTGGTTTCGGCCGGGAGATCCATGCAATTTTCCGCCTGTTTTTACTTGACCAAAAGAAAGACAAGTTCTTGATAGTTCAAGGTTAATTTTTACATTTTACATCCTTTTTCTTTTTATTATTTCAAAAATATTTCTGCCCTTAATATATACTTTGCAATTGTATGATTTTAATGGAGAAGACATTGAAATGATTTGGTAACTGGGTGTGTGATGTGGTAGATGCCATGGGAAGGGAAAGACGCTTTCATGGATTGAAGTTTGAGTGGGGTTTTGATCAATTTATCCCGCTTGAAGCATTTAACGATGCTTCGAATGGATATCTCGTGGAAGATACATGTGTTTTTGGAGCTGAAGTTTTTGTTAAAGAAAGAAACATATGCAAAGGAGAATGCTTATCAATGATACCGATTCCATCTTGTTCTAAGTTTGTTTGGAAGATTAAAAATGTTTCCAAATTGGAAGAAACAGAACTACACTATTCCGAAGTCTTCAGTGCTGGAGGTCGCAAATGGTATCGAAGATAAAACTTCCTCTTTTTCTGTGGTCATATTTCATTACTATAAATATGTACGTACTTGTAAGATATGTGTCCGTATAGCACTACTTATAACTTCTAACTAGATGTTAATGGAAACAAAAATATTTGATCAGCCAGAAGACTATTATTTGTATGAAGAAAAAGAATGTTTAAAAAAAATACAGTTTGGAAAATATAGATGAATCATACTATCAGTACTCCTTAGAGATTTCATCTTTGTTGAGATATATAAATAAAGTTCTTAGAATTGGATTTGACTTGAAAGAGCATAGACTTAAAAATTACCATATTTTGTCCGCGTGTTATTTTTCTTTTCAGGAAGATATTTCTCTATCCCAAAAGAAACCAAGATGGAACTGGCACTTATCTTTCTATGCACTTGAATTTGGCGGATTCAACAACTCTGACTCCTGGTTCTAAAATATTCGCAGACTTCACATTGCGAATCCTGGATCAAACTCATTTCAAGAACAGAGCTTTCACAAGTAAGAGAAGAAATGAATACTTTCTGTATGTTTACAAACGAATTAGTAGCCTGAATATTGAGCCAAACCCGATGAAGTAGCTATGTTTATACTCTTATATTTGTAGGCAAATAAAAAAATGTAGCAACAAACTATACGCTTTTCTCTTTGCAGCTAAACACTGGTTCGAGGCGTCAAACGATAACTTTGGTTGGCAGAGGTTTATTTCATTGAATGACTTGAAAGATCCAGGCAATGGCTTTCTAATGAATGATGCGTGCGTGGTGGAAGCTGATGTGACTGTGCTTGGAATTTTCAAATCACTATGAAAAGCAATTGTTTCATGGAAATTGGGTCGCCTATTTTTCTTTGTTTTTTTCCCATTATATCAGAAACTCATTATGTTTGTTATTTTATAGTATTCTGATATGGTGTGAAATAAATCAAAAGGAAATATATTTAAAAAAATAAAAGAAAATAATTGAAAATCCATGTATTAGAATAATTAAGACTACTTGTCTAAGTCTAAATAAATATAAATAATGAGTAATGCTAAACATCTCAAATTGTATAATAAAAAATAATGTGTCAAACAATCATTAAGTGGTAAAATTATAAAAATTTCAAAATTACCTATTAAACTATTTTCATCATTCAATGATTGTTTGACATATCATTTTTTATAATGTAATTTAGGATACTTAGCATTATTAAAAAATGAGTGTCAGGCCATAATAAAATTCTTGCAATGATAATAAAAAAGGAGATTGGAGATTTGTTAAGAAAGGAAAGTAGCGAAATCATCCTTAATACAAGAGCTAAGAAAATAAAGAACATAAGTATTTTAAACCAAATCACAAAAAATAGTCATGTAAACAGATAGAATTCATTAACAAATGAGAGTATTATTGACAATTTTTAAAACGATAAAGATCCAAATGTTCTTTGGTTAGAATTTGGTACTTCTCTCTTATCATAATTCATAAACAATCTTATTATGGGAGCCACAAGAAAATTGTGGGATTTATTGTCAATTTTACTAATCATAAAAAAATGATGAGTGATGGGATGAATCTGAAGTTATTAGCTAATCAGAACAACTGCTGTTCATGGATACTATTTGTTGCTGCAGCTCATTCTGTTGAAGTAGTTAGTTTGGTCTGCTACTTTAGTCTTTAGCATAAGAAATTTCATTATGAAATAACTTATTAATGATAAATTCAATAGTTGTTCTACTATATATAGAGTACATCTCTCTCTCTTTTTTTTTGTTGTGAAGTTGTGAAATGGAAGAATAACTGTTTGTCAAGATGCTAACTCTTTAGCCTTTTCTTATATAATTTTGTTTTTGTTTTCGGCTTTTAAATATCATTATGAAATGATAATTTTGCTGTTGTAAAATGATTTTATTGTGCATACAGCAAGGGGTGTATTAGAATGAAGAACTTTCAATCAAATTCGTCATCTTTGATTATGAAACTTACATGATTTAAGAAAAGCAGGTGGAATGGTTTATTTCTTTATTTTTGAATAAATGATATTGCGGATATCAAGTTATGCACTTTAATTTGACACCCCTATAGTATTAACTAAGTTACAGCCTTGATATCCTTTTTATTCTATGCGCAGCGAAAAATCATAACCCACACCATAAGTAAGATACATAAGATCAGCATACCAATAAAGATAAATAAAATAAACCAATCAATAAAGACACAAGATATACATGATTCGGCCCAAAATTACCTACGTCCATGGATGATCTATGATCCAGCTTCTTATTATTGATATGATTACTAAGTATCTTCTTACATCACCAATGATCTCACAAGATCCCTTAGTATCTCATATAAAGACCTTCAAGTATCTACCCTTCATTACTATGACTCCTTAAGACCTCTCAGTATCTACTCATAAGAGATTTTTGCAAAGAATATAAGAATAGCTCGAGCATCTAAGCCAAAAAGATCTATGGTGTTTCTTTTGTTCACTTAAGAACCAAAAGAAAATACTCACCAAAAGTTACACCATAGTACACCACGCACTTAGTGCCTACCTAGTTTCTCTATTCTCTCTTATGGTTACATCTGGAAACCTTAGATACTTGTCTTTCTCTTGTGTTTAAAACGGTTTATATAGTGAATATTTTGTGCCTACTAACTCTATTCCTTATTGGAGTAAGAGTCCACTTATTTTGAAAGTCCTAAACTTCTCAAAACTCAAAAGTCGAATCAAAAACAGCTTCCTAACGCTTCTGGGGCCGCGGTGCTCATCCTTGGACACCGCGGCGCTGGCCATTATTGCATCTGTCACCGCTGCGCTGGGTTGCTGTGCTGGGCGTCGCGGCACTCATCCAAGGGTGCCGTAGCGCTTAGCCCTGGTTGCACCTCTCGCATTTTTTTCGCTTCCTTCGCGTCTTTAAGTTCTGTTTTACTTTTCCCCCTTCATATCCCACATGTTCTAAATTTCTCCATACGTGTCTCACACGTTCTAGACTTCTTGTGACTCTTCACTTTGGTATTTATCTTAATTTTTGTCCATCCAAGATTGTTGAATCACTAATTTTTCAACAAATAAAAATCAAATTAGTCGTTGTAATTAAATGGAACTAACTAAGAATCGACTTATGAACTGAACAAATTCGGTTTGGTGGATTCAGTTTGAATCTGCCCACCCTATAAGTTAGAATTTGCAATCATCATGTTTGTTCTTATAATTCGCATGTTTCCCTCTATTTTAATACAAAAGATTATACCATAACATGGCCAACAAGAAACCAAATCATAATTACGGAAAAATATTCTACTTCTTTTGACAAAATTGTACGAGACTATTAAGAGTTAGATGGCTTAACTGATAAAATCTCTGGATTGGGTGGTCTAATACGAAAGGCAAAGGGTTCAAATTCTGGTGGGGAAAGAGTTTAGTTTACATTTAAATAATTTTTAAAATTTAAAGAAAAATATTGTCAATTTAGAAGGGTGTTTAAAGTAAAAATAGAAGGATGTGAAGAATAAAAGGGTGTTCAAATTAAGTACATTTATAAGATGTAAATAGCTCACCCCTACTGATATTTACCAAAATCTAATAGCAGTCCTCATTTCAATTGCCTTTCAGTTCAGGTATTGTCTAGAGAAAGAGTAATGTTATTCAACCAAAGTTATTCCAAAATAAACAAAATAATCATCTCAGTTTCACTCGAAAATTATCAACTCAGAAAATTCATTAAATCTTGGCTGCTCCTTTCTTCAGACTTATCTTGATTCTTCTATTCACTTTGAGATCACGACGATTGTAAAAAATTTAGATTTAAGAAGACGAAATCCAACTCATCTAATGATTTTGATGGAACTGACATTCATCTTTCTACCTAGAAAAGTAATTGTTTGATGAAGGAAAATTGGGATAACAATTTTTTTTTTTTGTTTCGTATAAAGGAAATCGCAATCAGGAAATTATTTTGTACTCTAATTTAGACTTGGATTGGAGTCAAGGTTATACCGCAATACCGGACATAATTTTTCTTGGGACATTAAATGAAAATAAATCATTAAAATCCAAGCTATATAAAGCCTATGGGCATTGCATTTTGACATAAACTCCCTAGATATGTTGTTACAAATTGTTCTCAAACAAAAAAATTTGAAATTTGACATCAGAATTTTCTACTATCCATCGCAATTACATATTTACTGCTTTGGAAATTCCGAGCACAATCAATCGCGATTACAGTGTAACATTGCTTTGGAAATTCTAAGCGGAGTCACCTCGGCTTCCACCACACAAACGTCATTCACTAGGAATCCATTTTCTAGTTCATTTAAGAAACTCAATGAAAGGAATTTTGGAAAGAATAAAGTTATATTTTTTAAATAGTATCTCAAATTTTTTTAATCTTAATTATTGTGTTAAGTAATTATTGAATGGAGTGAATCAAATATACGAAATTGATTTAGTTTTATTCAAATTCGCTTTCAATTCTACTTTTGATTGATTTGATTTTATTGTAGATTGGTTTGAAAGTAAAAAAAAAAAAGAGAACAAAAAATTAATAAAAATAAAAAAATTAAACCGATTCAATTCGGATAAGCTAAAGATCAATCAGGATCAACTCCACTTTTAATAGAACTAATTAGTTTGATTCTAGGTAGATCCCAACCAAAACAATCGTCAATAGACTTTGCCCATGTCTACCCACAAGTTTTAAACTCCGTCACCATAATAAAAAATTTTGCCATATAATTTTTTTAAACACTTGAATTCTGTCTCTCCTCATGACCCAAATAAATTTGCAAGGTTAAGAGATTATACCGCATCCAATGATGGAGCATTTAAACGTAGCTTTACAGCAATCGTATCATTTAGAAGCCACTTTTGTTTCTTTACATAAATAGAACAAATTATTTTTACATCCCAATTTTGATAATACGAATACTTAACTATTACAGAGCACTGCTTGTCCCATGGACTGTCACCTCTGCTTCCACCAAGCACACATCCTTGAGAAGACAACCATTGCTTGATTGATTTAAGTAGCCAAATGAAACATATCTTGCCCACCCAGATTCCTGGCTTGAGTCACTGAACCAGATATTTGCTGCCAGAAACAATGAAAATAATTAACTTATCTTGGCTTTACTACAATGACTCATATTCATATCATGAGAGAGAGAAAAAAGAAAGTATTTTGTTGTATTAAAAAGCGGTAAGTTTTGTTTAAATAATAGTATTACCTTTACCAACTGCATGCCTGGCCTGCACTTGATCCAGGATACGCAACGCAAACTCAGCGTATATTTTAGAACCAGGACTGAGAGTTGTTGGATCTCCCAAAGCCAAGTATAGAGAAAGATGACTGCCAGCTCCATGACGTCTTCCCTTAGGATAGAGTTGTATCTTCCTGCAACAGCCAAAATGAAAAAAAAAATTTAAAAAGGTTGACTTACAGTAAATAAATAGTTGACTTGAAAAAATTAAGCTTCTTCTTTGCCACATTTACATGTTAATTCCTAGGCAACGGGAACATTATTTTTAAAAAAAAATATTACAAGTAAACCAGAAGTATTACTGTTTAAAATAAGAAAGAAAAAAGAAGACATGAGATCTTATCTCAGATACCATTTGTGATCACCGGCACTGAAGACTTGGGAGTCGACACATTCTGAGGCTAACTTTGAGAAGTTTTCGATCCTCCAGATGTGCTTAAAACTAGGGGCATCTTTGATCATTGATAAGCACTCTCCTTTGCCTCTGCTTCTTTCTTTGCTAACAAATACCTCTGCTCCAAACACACAGTTGTCCTCCAAGAGGTATCCATTAGAAGCATTGTTAAATGCTTTAAGTGGGACTAAACAATCAAAACCCCATTCAAGCCTTAGCCCATGAAACCGTCTTTGCTTACCATCTAGTCGTGACAACGTGATCAAATTATTAGATTAAAATTAATAATTATTCTTAAAATAAAAATTGTCAAGTGTAATTCAAACATGCAACTCTCTCTATATAGAGAGTTGCTAAAAGACAAAAATAAATAAATAAAAATAAAAAAGTATGTACAATCACAATAATAAGTAATAAGCTTAGAGGTGACTATCAGCTATATATGAATTAGATTGTAAAATATAATAACCTTGAACTATCAAATAGTTGTCATTGTTCTGATCAAGCAAAAATATTCGAAAAGTTGCATGAACCTCCCACCCAGGTTGGAGTGAACTTGTGTTGGCCATTGCTAAGTAGAGAGAGATGTAGTCTTTTACATTCTTGTTTTTATTTCCATTTGGGTAGAAAACCAGTTTCCTGAAAACATGGACACAATAAGCTACGAATAACCCAACAAAACATAGCTGAGGTAAATTCAAATTAGCTCTTGATCTGAGCTTTCAATTATCTTAGTAAATATAATCATGTGACTATAGTTGATAAAGAAGAAGATAATAATGGAATAAATCTTAATCGCACATAAATAATATAATACATATGTGAAATGATCTTTGAAAGGTTAAATAAGCTTAAATTCGATGAGGATCTTAATCCAGGCCGAAGCATATAAATTTACTGCCCCATAAAATAATTGTACAATTTATAGACAAGAGATTTAATGAACATTGTGATTTGGAATATCATGTAAAAGAAAATATACCATTTGTAGCCTCCGGCTTCAAATTCTGCAGATTCATATTTCTCTATTGCATTTTTCAGAAGTAATGAAAATGATTGTATTTTGAACGTGTAATGAGCTGGTGGTGCATCCGAAGTAGATCTTGTGACCCCTGCAACAGTAATTATAATTCTGATAAATTCTTAAAATAAAAAACAATTATAATATATATATAATAAAATATACGAGCTAAAATTTTAATGTATCACATGCATGTAAACGAAGAAATAAAAAAAAAACGTACCATCCTTGTCATCAAAGACACTGGCCATGGTAACAAATTCTTCACAAAAATTTAAATTGATACAAACAATTCAGTTTTGTAGTCTATTTATATGGAACAAGGAGAAAGCTAAATATTCCTAACTTTTAAAAGTTTTTTAAGGATGAAACATTTATCCTTTGCTTGGATTGCTTTTTGAACAATGAATAAGCATCCATTCCACTCTTGCTATGTGAACAACTTCAATGTATTTAAAATTTAACAAAGAGTTATTCTCATCCATCACTTCTGATCAAAGGAAAAATTTTAGTTGATAAAAAAAAATTACATACTTATGTTACAAGAAAGCAAAAAGCCAGCAACTATAGCAAACAATTTCAATATAACCACCAAGTTTGCAAAGCTCGCTCACAATTTTGAATTTTCTAAATTAAGAGAATAAAACAGAACAAAAGCACGGATATATTAACCAATAAGAAATAAGAAAAATATAATTCAAAAAGTATAGATATTAACAGAATCAATAATAAATCATAATCCACCTAACTTTGCTGTGAGTGCGATAATCTCTTAGTTTCATCCAATAGAGTTTATCAATCAAACCCACTGATATCCAGAATCGTCAATAAATAATCTACTAATAGAGAAAACAAAAAGCGTATAACCGTAAAAATGCTATAAGATTAAATCAGAAAAGGAATTGAAAATAAGAAAAAATTATTAGTTACTTTCTCTTGTTCGTTATTTTTAATAAGTAACTTTACCTCTTTTTTAGTGGAGTAATTGGTTTGGAAAAAAAAGAAAGAATATTAGTCCTTATTGAAAAATCAGAGGGAAAGACCGGGAAAAATGCCATACAATAGGACAGTAAAAGGCAAATCACATTCACATAAATATGAGTATACGAACTTCACACTTTAGCTTTATTTCCATAACTTTTAGTCATATTTCTATAACTTTTTTCACATTTTCAAGACTTTTTTCACAATTCAATAGTCTACTTACCCTAAGAAATAATATATTGAACATAAAATGACACGAATGAGATGAATGATGTTGACAACTCTGCCAGAAATTTTGTGAAAGTGGCAGAGCAAAAATTCACTAAAACGAGTCGTGATTCGTGAAACATGCTGCTTTTCATCCAAATGAGTGGCTAATTGTTGTTAAAAGTTTTGAGAAAATGGTAGGAAGAGATAATAGAAATTCATCAATTTTTTTTTTTAATGGTGTTATCAAACTCGAACTATATTGATTAAGTTCAAAAAATGATTGAACTTGATCGCTATCATCACTTTAGTCAACATATCTGTGGAAGTTTCAGCACTCTCAATCCTTTGAAGTAAGATTCTTCCTTCACTAATGATCTCCCACACAAAATGATACCGAACATCAACATGTTTCATTCAAACATAGTATATTGGATTCTTTGCTAAATGAATAGCACTTTAACTGTAAAAATAAAAATGAATCTTCTTCTGACCAATTCTCAACTCATCCACCAATCCTTATAACCAAATAACTTCATTCACAACTTCTGTAACTGCCATGTATTCTGCCTTGTAGTAGATAAAGCAACTGTAGACTGTAAAGTAGACTTCTAACTCACAGGTGCTTTCGCAAAAGTAAACACATAACCGGTTGTTGACTAACATTTATCTAAATCACCAGTATAATCAGAATCAACATAACTAACAGCATATTGATCAGATGTATCATCTCTCTCAAAGGTTAAGTCAATATCTACGATCTTCAGTAAATACCATAGAATCCATTTCACAGCCTGTCAATGTCCTTTAGCAGGATCATGCATATATCTTCTCATTACTCCAACTGCATATGAAATGTCAGGTCTCGTACATACCATAGTATACATCAGGCTACCAACTGCATTAACATATGGAACTCGAGACATATACTCTCGTTCCTCATTTGAACTAAAAGATAAAGATGCATTGATCTTTATATGAGGAGCAAGTGGGGTATTTACAAGTTTTGACTTCTTTGAAATGCCAAAACGTTGTAATACCTTCTTCAAATATTGCTTCTGAGTCAAAAATAATTTGTCTCCTTCTCTGTCCCTGCTAATCTCCATGCCTAATAACTTTTTAGCTTCACCTAAATCATTCATCTCAAACTCTCGGTTCAACTGAATCTTCAAATTTTCAATTTCTTCAACATTCGTTGAAGTTATCAACAAGTCATCGACATACAAAATTAGATAAATGAAAGAACCATCATGTAGCCTATGAAAATACACACAATGATCAAATTTGCTTCTTGTGTACCTCTGACCCATCATCAATCAATCAAACCGCTTATACCACTGCCTTGGTGATTGTTTCAATCCATAAAGCGATCTTATCAATTTGTAAACCATTTTTTCCCTTACCAGCAACTTTGAATCCCTTTGGCTGAGTCATATAGATTTCATCTTCCAAGTCACCATGTAAAAATGCAGTTTTTACATCGAGTTGAACTAGTTCCATATTTAACTGAGCTACCAAGGCCAATAAAATTCTAATGGAAGAATGTTTCACAACGAGAGAAAATACCTCATTGTAGTCAATTCTTTCCCTTTGTGCATAGCCTTTAGCCACCAATCTTACCTTGTAGCGGACATCTTTCTTATCAGAAAAATCATCTTTCTTTGTGTATCCCTATTTCTACCCAATTGCCTTCTTACCCTTTGGTAGTTGAATTAGCTCCCATGTTTTATTCTTTTGAAAAAACTGCATCTCTTCCTACATAGTTGTCTTCTGCTGATCAACTTCAGAATAAATAACTGCCTCTCTATAAGTGGAAAGAATATCATCATCTTCAACTATAAGTGCATAGGCCACTATATTAACAAATCGAGTAGGTCTTCGAATCTCATGTCTTGGCCTATTTATTGTAATAGTTTCTTGTTGCTGTTGAGGTTCATGAGTATAACCTTCTTTATCATCTCCCAAAATCACCTATGTCATAAGAGTACCATTATCTATCTCTACAGATTTAACTGGGTTCAATGTAGTTGTTTCCAACTCCACATGCTACTGAGTACGCTATACTTGTTAGAGAGTACTATTCACCATTGTCTGGTTTTCTGATTTCTTCAACATAGAAGACTCGTCAAATGTTACATCTTTACTGGATATAATCCTCTTTGAACTAGGACACCAAAGACGATATCCTTTAACTCCTGAAAAAAATTCCAAGAAAATTATTTTATTGGCTCTAGAATCTAGCTTTCATTCTTTCACATGATAATATACAGTGGAACAAAATACATATAAAGAATCATAATTAGAAACAGGTTTTCAAAACCAAACCTTCAATGGAGTTCTATCGCCAATAACAGCTGATGATAAATGATTAATGAGATGACACGTATAAATCACAGCCTCAGCTTAAAATGCTTTACCTAATCCCACATTGGACAACATACACCGAACTTTCTCTAGCAATGTCTGGTTAATGCATTCTGCCACCCCATTCTGCTGCAGTGTACCTCTCACAGTAAAATGACATACAATACCCTTATCTTGACACAATTTCAAGAACTAATCATTGCAATACTCACCACCATTGTCTGTTCTGAGATGCCTGATTTTCCTGCCTGTATATGTCTCAACCATCTTTTTTCACTTAAAGAAAATGCTAAATACATCATGTTTAGATTTCAAAACATACACCCAAGTTCTTCTGAAAAACTCATCAACAAAAATAATATAGTAGCACAAACCTCCCATAGATGTAGTTTGAGAAAGTCCCACATATTTAAGTGCACATGATAAAGAATACCCTCAATATTATAAATAGCGGTGCCAAACTTCACTCTCTTCTGTTTTCCCAAAACACAATGCTCACAAAAAGTCTAGCTTGCAAGTCTTCGCACCTTTCAATAAGCCTCTTTTCACTAAACTGAATAAGGCTTTCTCACATGCATGCCCCAACTACATATGTCATAATCTAGTGATCTCTGAATCTGCATCATTATCAGAAATCATGGCCGCTGATCCAATCACTGTACTACCATTATAGTAATACAAGTTGTTTCTCCTAATGCCTTTCAATGTCACAAAAGCGCCTGAAGTGACCCTCAGAATTCTATCTCGTATAGATACAGTACAACCTTTAGATTCCAAGGCTCCTAAAAAGATGAGATTCTTCCTCAACTTAGATATATACCAAACTTTTGTCAGAACTCTAGTTGATCCATCATCATTTTTCAACCGGAATGAACCTATCCCAACAGTATGACAACTATCAATATTGTCCATATACACAACTCCACCATTAATCTCTTCAAAATTAAAGAACCATTCTCGATGTGGACACACATGATAAGTATAACCCGAATTCATAATCCATTCGTCAAAACGAGACGTGAATGAATGACCACTTAAATAAAAATCTGATACACTATCATCTTTTATGCTCTCAACAACACATACATTAGACACAGACATGTTTTTTTCTTTCTTTTTCAACTTCCGACAATATTTCTTCCAATGCCCTTTTTCCTGACAAAAGGCACACTCATCTTTTCCTACTATACCCTTCGACTTAGATTTTTTCCCTTTTCTCGATTTTTTACTCTGGCTATGCCCTCTCATTATCAATATTTTTACTGACTCATCTCTATGTTCTCTCTGATCCCTTCTATGGATTTTATAGTTTGTCAAAGAAGAACAAACTTCTGCAAATGACAATTTATCATTTCTATAGATAAGAGCAATACATAAATGATCTAATTCATCCAGAAGAAAACCAATCAACAGTATAGCCTTTATTTCATCTTTGAAGGTTTCCTCTAAATTTAATAAATCAGCAATTAAATTATTAAATTCATTAATATGAGAACTGATACTCGTACCTTGTCTCAACTGAAGTTGAAACAATCTCTTCAATAGATACAACCAGTTCTCATTGTTTTTCTTCATATATTTGTTCTCCAGGGCCTTCCATAATGCATTGACAGACTTTTCTCTTATGAACGGATACTTCTGCGCCCTACATAGACAAGAACGGATCAACCCACAAGCTTTTATATTAAGCATGTTTCAGTCTGTCTCCTTAATATCTTCTAGTTTTGTTTCTTCCAGAATTATATCCAAGTCTTGCTGACACATTCCATCTAACACCTCACTCTGTCATAAGCCGAAATTATTTCGGCCATCAAATTTTTTCACATCTATTTTTGCACTAAACATTGTCGCAGTCGTCATTGATGTAGATGGTGATGATGCCATAGCTACCTCACACAAATGAGCTTGATACACAATATCACAAATAACCAAGCTCCACCAAATAAATATATCCAACAACTAGCAATCCAAATTTCACCAACCCATAATAGTATTAAGTGCCACTTATCGTCCTAAACCTAAGCTCTAATACCACTTGTTGCGTTAAGAAGCGTTCAAATAACAATTAGCACTATGACCAATTGTTATGTGGACAATAAAAAATGCTAGCAATACCACATTGAGGCAACTAAACATCTAATACAGTATGCATACAAAAAAAAGAAAGAACACCAAGTTTAACGAGGTTCAATAATATTACCTACGTTCTTAGGCGCCGCTAGAACAAATCCACTATCTTCAAGAGAAGTTATAAAATTTTTAGGCCACAAAATAAATTCTCAAACTATTGTGTCAAACTGTAAATACTTAAGTAGTAGAGTCAATACTGTAATTACCCAAACAATAAGATATTACTATAAATACCCAAAAATAAAGAGAAAATTAAATTCTTACAACTTTCAGGGGCTTAAATGTAAACTTCTTGAATTATGAGATTCTCATAAAGAGATCTTACAAATAGAAGGGGAGAAGAGAATTATTTTAAAGGTACATTTAATATCAAGGAAGGTCTTATCTTATATAGGTCTAACCAAACCACTCACATGCCATCTCCCATTAATATGAAATTAGTTCAATTAACATATAAGCCAATTTTCTAACAGGTGCTTTGTCCCTCGTTTTAGTGCATATTTTCTCCCTACTTTTTTTTAATTGTTTAATCACTTTTTTTTTAAATTTCTCGACACTTTTAGCTTAATTTGTATCACGTTTAGTCATATTTCTATAATGCTTTTTTATATTTTCACATCGATTGTTTTTGTTTTTATTGTTTTACACAATTCTATCATCCTCTCGTATAGATGACACGTAAATGATAGAAAACTGATGAGAACTGAACATGCATGAATGATATGAATAGCATCAATAATGTTGTTAGAAGTGTTGTGAAAGTGGTAGCAAAAAAATAATAAGATGAATTATGCCCCATTTTCATCTTAGTGCACCTCGTCTTAGTGCATGCCTCATCTCATTTTTATCATTGTCTTCTCATTTTCTACTTACTATTAGGTTACTTTCCATCACTTTGAGTCTCTTTTTTCTCGCCTTGTTTATACCAACTCTTGTCACATACTTCCCATTCTCTTAATATGAGAAATAACAAAAAGTTGACACAAAAGTGACGGAGAAATTAACATATAGGGACATAAAATATGATTAGAATTCTAGGGAATGTATTTATAGGTGACATGAAACTCGCCATAACGTGGTAGGGATCCCGCCACTCTTTTGTGAATTTCTCCTCTCATCACTTTTTTATCACTTTCAGTTTCTTTTTGGTCATTTTCTCATCCGCATATTTAACTTTAAAAGTGGCAGGATATCCTCTACTTTGTGCATCTCTTCTCTCTACTTCTTTCACTATCTCTTCACTTTTCATTCACTTGTAGTTTGATGGTGATGGAAAATCGAATGATTTTCCAAACAAATATTACTAATAATGACAAGGTTGATTTTCGAAGAAATAATTTTGAAAATCGATATGAGTCATGCTACTATTCCTTATACATTATTCTTTGTTGAGATAAATTAAGTTCTTAGATTTAAAAATTTTATAATCAGTGACTATTTATTCTCTGTTGTTTTCTACTTTATTCTCTTGTCCCTTGTAGTGTTAAAATGTCCAAGAAAAAACCTGACTGACGTTCGTTAAATCAGCTTAAGACGTTAATGAACGGTGGGTTTTGGAGCATTTTAAAATAACTAAGTGGATATACCCACAAAAAGGGGATGACATATAATTTCCCAAGAATATAAAATTAAGGCTTTAAGTACAATTCTGCTTATGGACATTTATCCTATTTCTCCATAATTAATCCAAATTTATCTTGTTATTTTAACAATTTGGTTTGCCATTATTGACTTTACAGATGACAAAGATGACTTTGTACAATAATAACTTTCAACACATTATTTTTTTAGTCCTCACTTTTACATCACTTTTAGGTTATTTCTTATGCTAAGAAAACAACATAAATGGGAAGAGTAGTAATGAAAATTGACGAGAAAATGATTAAAAAATAATGAAAATACCACTAAAAGTGATTAAAAAAAAAAATAAAGTAAGCCAATGATGAGATGTTAAATGAAAAGAGACGAACACTTCACTAAAAAGGTGGAATTTCGCCAGTTTTTTTCCCGAAAATGAGCGAGTTGCTCATCTTTTTTTTTTTTTTGGTTGAATTTCTCATCACAGTTCTTTTAAAAAATAATTTTCTAATTATATTAAATATAAAGTAAACATCTTGACGCAGGAGTAGAAGCATAAAACCATGTTTTAGTAAGCTGCAACATCTTCTCAGTTATGTGACACGGTGTGTGAAAATGGATTAAATATCATTCTAATAAAGGAGACTGGATGTATTATAAGTTTAAAATAGTTGATAAACAAATTTAATAAAAGAGGATTTTATCATTGACAAGAGAATTGACAGGCTTTTATGGCTAATGTATAAACCCTATTTATATAGGTGTCTATGTTGATTCTTAGTCGTACAATAAATTCTAATTAAAAAAGAATAATAATTTTTATTTTAAAAAAAGATTAATAATTTTTAGTAGCAATAGAATAAATTATGACTAATAAGATTTTTTTTTTTGAAAAAAAAGGAGTTCTAAAGACCTAATTTAAGAAACTGAAAATAATTTTTTTTTTTATAAAAAAAACGGAGCCAGATAAAATAGAAAAAACTTAAGTAAGAAAACTAAATAAAACTTAAATAAAAATAGTTTCCTTTTAAGAAAACTAGTTCGATTAAAATAAATAAAATCCAAACTAATTTTATTATGGCTTTCCTAATTAAAAATCTGTCGTATATAACATCTTCTCTGAGATCCATGTTCTTATTTCCCATTTCCCCACAAGAACACTCACAAAAATTTAGATTCACTTCCTCATATTTTCCAATCATATATAAGATAGATATTTTCTAAATCACATTCTTGTCATATTCACATCACTTCTTGTTGATTTCTCATTTCTCGTGATAAGATGACCAAAAAAAATTTTAAATAAAATTCTTCATTTAAAATAAATAGATTACTAGTTCTCATTGAATTTCAATTTACTATAGAATTAATTAAAATGCTCTGATGAGGTTTTCAGGCTCTACGATCTCAAGGCCAGCCATACAGGAAAACAGTTTGATGCTTTATTAAGTGATGTTATATCTTTTAGGAAAAATGTCATTTTAATTTTGATTTTATGAATGTATACTAATTTAATTCGTATTTATTTAATATATATCATATTCATCTCTGTAAAAATGAATATGATAATTATTAAAATATAAAAAAATAATAAAAAAATATTATTAAAAAATGTCCTTATAAAAACTAATATGATATATGTGAGAATATTGATTAACAATTACCGAAAAATAATTTGGAGAACAAGTTAAATGCGTAGGGCACGCACGGATCGAAAACGAACACAAAAGGAGGCAAAAAATAAATAGGGGCGCCAGCGTCTTGGCGACCAAGCGTGAGCGCCGTGGCATCCAATCCAGCACCTGAGCACCACGGAGCCAGGAGACGAGCGCCGCAGTGCTCAGACGAGCGCGCTAGCGCCACGACAGTGAGAGCCCAACGCCGCGGCGCTGGAGACGGGAACAGTATCTCGAAATAAGAAAACTTTCTTATTTCGTCTCCCACTTGCTTCAGGACTCCTTAATACGACTGCCACACGTTTAGGGTAAACTTAGGACTTCCTAAAGCCTATATAAAGGCTGTCAATTGACTTATAAACACAATCTTTGTGGTTATTTGTGAGAGAAAATCCCAAGAGTAAAAGAGAGAGTTTTCTTTATGATCTTTCTTATAAAATGCATAACTTTGTAAGTGCCTTGTGATTCATAATAAGAGAACAGTGTGATCTTTATCCGTTGTGGACGTAGACAAGTTGCTGAACTACATAATTCTTTGCGTATTCTTTTTCTATCATTTCCCTCTTTTTTTCTTAATTACTTGTTCTGTACATATTATTTAGATAATTTTACTTATTTGTGTGCTTCTGCTTTAACAATATATATTATAAAAGCAAGAATTAAGTTGACATATATTTATAAAATTAATGATTTAAATGATTTTTATTATCTTTTAATAATTACCAAAACTATGAAGAATATTTGTTTTTGACGAAAGGAAAGAAGAATACTTTTTTAACGAAGGAAAGAAGAATACTTTTTTCTTTTTCTTTGACGAAGGAAAGAAGCATAATTTTTTTTAACGAAAGGAAAGAAGAATATTACTATCTCAAGTCCAAAGCAAATAAAACAGAAATTCCCTCCGTAATTAATAGACTATATATAGAAAGCTGATTAGAGCGGCCTTTATCTAAACAATTAATTTATTATCAGGAGGAATTTGACTTCTTGTTGCCATGGATTGTTTCTTTGTTGACCAAGAAGGTATGTCCTTGCTTTCTTTCCTTTTCTCTTTGGTCAATATAAATAGTAAAATTTTCAGTTTAATTAATTTTATTATGGCTACTAAAAATATTACTTTGCAGCCATTGCGAGATCAGTTTCACATGTACCACCAGCTCATTACATTGTCAAAATAGAGTCATATTCATTACTTGCGAAGAATGAAGTGGATAAATATCAATCTGAGGAATTTGAGTCTTGTGGCTACAAGTGGTATTTATTTCTTAATTATCATATATCAAACAATTAGTACACTGAATTCTACCTACTAACAATCTTTTTTGCTTTGGTAATATTGTAATTTTATCGAGATTCGCCATTGCAGGAAACTTGTTATCTACCCAACGGGAAATGAAAGGGAGAATGTGAAAGACCACATCTCTTTCTACTTAGCGATTGCAAACACAACTTTAGTTGGTTTCGGCTGGGAGATCTATACAATTTTTCGCCTGTTTTTACTTGATCAGAAGAAAGACAGGTTCCTGATAGTTCAAGGTTAATTTTTATATTTTACATCCTTTTTCTTTTTATTATTTTGAAAATATTTTTGCCCTAAATATATATACTTGCAATTATATGATTTTAATGAAGAAATTAAGTTGTAATGATTTGGTAACTTGGTGTGTGATGTGGTACATACCATAGGAAGGGAAAGACGCTTCCATGGATTGAAGATTAAGTGGGGTTTTGATCAATTTATCCCGCTTGATGAATTTAACGATGCTTCCAATGGATATCTCGTGGACGATACATGTGTTTTTGGAGCTGAAGTGTTTGTTAAAGAAAAAGGCAAAGGCAAAGGGGAATGCTTATCAATGATACAAACTACATCTTGCTTTACGTGTGTTTGGAAGATCGAAAAATTTTCCGAAGTAGGAGAAAAAGTACTACACTCCGAAGTCTTCAGTGCTGGAGGTCGCAAATGGTATCAAAGATAAGAGTTTCTCTTTTTTGAATAATCATATTTAATTACCGCTGGATGTACTTTAAAATGTTTGTCCTTAGAGCACTACTTACAACTTCTAACTGATGCTAATGGAAAAAATAATATTTAATCAGCCAGAAGACTATCACTTGTATGAAGAAAAAGAAGGTTTTAAAGAAAAACAATTTGAAAAACTTAGATGAATCATACTATCAATACTCCTTACACATTCATCTTTGTTCAGATATATAAATAATGTTCTTAGAACTAGATTTGACTTGAAAGAGCAAAGACTTAAAATTACCATAATTTTTTCATGCGTTTTTTCTTTTTTCAGGAAGATTGTTCTCTATCCGGAAGGAAGCCTAGATGGAACTAGCACTTGTCTTTCTATGTATTTAAAGTTGGAGGATTCAACAACTCTGACTCTTAGTTCTAAAATATTCGCAAACTTCACATTGCGAATCCTGGATCAAACTCATTTCAAGCACAAAGTTTTCACAAGTAAGAAAAGAAATAAATACTTTCTGTATATTTTCACAAACGAATTAATAGTCTGATATATTTGTAGCAAATAAAAAATAAATAAATAATGTAACAACAAATTATGCTCTGCACATGCTTGCTTCGGCGATAAAACTTGTGCTCTCCCTAATCTATTTTAAAGGAGTTTTTATTCTTTTAATATTTAAGAGGCAGTTATTGATTATTAATTTAAAATACAGTTTTAATTAGTTAACGATTATTATTATTATTATTGATAGTGATAATAATTTTTTTTGAAATATATACCGTAGTACTTGTATTAAAAAAATGCTATGCTTTTTTTCTCTTTGCAGCTGAACACTGGTTCGAGGCGTCATACGTTGACTGGGGTTGGTCAAGATTTATTCCATTGAGTGATTTGAAAGATCCCAGCAATGGTTTTCTAGTGAACGATGTGTGCGTGGTGGAAGCTGATGTGACTGTGCTTGGAATTTCCAAAGCATTATGAAAAGCAATTGTCTCTTGGAAATTGGGATGCCCATTTTTATTTGTTTTCCATTATAATCAGAAACTCATTATGTTTGTTAAATTATATCATTCTAATAAGGTGTGAACGTTTGCTTTAATTGTTATTTTAATTTTTTTAATTATAAATCCCTATTATTAGGATGATAAGAATCCAATTTAATCTTATCAATCCATCCATTTTAAAGTAAATTGATTTAATTTTGTCTTTTTATCTTTTATTGAATTGAAAATTTTACAATCTATATCTGTTGAAAAATTGGTGATTCAACAATTTTGGTTGGACAATAATTGAGATGAATATTAAAGTGGAGAGTCACAAAAAGTCTAGAACGTGCGGGACACGTATGGAGAAGTTTAGAACGTGTGAGACACGAAAGGGGAAGTGAAACAGGACTCAAAGATGCGAAGGAAAAGAAGGAATCGCGGGGAACTTCCAGCGCCACGGCGCCCAGGGCTGAGCGCCGCGGTGCTCAACTCAGAAGACCAGCGCCACAACGCTGGGTCCGTAGCACTGGACGCGAGAAGGGCCAGCGCCGAGGCGCCCAGGGACCAGCGCCGCAGCGCCAGAACACGTGGAAAAGTCCATTTTGGCTTGGGATTTTAAGTTTTGAGAAGTTTTGGACTTCCAAAATAAGTGGACTCTTACTCCAACAAGGATTAGGGTTTGTAGGCACGAAATACACCCTATATAAACCATTGTTTAAGGTTAAGCATCTAAGGTTTCAAGATGTAAACATAAGAGAGAATAGAGGAGTTAGGTAGGCACTAAGTGCGTGGTGTACTAGGGTGTAACCTTGGGGGGTGTTTTCTTCTTTAGATTCTTTGAGTGAATAAAAGAGAAACACCATAGATCCTTTTGGCTTAGATGCTCGGGCTATTCTTGTGTTTCTTGTAAAAATCTCTTATGAGGAGATACGAAGAGGTCTTAGAGAGTCATAATGATCAAAGGTAGATGCTTAGAGGTCTCTATAGGAGATACTAAGGGGTCTTATGGGATCATTGATGATGTAAGAAGATACTTTGTGATCTATTTCAATGGTAAGAAGCTGGATCATGGATCCTCCATGGACGTAGGCAATTTGGGCCGAACCACGTATATCTTGTGTCTTGTAATTGGTTTGTTTTCTTTATCTTTATTGGTGTGTTAATCTTATGTGTTCTTGTTTATAGTGAGAGTTATGGTTTTCCGCTGCGCAAATGGTATCAAGGTTGTGGCTTAGTTGATGCCATAGGGGTGTCAAATTGAAGTGCATGGCGTGATATCTCTCAACAAACTGGTATCAGAGCTAGGGTGAAGCTACAAACTGCTATCGGAGTGTATGTTAAAGTACAAACTGATGACAGTTCTTGAGTTGAAGTCCAAACTGATATTAGAGCCATGGGTTGAAGTCCAGATTGCAGAGCATAGGCGGCAGAGTCAGATTGCAGAGCAAAGGTTGTCAACCATGAAGACTCACAAATATAAGAGAATAACAATAAGGAAGATGATTATCTGAAAGAGGAAAAGATGATGGCCTTAATAAATGAAATAAAAATTCTTAGACACAAATGTTCAAAAAGTTTATCGAATTTTTAAATAAAAAGTTGAACGAATTTGTTTATCTTTTAATAAATATTTATACAAAATATTACATGTTTCATCTTCTTTTTTTAAACAAGTATAGACATCCATGTCAGGTGTCAAGAAAAAAGAACTCTAACTACAAATAACTATTTATTTATGATAAGTCAACCTTTTTTTTTTCATTTTAGTTGTTGCAGGAAGATACAACTCTATCCTAAGGGAAGACGACACAGAGCTGGCAGTCATCTTTCTCTATATTTGGCTTTGGGAAATCCAACATCTCTCAGTCCCAGTTCTAAAATATACGCTGAGTTTGCATTGCCTATCCTGGATCAAGTGCAGGCCAGACACGCAATTGGTAAAGGTAATATAGTAAAAACAATCTTACAGCTTTAATACAACAAAATACTTTCTTTTTTCTTTCTCATAATAGGAATATGAGTTTTTGTAGTAAAGCCAAATGTAGATAAGTTAATAAATTTCATTTTTGACTACTCGAAACCTCCGACATCAACTTTTTTGTTAGTGGCCTGCGTTCCGCGGCCTAGCTAGCTCGTGCAATACGTCGGTTAATATTCCGTCTGGCAATAGAAGCAGCAAAAAGGAGTTTATTCTGCTCCTTAGTTTCATTTTTGAGTTAGAAACTTATTTTAAGATGAGACGGTGGGCATTGGTGTTGGTAAATCAGTAGCTCTGAAACTGCCAACATCGTCATTTCAAACGACTGCGATCAAAAGTGACAGTGGCTCCATACGATGGAAACGGAGATTGTTAAGGTGTTAAGGTTAAAAATGAAACAGTTAAGAAGGAAGATATGCTTCATTTGGCTACTTCAATCAAACATCTGGTTTAGTACCTCAAGCCAGGAGTTTGGGTGGGCAAGATATGCTTCATTTGGCTACTTCAATCAATTAAGCAATGGTTGTCTTGTCAGGGATGTATGTTTGGTGGAAGCAGAGGTGACAATCTATGGGACAAGCATTGCTATATAATATTTAAGCATTCGTAATAACAAAATTGGGATGTAAAAATTATTTGTTCTGTTTATATAAAGAAAGCAAATTGGCTTATAAATGATACTATTGCTGTAAGATATCCTTAAATGTTCCATCATTGGACGCGGTATAATCCATCAAAGTATGCAAAAATATGTATTTTTAAAGATAAATTTGTAAATCATCATTTACGGCACCTTTAAGCCCTACTATAACTCTGCCCTAAGCTTGGGACTTACTAAATATAATTATAAGACAACTAGATTTACGTGTTTACTCTAACAAAACTCTGATGAGATTTAAACCTCTAACCTCATAATTATTAAAGATGGAGAAGTAAAATGGGGTCTAGTTGCATTAGTAGCAAGAGCCGAGAAGGTAAGTAAGTTGATGCGTTATTGAATGAGCAAAAAGAAATCAAAATGATTTTTTTTTATTAGAGCAGCACTAGAAATTGAAAGATGAGAACAGATTGCAAACCTGGTGATCCACAATCACATAATCTTTATACAGGATTTGTTGTGGTTGGTGGCACATCAAATTTGAAGACACTATTTTTGAAGAAAGAAATGGCTGGTGGCACACCAAATTTGAAGACACAATTTTTTTAAGAAAGAAATGATCGATGGCCTAAATTGTTGAATTAAATAGATGCTATTTTTAAATACTAAAGAAGATGTGGTCAATTGTAATACTACAATTTTCACTTATAAATAGAGGTGCTTCATTAGTTCAAAATCATCCTAAAAATATTGAAAGAAATTATTGTAGTGTTCTTTTCTTTGAGTTGTTTCTTTTATTTATAAGAGAGAGTTGAATTGTTCTCTTCTTGTAATTAGAGAGATGTTGTAATCCCATTTTCATAGTGAAAATCCCATTTACTTACCCCGTGATTTTTCCCTCAATTCATTTGAGGATTTTCCACGTAAAATCTGTTATTTATCTTCTTTTAATTTCTTATATCTATTTTTTAAATTAAGATACTGCTTCAACTTACAATTCTCTATAACAGGTGGTATCAGAGCCTCAAGGCTTTCAGGTGAAGGTATATCGTTCACGGATACTATTTATAGGCTTGTGATATTTACGAAAGATAAGCTGCAAAAGAAAGAAAATGATGGCACAACGAAGGGTAAATCAAAAACTACAACAATGCAAGTAAAGGAAGTGTCAAAAAATGAAGAAATTTTTGAAGTAGCACTAGAGCATAATGAATAAAAACCAGTTGAGTTAAAGAAGCCACGTCTTAGATGATCAAATCAGGTAAGTTCAATACCAGTTTGGCATTCAGATTATCATATGGAGAGTAATGTTGCATATTGTCTTCTAATGGAGGAAGGAGAGCCATCGACTTTCAAAGAAGCAACGAATAATTTTGATGCATCTCTATGGATGATAGCAATGCAAGAAGAAATTGAAGCTCTTCATAAGAATAGAACATGGGATCTTGTACCACTACCACATAGAAGGAATGCCATTAGCAATAAATGGGTCTACAAGATCAAGAGAAATAGTGATGATTAAGTGGAGCAATATCGTGCAAGATTAGTGGTAAAAGGATATGCTTAAAAAGAATGTATTGATTTCAATGAGATTTTTTCACCAATTATTAGACTCAATACTTTTTGAATAGTCCTTGCTATGTATGCAAGATTTGATTTACATCTAGAACAATTAGATGTAAAAATAGAGTTTCTTCATGGTAACCTTGAAGAAGAAATTTATATGCTCCAACCAGAAGGTTTTGCAAAAGTAGGAAAGAAGAAATTAGTTTGTAGGTTGACCAAATCTCTATATAGTCTTAAACAGGCACCAAGGTGTTGGTATAAGAGATTTGATTCTTTGATATTGAGTCTTGAATACAACACACTTAGTGCAGACCCTTGTGCATATTTTAAAAGGTTTGGTGATAATGAGTTCATTATCTTGTTGTATATTGATGACATGTTGGTAGTAGGCTCCAATAAAGATCAAGTATTAGAGTTAAAGGCTCAAATGGCAAGGAAATTTGACATGAAGGACTTGGGACCAGCAAACAAGATTCTAGGGATGCAAATTCACCGAGATAGAAGTAATAGGAAGATTTGGCTTTCACAAAAGAACTACTTGAAGAAAATCTTACGACGCTTCAATATGCAAGATTGTAAGCCAATTTTTACCCCACTTTCTATTAATTTCAAGTTATCCTCAAGTATGTGTCCTAGCAGTGAGAGAGGAAGGAGATGTCTAAAGTACTCTATGCATCAACAGTGTGAAGCTTAATGTTTGCCATGATTTGTACAAGATCGAACATTGCACAAGCAGTGGGAGTGGTTAATAAATTCATGAGCAATCTTGGTAAAGAGCATTGAAGTACTATTAAGAGGATTCTGAGATATATTAAGGATACCTCAAATACTATATTATGTTATGGAGGATCAGAATTCACTATTAGAGGATATGTTGATTCAGATTTTGCAAGTGATCTTCATAAAAGAAAATCTACCACAGGTTATGTGTTTACAATTGCAGGAGGAGCTGTTAGGTAGGTATCTAAACTTTAGACTATTGTGGCTCTATCAACAATAGAAGCTGAGTATATGGCAGCTACACAAGCTTGTAAAGAAGTAATTTGGATAAAAAGACTATTAGAGGAGCTCAGGCATAATCAAGAGAAGATTCCCTTGTATTATGATAGTCAAAGTGCCTTGTATATTGCAAGAAGTTCAGTTTTTCATTCCAGAACAAAACACGTAAGAGTTTAGTATTACTTTATTCGTGAAGTGGTAAAAAGTGAAAGCGTGGATATGAAGAAGATTCACAACAAAGAAAACCTAGCAGATGCATTAACCAAATCGATCAATACTGATAAGTTCATATGGTTTAAAACTCTTTGGACTCAGCCTCAACGGTCGCTAAGCCCTCTTCATCTAGAGCGGGGATCCAAACCTGGTCCTCATATAGCCTGACAGAAATGTCAGCAGCTTAGAGATGGCAAATGTACGTGGAAGTATGTGAAGACGTAATTATTTTAATCAAGTCTTAAAGTGGGAGAAATATTGTGGTTGGTGGCACATCAAATTTGAAGACACCGTTCTTTTAAGAAAGAAATGGTTGGTGGCCTAAATTGTTGAATTGAATGAATGCCATTTTTAAATACTAAAAAAGATGTGTTCAATTGGAATATTACCATTTCCTCATATAAATATAGGTGCTTTATTAGTTCAAAAATCATCTCAAAAATATTGAAAGAAATTATTGTAGTGTTCTTTTCTTTGAGTTGTTTCTCCTATTTATAAGAGAGAGTTGAATTATTCTCTTCTTGTAATTATAGAGATGTTGTAATCCCATTTTCATAGTGAAAACCCCCTATACTTATCCCGTGATTTTTCCTCAATTTGTTTGAGGGTTTTACACATAAAATCTATGTCATTTATCTTCTTTTAATTTCTTATCTCTATTTTTTAAATTAAGATACTGCTTCAACTTAAAATCATACTTTGTCATTCCTTAAATCGGAGTCACTGCAGCATGAAGCTCAACTCATGCTTTATTTCAAGTACAGAAATTCGACTCCACCTAGTTTTCTTAAATAATATAATAGAAGTTCCATAGTCAAAGATGACTAATTTGATTGAAAGTTCTAAATTCTAATATACACCTCAAAAATAAAAACATAAACAAAATTATAAGAAAAGGCTGAAGAGCAAATTTCGTATATTATATTACCTTCCAATCAAATGGAAGATAAATTTATTTGGACTTTAGCTCGGAATGGATCTTTATCACGAAAGGAGAATTATACTTTTATTTAGAATCATACCTCCTCCAATGTGATTTGATCTTCTTTTTGGAGGAAATTTTCTCCCCCAAAGATTAGTATTTTTATATGTCGCCTACTACAATACATTCTCCTAATAGATATGGTTCTGATATCTCGTGCTATTTGTATTTTTTCTACTTTTTCCTTTTGTTTGAAACATTATGAATCGATAGATCATTTATTTGTATCTTACCTTTCTTCCATGGATCTTTGGGGTTAGTTTGCCTATAATTTTTTAACACATTTCAAATGCCACCTCAATTATAGATCTATGGTCTAAAATTATTGCTCAATCTTTCAGCCCTTAGTTATATAACATTTGACTTCTATCTACAGCATACTTGTTATATTCTATTTGGCGTTGTCGAAATTGCCTTCA
Organism: Ailanthus altissimus; assembly: GCA_946807835.1. NCBI lineage: Eukaryota > Viridiplantae > Streptophyta > Magnoliopsida > Sapindales > Simaroubaceae > Ailanthus > Ailanthus altissimus. Next base: position 29,753,470 of record OX327693.1, read on the forward strand.
GTTTGATAAGATGGGTTTTAGTTTGCATGGGAATAAGGTAGATTGCCTTGCTCATATTCGTTTCTTCTTAGATTTATGTCCTGGATATATCTCTTTTGGCAATGACCGATTTATCTTAGAAGGTTTGGGTATAAGCCCTAAGTTTGGTTGCACTCCAAATTTTCTGTGATCTTTTAGAATTTTTTCTCAAATTGATGGATTAAGGTAAATACAGACGGACTTTCTAAAGGTAATCCGGGAATAGCAGTTTGTGGAGGAGTTTTTCGTGATGAAAAAGGTAGGCTTTTATCTATTACTGATTGAGATGGCCTTCTATATTGAAATAATGAAAGCAATCGTAGCTATTGAAATAGCCTATGCTTGTGGTTGGCATAGACTAATTCTAGAATTTGATTCTTTGCTCTTCATTAATCTCTTTTTTAATCTTAAGTTGAATCGTCCCTAAAATATTATTACTAAATGAAAGAATTGTCAATAGTGTGTGTCTTATATGCATTTTCGGTTTGTTCATTCTTATCGAATAAAAATCTTGAGTTAATTAATTGTTTATTGTATTTGTGGGAGTTGTCGCTGTTTTTGGTATAATCAGCTTCCCTCTTATAATTCCAGCAAGAATTATCAGTTATGCTCCCACGATGAAATGACGGCGTATGTTGGCATAATAAGCATTCTTTTTATTTCAACATAATAAAATTTAATAATATTATCAGCTGTAGGGATCAATTCAAATAGAAAGAATAACAATATATCCTTAAGAAAAAGATAAGAATCCAATCAATAATTCAACATTAAATTTTAATTTACTAGAGAATTAATAATTATCAAAAGTACATAAAAGGAAGGAAGAATATTATTCTCTCAAGTCCAAAGCAAATAAAACAGAAATTCTCCCCACCGTAATTAACAAGGAAACCCTAATGAGAAAGAGTCCTTCCAAAAATAAACTTGATGATCTTTTTAACCCTAGCCAGTTTTAATTCTATTAGCCGAGTATCACTTGTCTTCGTTCTCAATAATTAGTAGACTATAGAAAGATGATTATAGCGGCCATTATCTAAACAATTAATTTTTATTTTATTTTTTTGGAGGAATTTGACTTCTTGTTGCCATGGATTGTCTCTTTGTTGACCAAGATGGTATGTCCTCGCTTTCTTTCTTTTCTCTTTGGTCAAAATAAATTGTGAATTTCAGTTTAATTAATTTTATTATTGCTGTTAAAAATAATACTGTGCAGCCATTGCAAGATCAGTTTCACATGTACCACCAGTTCATTACATTGTCAAAATAGAGTCATATTCATTATTTGTGAAGAAGGAAATGGAGAAATATGAATCTTCAGAATTTGAAGCTGGTGGCTTTCATGGATTGAAGTTTGAGTGGGGTTTTGATCAATTTATCCCGCTTGAAGCATTTAACGATGCTTCAAATGGATATCTCGTGGAAGATACATGTGTTTTTGGAGCTGAAGTTTTTGTTAAAGAAAGAAACATATGCAAAGGAGAGTGCTTATCAATGATACCGATTCCATCTTGTTCTAAGTTTGTTTGGAAGATTAAAAATATTTCCAAATTGGAAGAAAGAGAACTACACTATTCCGAAGTCTTCAGTGCTGGAGGTCGCAAATGGTATCGAAGATAAAACTTCCTCTTTTTCTGTGGTCATATTTCATTACTATAAATATGTATGTACTTGTAAGATATGTGTCCGTAGAGCACTACTTATAACTTCTAACTAGATGTTAATAGAAACAAAAATATTTGATCAGCCAGAAGACTATTATTTGTATGAAGAAAACGAATGTTTAAAAAAAAATACAGTTTGGAAAATATAGATGAATCATACTATCAGTACTCCTTACAGCTTTCATCTTTGTTGAGATATATAAATAAAGTTCTTAGAATTGGATTTGACTTGAAAGAGCATAGACTTAAAAATTACCATATTTTGTCCGCGTGTTATTTTTCTTTTCAGGAAGATATTTCTCTATCCCAAAAGAAACCAAGATGGAACTGGCACTTATCTTTCTATGCACTAGAATTTGGTGGATTCAACAACTCTGACTCCTGGTTCTAAAATATTCGCAGACGTCACATTGCGAATCCTGGATCAAACTCATTTCAAGAACAGAGCTTTCACAAGTAAGAGAAGAAATGAATACTTTCTGTATGTTTACAAACGAATTAGTAGCCTGAATATTGAGCCAAACCCGATGAAGTAGCTATGTTTATACTCTTATATTTGTAGGCAAATAAAAAAATGTAGCAACAAACTATACGCTTTTCTCTTTGCAGCTAAACACTGGTTCGAGGCGTCAAACGATAACTTTGGTTGGCAGAGGTTTATTTCATTGAATGACTTGAAAGATCCAGGCAATGGCTTTCTAGTGAATGATGCGTGCGTGGTGGAAGCTGATGTGACTGTGCTTGGAATTTTCAAATCACTATGAAAAGCAATTGTTTCATGGAAATTGGGTCGCCTATTTTTCTTTGTTTTTTTTCCATTATATCAGAAACTCATTATGTTTGTTATTTTATAGTATTCTGATATGGTGTGAAATAAATCAAAAGGAAATATATTTAAAAAAATAAAAGAAAATAATTGAAAATCCATGTATAAGAATAATTAAGACTACTTGTCTAAGTCTAAATAAATATAAATGATGAGTAATGCTAAACATCTCAAATTGTATAATAAAAAATAATGTGCCAGACAATCATTAAGTGGTAAAATTATAAAAATTTCAAAATTACCAATTAAACTATTTTCATCATTCAATGATTGTTTGACATATCATTTTTTTGTAATGTAATTTAGGATACTTAGCATTATTAAAAAATGAGTGTCAGGCCATAATAAAATTCTTGCAATGATAATAAAAAAGGAGATTGGAGATTTGTTAAGAAAGGGAAGTAGCGAAATCATCCTTAATACAGGAGCTAAGAAAATAAAGAACATAAGCATTTTAAACCAAATCACAAAAAATAGTCATGTAAACAGATAGAATTCATTAACAAATGAGAGTATTATTGACTATTTTTAAAACGATAAAGATCCAAATGTTCTTTTGGTTAGAATTTGGTACTTCTCTCTTATCATAATTCATAAACAATCTTATTATGGGAGCCACAAGAAAATTGTGGGATTTATTGTCAATTTTATTAATCATAAAAAAATGATGAGTTGATGGGATGAATCTGAAGTTATTAGCTAATCAGAACAACTGCTGTTCATGGATACTATTTGTTGCTGCAGCTCATTCTGTTGAAGTAGTTAGTTTGGTCTGCTACTTTAGTCTTTAGCATAAGAAATTTCATTATGAAATAACTTATTAATGATAAATTCAATAGTTGTTCTACTATATATAGAGTACATCTCTCTCTCTTTTTTTTTTTTTGTGAAGTTGTGAAATGGAAGAATAACTGTTTGTCAAGATGCTAACTCTTCAGCCTTTTCTTATATAATTTTGTTTTTGTTTTTGGCTTTGAAATATCATTATGAAATGATAATTTTGCTGTTGTAAAATGATTTTATTGTGCATACAGCAAGGGGTGTATTAGAATGAAGAACTTTCAATCAAATTCGTCATCTTTGATTATGAAACTTACATGATTTAAGAAAAGCAGGTGGAATGGTTTATTTCTTTATTTTTGAATAAATGATATTGCGGATATCAAGTTATGCACTTTAATTTGACACCCCTATAATATTAATTAAGTTACAGCCTTGATATCCCTTTTATTCTATGCGCAACGAAAAATCATAACCCACACCATAAGTAAGATACATAAGATCAACATACCAATAAAGATAAAGAAAACAAACCAATCAATAAAGACACAAGATATACATGATTCGGGCCAAAATTACCTATGTCCACGGATGATCTATGATCCAACTTCTTATTATTGATATGATTACTAAGTATCTTCTTACATCACCAATGATCTCACAAGACCCCTTAGTATCTCATATAAAGACCTTCAAGTATCTACCCTTCATTACTATGACTCCTTAAGACCTCTCAGTATCTACTCATAAGAGATTTTTGCAAGGAATATAAGAATAGCTCGAGCATTTAAGCCAAAAAGATCTATGGTGTTTCTTTTGTTCACTTAAGAACCAAAAGAAAATACTCACCAAAAGTTACACCATAGTACACCACGCACTTAGTGCCTACCTAGTTTCTCTATTCTCTCTTATGGTTACATCTGAAAACCTTAGATACTTGTCTTTCTCTTGTGTTTAAAAGGGTTTATATAGTGAATATTTTGTGCCTACTAACTCTATTCCTTATTGGAGTAAGAGTCCACTTATTTTGAAAGTCCTAAACTTCTCAAAACTCAAAAGTCGAATCAAAAACAGCTTCCTAACGCTTCTGGGGCCGCGGTGCTCATCCTTGGACACCGCGGCGCTGGCCATTATTGCATCTGTCACCGCTGCGCTGGGTTGCTGTGCTGGGCGCCGCGGCACTCATCCAAGGGTGCCGTAGCGCTTAGCCCTGGTTGCACCTCTCGCATTTTTTTCGCTTCCTTCGCGTCTTTAAGTTCTGTTTTACTTTTCCCCCTTCATATCCCACATGTTCTAAATTTCTCCATACGTGTCTCACACGTTCTAGACTTCTTGTGACTCTTCACTTTGGTATTCATCTTAATTTTTGTCCATCCAAAATTGTTGAATCACTAATTTTTCAACAAATAAAAATCAAATTAGTTGTTGTAATTAAATGGAACTAACTAAGAATCGACTTATGAACTGAACAAATTCGGTTTGGTGGATTCAGTTTGAATCTGCCCACCCTATAAGTTAGAATTTGCAATCATCACGTTCGTTCTTATAATTCGCATGTTTCCCTCTATTTTAATACAAAAGATTATACCATAACATGGCCAACAAGAAACCAAATCATAATTACGGAAAAATATTCTACTTCTTTTGACAAAATTGTACGAGACTATTAAGAGCTAGATGGCTTAACTGATAAAATCTTTGGATTGAGGGGTCTAATACGAAAGGCAAAGGGTTCAAATTCTGGTGGGGAAAGAGTTTAGTTTACATTTAAATAATTTTTAAAATTTAAAGAAAAATATTGTCAATTTAGAAGGGTGTTTAAAGTAAAAATAGAAGGATGTGAAGAATAAAAGGGTGTTCAAATTAAGTACATTTATAAGATATAAATAGCTCACCCCTACTGATATTTACCAAAATCTAATAGCATTCCTCATTTCAATTGCCTTTCAGTTCAGGTATTGTCTAGAGAAAGAGTAATGTTATTAAACCAAAGTTATTCCAAAATAAACAAAATAATCATCTCAGTTTCACTCGAAAATTATCAACTCAGAAAATTCATTAAATCTTGGCTGCTCCTTTCTTCAGACTTATCTTGATTCTTCTATTCACTTTGAGATCACGACGATTGTAAAAAATTTAGATTTAAGAAGACGAAATCCAACTCATCTAATGATTTTGATGGAACTGACATTCATCTTTCTACCTAGAAAAGTAATTGTTTGATGAAGGAAAATTGGGATAACAATTTTTTTTTTTTTGTTTCGTATAAAGGAAATCGCAATCAGGAAATTATTTTGTACTCTAATTTAGACTTGGATTGGAGTCAAGGTTATACCGCAATACCGGACATAATTTTTCTTGGGACATTAAATGAAAATAAATCATTAAAATCCAAGCTATATAAAGCCTATGGGCATTGCATTTTGACATAAACTCCCTAGATATGTTGTTACAAATTGTTCTCAAACAAAAAAATTTGAAATTTGACATCAGAATTTTCTACTATCCATCGCAATTACATATTTACTGCTTTGGAAATTCCGAGCACAATCAATCGCGATTACAGTGTAACATTGCTTTGGAAATTCTAAGCGGAGTCACCTCGGCTTCCACCACACAAACGTCATTCACTAGGAATCCATTTTCTAGTTCATTTAAGAAACTCAATGAAAGGAATTTTGGAAAGAATAAAGTTATATTTTTTAAATAGTATCTCAAATTTTTTTTATCTTAAATATTGTGTTAAGTAATTATTGAATGATGTGAATCAAATATACGAAATTGATTTAGTTTTATTCAAATTCGCTTTCAATTCTACTTTTGATTGATTTGATTTTATTGTAGATTGGTTTGAAAGTAAAAAAAAAAGAGAACAAAAAATTAATAAAAATAAAAAAATTAAACCGATTCAATTCGGATAAGCTAAAGATCAATCAGGATCAACTCCACTTTTAATAGAACTAATTAGTTTGATTCTAGGTAGATCCCAACCAAAACAATCGTCAATAGACTTTGCCCATGTCTACCCACAAGTTTTAAACTCCGTCACCATAATAAAAAATTTTGCCATATAATTTTTTTAAACACTTGAATTCTGTCTCTCCTCATGACCCAAATAAATTTGCAAGGTTAAGAGATTATACCGCATCCAATGATGGAGCATCCAATGATGGAGCATTTAAACGTAGCTTTACAGCAATCGTATCATTTATAAGCCACTTTTGTTTCTTTACATAAATAGAACAAATTATTTTTACATCCCAATTTTGATAATACGAATACTTAACTATTACAGAGCACTGCTTGTCCCATGGACTGTCACCTCTGCTTCCACCAAGCACACATCCTTGAGAAGACAACCATTGCTTGATTGATTTAAATAGCCAAATGAAACATATCTTGCCCACCCAGATTCCTGGCTTGAGTCACTGAACCAGATATTTGCTGCCAGAAACAATGAAAATAATTAACTTATCTTGGCTTTACTACAATGACTCATATTCATATCATGAGAGAGAGAAAAAAGAAAGTATTTTGTTGTATTAAAAAGCGGTAAGTTTTGTTTAAATAATAGTATTACCTTTACCAACTGCATGCCTGGCCTGCACTTGATCCAGGATACGCAACGCAAACTCAGCGTATATTCTAGAACCAGGACTGAGAGTTGTTGGATCTCCCAAAGCCAAGTATAGAGAAAGATGACTGCCAGCTCCATGACGTCTTCCCTTAGGATAGAGTTGTATCTTCCTGCAACAGCCAAAATGAAAAAAAAAATTTAAAAAGGTTGACTTACAGTAAATAAATAGTTGACTTGAAAAAATTAAGCTTCTTCTTTGCCACATTTACATGTTAATTCCTAGGCAACGGGAACATTATTTTTTAAAAAAAATATTACAAGTAAACCAGAAGTATTACTGTTTAAAATAAGAAAGAAAAAAGAAGACATGAGATCTTATCTCAGATACCATTTGTGATCACCGGCACTGAAGACTTGGGAGTCGACACATTCTGAGGCTAACTTTGAGAAGTTTTCGATCCTCCAGATGTGCTTAAAACTAGGGGCATCTTTGATCATTGATAAGCACTCTCCTTTGCCTCTGCTTCTTTCTTTGCTAACAAATACCTCTGCTCCAAACACACAGTTGTCCTCCAAGAGGTATCCATTAGAAGCATTGTTAAATGCTTTAAGTGGGACTAAACAATCAAAACCCCATTCAAGCCTTAGCCCATGAAACCGTCTTTGCTTACCATCTAGTCGTGACAACGTGATCAAATTATTAGATTAAAATTAATAATTATTCTTAAAATAAAAATTGTCAAGTGTAATTCAAACATGCAACTCTCTCTATATAGAGAGTTTCTAAAAGACAAAAATAAATAAATAAAAATAAAAAAGTATGTACAATCACAATAATAAGTAATAAGCTTAGAGGTGACTATCAGCTATATATGTATTAGATTGTAAAATATAATAACCTTGAACTATCAAATAGTTGTCATTGTTCTGATCAAGCAAAAATATTCGAAAAGTTGCATGAACCTCCCACCCAGGTTGGAGTGAACTTGTGTTGGCCATTGCTAAGTAGAGAGAGATGTAGTCTTTTACATTCTTGTTTTTATTTCCATTTGGGTAGAAAACCAGTTTCCTGAAAACATGGACACAATAAGCTACGAATAACCCAACAAAACATAGCTGAGGTAAATTCAAATTAGCTCTTGATCTGAGCTTTCAATTATCTTAGTAAATATAATCATGTGACTATAGTTGATAAAGAAGAAGATAATAATGGAATAAATCTTAATCGCACATAAATAATATAATACATATGTGAAATGATCTTTGAAATGTTAAATAAGCTTAAATTCGATGAGGATCTTAATCCAGGCCGAAGCATATAAATTTACTGCCCCATAAAATAATTGTACAATTTATAGACAAGAGATTTAATGAACATTGTGATTTGGAATATCATGTAAAAGAAAATATACCATTTGTAGCCTCCGGCTTCAAATTCTGCAGATTCATATTTCTCTATTGCATTTTTCAGAAGTAATGAAAATGATTGTATTTTGAACGTGTAATGAGCTGGCGGTGCATCCGAAGTAGATCTTGTGACCCCTGCAACAATAATTATAATTCTGATAAATTCTTAAAATAAAAAACAGTTATAATATATATATATATATAATAAAATATACGAGCTAAAATTTTAATGTATCACATGCATGTAAACGAAGAAAGAAAAAAAAACGTACCATCCTTGTCATCAAAGACACTGGCCATGGTAACAAATTCTTCACAAAAATTTAAATTGATACAAACAATTCAGTTTTGTAGTCTATTTATATGGAACAAGGAGAAAGCTAAATATTCCTAACTTTTAAAAGTTTTTTAAGGATGAAACATTTATCCTTTGCTTGGATTGCTTTTTGAACAATGAATAAGCATCCATTCCACTCTTGCTATGTGAACAACTTCAATGTATTTAAAATTTAACAAAGAGTTATTCTCATCCATCACTTCTGATCAAAGGGAAAATTTTAGTTGATAAAAAAAAATTACATACTTATGTTACAAGAAAGCAAAAAGCCAGCAACTATTTCAAACAATTTCAATATAACCACCAAGTTTGCAAAGCTCGCTCACAATTTTGAATTTTCTAAATTAAGAGAATAAAACAGAACAAAAGCACGGATATATTAACCAATAAGAAATAAGAAAAATATAATTAAAAAAGTATAGATATTAACAGAATCAATAATAAATCAGAACCCACCTAACTTTGCTGTGAGTGCGATAATCTCTTAGTTTCATCCAATAGAGTTTATCAATCAAACCCACTGATATCCAGAATCGTCAATAAATAATCTACTAATAGAGAAAACAAAAAGCGTATAACCGTAAAAATGCTATAAGATTAAATCAGAAAAGGAATTGAAAATAAGAAAAAATTATTAGTTACTTTTCTCTTGTTCGTTATTTTTAATAAGCAACTTTACCTCTTTTTTAGAGGAGTAATTGGTTTGGAAAAAAAAAAAAAGAATATTAGTCCTTATTGAAAAATCAGAGGGAAAGACCGGGAAAAATGCCATACAATACGACAGTAAAAGGCAAATCACATTCACATAAATATGAGTATACGAACTTCACACTTTAGCTTTATTTCCATAACTTTTAGTCATATTTCTATAACTTTTTTCACATTTTCAAGACTTTTTTCACAATTCAATAGTCTACTTACCCTAAGAAATAATATATTGAACATAAAATGACACGAATGAGATGAATGATGTTGACAACTCTGCCAGAAATTTTGTGAAAGTGGCAGAGCAAAAATTCACTAAAACGAGTCGTGATTCGTGAAACATGCTGCTTTTCATCCAAATGAGTGGCTAATTGTTGTTAAAAGTTTTGAGAAAATGGTAGGAAGAGATAATAGAAATTCATCAATTTTTTTTTTTAATGGTGTTATCAAACTCGAACTATATTGATTAAGTTCAAATAATGATTGAACTTGATCGCTGTCACCACTTTAGTCAACATATCTGCAGAATTCTCAGCACTCTCAATCCTTTGAAGTAAGATTCTTCCTTTACTAATGATCTCCCACACAAAATGATACCGAACATTAACATGTTTCATTCAAACATGGTATACTGGATTCTTCGCTAAATGAATAGCACTTTGACTGTCAAAATAAAAATGAATCTTCTTCTGACCAATTCTCAACTCATCCACCAATCCTTATAACCAAATAGCTTCATTCACAACCTCTGTAACTGCCATGTACTCTGCCTTGTAGTAGATAAAGCAACTGTAGACTGTAAAGTAGACTTCTAACTCACAGGTGCTTTCGCAAGAGTAAACACATAACCGGTTGTTGACTAACATTTATCTAAATCACCAGTATAATCAGAATCAACATAACTAACAGCATATTGATCAGATGTATCATCTCTCTCAAAGGTTAAGTCAATATCTACGATCTTCAGTAAATACCGTAGAATCCATTTCACAGCCTGCCAATGTCCTTTAGCAGGATCATGCATATATCTTCTCATTACTCCAACTGAATATGAAATGTCAAGTCTCGTACATACCATAGTATACATCAGGCTACCAACTGCATTAACATATGGAACTCGAGACATATACTCTCGTTCCTCATTTGAACTAAAAGATAAAGATGCATTGATCTTCATATGAGGAGCAAGTGGGGTATTTACAAGTTTTGACTTCTTTGAAATGCCAAAACGTTGTAATACCTTCTTCAAATATTGCTTCTGTGTCAAAAATAATTTGTCTCATTCTCTGTCCCTGCTAATCTCCATGCCTAGTATCTTTTTAGCTTCACCTAAATCATTCATCTCAAACTCTCGGTTCAATTGAATCTTCAATTTTTTAATTTCTTCAACATTCGTTGAAGTTATCAACAAGTCATTGACATAGAAAATTAGATAAATGAAAGAACCATCATGTAGCCTATGAAAATACACACAATGATCAAATTTGCTTCTTGTGTACCTCTAACCCATCATCAATCAATCAAACCGCTTATACCACTGCTTTGGTGATTGTTTCAATCCATAAAGCGATCTTATCAATTTGTAAACCATTTTTTCCCTTACCAGCAACTTTGAATCCCTTTGGTTGAGTCATATAGATTTCATCTTCCAAGTCACCATGTAAAAATGCAATTTTTACATCGAGTTGAACTAGTTCCATATTTAACTGAGCTACCAAGGCCAATAAAATTCTAATGGAAGAATGTTTCACAACGAGAGAAAATACCTCATTGTAGTCAATTCTTTCCCTTTGTGCATAGCCTTTAGCCACCAATCTTACCTTGTAGCGGACATCCTTCTTATCAGAAAATTCATCTTTCTTTGCGTATCCCTATTTGTACCCAATTGCCTTCTTACCCTTTGGTAGTTGAATTAGCTCTCAAGTTTTATTCTTTTGAAAAAACTGCATCTCTTCCTACATAGTTGTCTTCTGCTGATCAACTTCAGAATAGATAACTGCGTCTCTATAAGTGGAAAGAATATCATCATCTACAACTGCAAGTGCATAGGCCACTATATGAACAAATCGAACAGGTCTTCAAATCTCATGTCTTAGCCTATTTATTGTAATAGTTTCTTGTTGCTGTTGAGGTTCATGAGTATAACCTTCTTTATCATCTCCCAAAATCACCTATGTCATAAGAGTACCATTATCTGTCTCTACATATTTAACTGGGTTCAATGTAGTTGTTTCCAACTCCACATGCTACTGAGTACGCTATACTTGTTACAGAGTACTATTCATCATTATCTGGTTTTCTGATTTCTTCAACATAGAAGACTCGTCAAATGTTACATCTTTACTGGATATAATCTTCTTTGAACTAGGACACCAAAGACGATATCCTTTAACTCTTGAAGAAAATTCCAAGAAAATTATTTTATTGGCTCTAGAATCTAACTTTCATTCTTTTACATGATAATATGTAGTGGAACCAAATACATATAAAGAATCATAATTAGAAACAGGTTTTCAAAATCAAACCTTCAATGGAGTTCTATCGCCAATAACAGCTGATGATAAATGATTAATGAGATGACACGTATAAATCACAGCCTCAGCTTAAAATGCTTTACCTAATCCCACATTGGACAACATACACCGAACTTTCTCTAGCAATGTCTGGTTAATGCGTTCTGCCACCCCATTCTGCTGTAGTGTACCTCTCACAGTAAAATGACATACAATACCCTTATCTTGACACAATTTTAAAAACTAATCATTGCAATACTCACCACCATTGTCTGTTCTGAGATGCCTAATTTTCCTGCCTGTATATGTCTCAACCATCTTTTTTCACTTAAAGAAAATGCTAAATACATCATGTTTAGATTTCAAAACATACACCCAAGTTCTTCTGAAAAACTCATCAACAAAAATAATATAGTAGCACAAACCTCCCATAGATGTAGTTTGAGAAAGTCCCACATATTTAAGTGAATATGATAAAGAATACCCTCGATATTATAAATAGCGGTGCCAAACTTCACTCTCTTCTGTTTTCCCAGAACACAATGCTTACAAAAAGTCTCGCTTGCAAGTCTTCGCACCTTTCAATAAGCCTCTTTTCACTAAACTGAATAAGGCTTTCTCACATGCATGCCCCAACTGCATATGTCATAATCTAGTGATCTCTGAATCTGCATCATTATCAGAAATCATGGCCGTTGATCTAATCACTGTACTACCATTATAGTAATACAAGTTGTTTCTCCTAGTGCCTTTCAATGTCACAAAAGTGCCTGAAGTGACCCTCAGAATTCTATCTCGTATAGATACAGTACAACTTTTAGATTCCAAGGCTCTTAAAAAGATGAGATTCTTCCTCAACTTAGATATATACCAAACATTTGTCAGAACTCTAGTTGATCCATCATCATTTTTCAACCGGAATGAACCTATCCCAGCAGTATGACAACTATCAATATTATCCATATACACAACTCCACCATTAATCTCTTCAAAATTAAAGAACCATTCTCGATGTGGACACACATGATAAGTACAACCCGAATCCATAATCCATTCTTCAAAACGAGACGTGAATGAATGATCACTTAAACAAAAATCTGATACACTATCATCTTTTATGCTCTCAACAACACATACATTAGACACAGACATGTTTTTTTCTTTCTTTTTCAACTTCCGACAATCTTTCTTCCAATGCCCTTTTTCCTGACAAAAGGCACACTCACCTAATGATTATTTGACACATCAATTCAGAATGAAATGTAGTACTACTCTATCCTTATTCTCCAAAAGTATGAAATCTTCGTGATAAAATTAGAGTGAAAATTGATAAAAATAACAAACGCGAGAAAGGTAACTTATAAATTTTTTAAAAAAATTTTATGTCCTTGTTTAATTTAATATTGTAGCACTTTTATGGTTATACGATTTTTATCTTCCCTATTAAAATATTTTTTTTTATTAATGATTATGGATATCAATTGGCTTAATGGATAAAATTTATTGGGTGAAGCTAAGAAGTTTGAGGTTCATATTCCGCTTACATCGGAGTTAGGAGGGTTATGATTTTATTTTTATTATTGATTTTATAACACTTAAAATTCAATATTTTTTAGGCCATAGATAGGAGAGTCAAAATGGATAAGGTGAGAGTTAGGTGCCATAATCCCATATCGCCTAGTTAGATAAATTTTAGGGTTATATATGTTAAGTCCATTCTCAATTATAATGAGACCTTTTAGGGAGACTCGAGAACAAAATCCTACAAACCAAGCCCAAAGCGGACAGTATAAATGATATATAAGCTGGACCTATCTCGCATTGTGGGCTAGTGAGCTTGTAGTTTGGGCTATAGATAGAGCACACATGTCGTGCAACTGTTGGAGTCTAGCTCACATGGGTCAACTATGTGTCCCTAGGGGCTTAGTACACACGAGGCCGTGTGTCCATTAAGAGAGTAAATTAGAATACTCGAGATTTGAGATTCTTGAGACCATAGATAGTAGGGCCAAGATAGATGAAGTGTGGGGTCAGATACTACAATCTCACATTACTTGGTTAGATAAAGTTTTTAGGCTATATATATGAAGCCATTTCTCAATTAGTATGAGACCTTTTAAGAAGACTCAGAACAAAATTATGCGGGCCTAGACCTAAAGTAGATGAGGTGAGAGTCAAGTGTCAAAATTTCATGTTGCTGGTTAAATCAAGCTTTTGGGCTATATATGTAGAATACCTTCTCAATTAGTATGAGGCATTTTGGGAAGACTCAAGAGCAAAATCGTGTAAGCCTAGACTTAAAATAAAAACTATCATACTCTACAGGCCTAGACCTAAAGAAAAAAATCGTACTCTATAGGAGCAGTTCATTACAAATTTGGTTAATATATTTGTACTTTTGAATTATATTATTATTAGTTTTATCAACTAAAATTTACCCTTCGACCAGAAGTGATGACTGAGAATAATTCTTTGTTAAATTTAAAATACCTTGAAAATTTTCACATAGCAAGAATGGAATGGATGCTTATTCATTGTCCAAAATGCAATCCAAGCAAAGGATAAATGTTTCATTCTTAAAAAACTTTAAGAAGTTTGGAATGTTTAGCTTTCTCCTTGTTCCTTATAAATAGACTACAAAGCTGATTTGATTTTATCAGTATACGTTTTTGCGAAGAATTTGTTATATACAATGGGTAGTGTCTTTGATGACAAGGATGGTACATTTTTTTTCGTTCTCTTTGTACACATGCCTGTGATAATACACGTTAAAATTTTTAACTGTTATATTTTATTATATATATCATGTTGGTTTTTTATTTTAAGAATTTATAAGAATTATAATTATTGTTGCAGAGGTCACAAGATGTACTTCGGATGCACCACCAGCTCATTACACGGTCAAAATACAATCATTTTCATTACTTGTGAAAAATGCAATAGAGAAATATGAATCTGGCGAATTTGAAGCCGGAGGCTACAAATGGTATATTTTCATTTATATAATCCAAACCACAATGTTCACTAAATATTTTGTCTACAAATTGTACCATTGTATTGTGGGGCAGTAAATTTATACACCTCGGCTTGGATTAAGATCCTCATCGAATTTAAGCTTATATTAATTATGTGTGGTTAAGATTTATTTCATTTTTATTTTCTTCTTTATCAACTACAGTCACATGATTATATTTACTAAGATGATTAAATCCATGTTTGCAGGAAACTGGTTTTCTACCCAAACGGAAATAAAAACAAGAATGTGAAAGACTTCGTCTCTCTCTACTTAGCAATGGCCAGCACAAGTTCGCTCCAACTTGGTTGGGAGGTCCATGCAACTTTCCGATTATTTTTGCTTGATCAGAACAATGACAACTATTTGATAGTTCAAGGTTATTATATTTTACATTCTAATGCATAAAGCCGATAGTTACCTACAAGCTTATTACTTATTATTGTTAATGCAGTTTTTTTTTTTTTATCAATCTAACTTGCGATTTTCTGTAGAAAGCGTTTTTATCTTTTATTTTTGTCTTTTAACAATTCTTTATAAAGAGAGAGTTGCATGATTGAATTAGAAAAAAAAATTGTGTATGTCAACACTTGAAATTTTCTATTATAAGAATAATTATTAATTTTTAACTAATGATTTGGTCACATTGTCATGCCTAGATGGTAAGCAAAGACGGTTTCATGGGCTAATGCTTGAATGGGGTTTTGATCATTTAATCCCACTTAAAGCATTTAACAATGCTTCTAATGGATATCTTGTGGAGGACAACTGTGTGTTTGGAGCAGAGGTATTTGTTAGCAAAGAAAGAAGCAGAGGTAAAGGAGAGTGCTTAATAATGATCAAAGATGCCCCTAGTTTTAAGCACATCTGGAGGATCGAAAACTTCTCAAAGTTAGCTTCACAATGTGTTGACTCCCAAGTCTTCAGTGCTGGTGATCACAAATGGTATCAAAGATAAGATCTCATGTTTTCTTTTTTCGTCATTATTTTGAACAGTAATATTGCTGGTTTTACTTTTAATATTTTCTTAAAAACAATTTTCCACTTATCTAAGAATTAACATGTAGATGATGACAAAGAAGAAACTTAATTACCCACATAACACTAATAATAAGAAAGCATAGCAGAATTTTTATCTTTTGACAATTGTTTATACATTATGTTGCTTGTTCATTTTCGTTTTTTAAAAAGTGTAGACATCCGTGTCAAGAAAAGAAATGTAAATAAAAATAGCTATTTATTTACTATAACTCAACTTTTTTTTAAAAAAAATTTGTTTTCATTTTTGTTGTTGTAGGAAGATACAACTCTATCCTAAGGGAAGACTTCAAGGAACTGGCAGTCATCTTTCTCTGTACTTGGCTTTGGGAGATCCAACAACTCTCAGTCCTGGTTCTAAAATATACGCTCAGTATGTGTTGCGTATCCTGGATCAAGTGCAGGCCAGGCACGATGTCGGCAGAGGTAATACTAATATTTAACACAACAAAATACTTTTCTTCTCTCTCTTAATATGATTAGGATTCATTGTACTAAAGCCAAACGTAGATAAGCTTATTATTTTCATTTTGTTCTGGCAGCAAATTTCTGGTTCAGTGCCTTAAGCCCGGACTCTGGGTGGGCAAGATATATTTCATTTGACTACTTCAATCTATCAAGCAATGGCTATCTTGTTAGGGATGTGTGCTTGGTGGAAGCAGAGGTGACAGTTCATGGGACAAGCAATGCTCTGTAATAGTGGATGTGGTATAATCTCTTAACCTTGCAGATTTGTTTCGGCCATGAGGAGAGACAGAATTCAAGTGTTGAGGGCAAAGTATTCAGAGTTAAAAAAGTTGTATGGCTAAAATTTCTATTATAGGGATACATTTTAAAACTTGTAGTTAGAATTGGGCCAAGTCGGTTCAGAATCAGTTCAGTCTAGGATCGATCGAGAATCGAACTATATTTTTTTTTTGAAACAGAGAATCGAACTAATTAACTTTACTGAAGATAAAGTTGACACTTGTCGATCTTTATCCGAACCCGTTAGATTCTTGATTTTTATTATTGTTTTTTTTTTAATTTCAAACCAATCTGCAATAAAGTCAAATCAATTGGATGTAAAATTAAAAATAGAACTGAATAAAACTGTGTTGAGTTGGTCAGCTCAATTCAAGGTAAACATCTAGAAATTATACCGAAGGTCATTAAAAGTAGCGATTATGTAACTCTTTAAAAAAAAAAAAGAATTGAGAATTATAAGGATATTGATTGGAAATTATCAGGATATAATTTAGAGAGCAAATCAAGCGCGTAGGATACGCAAGGATCGAAGATGGACGTGAAAGAAGGCAAAAGACGAAAGGCGTAGCGCCAGAACAAAACCTGAGCGCTGCAGCCCTAAGTGGCCAAAGCCGCAGCGCTTAGGCCAGCAACCTAGCACCGCGGCGGTGAGGGCTGGGTGTCGTAGCGCTCAGCGTGATAAGTTGTTTCCCATTTTGTTGCGACTTGCTTCAGGACTCCTTAATACGACTTCCACACATTTAGAGTAAACCTTGGA
Organism: Ailanthus altissimus; assembly: GCA_946807835.1. Lineage (NCBI taxonomy): Eukaryota > Viridiplantae > Streptophyta > Magnoliopsida > Sapindales > Simaroubaceae > Ailanthus > Ailanthus altissimus. The sequence goes on from OX327693.1 coordinate 29,770,852, forward strand.
CGTCCTAAAGCCTATATAAAGGCTCTCTATTGGATTGTAAACATAACTTAGTGAAATTCAAGAGAGATCTTTGTGATCAAACATACTTTATGATTTTTTGTGAGAGAAAATTCTTAGGTTACAAGAGAGTATTCTTTACGAGTCTTTCTCATAAAAGACATACTTTATGAGTGTCTTGTGATTCAATAATATAAGAGAGTGATCTTGATCCATCGTGGGCGTTGGCAAGTTGGTGAACCATATAAATTCTTCTGTTCTTCTTCTATCTTTCTCTTTCTAGTTTCTTAATTTCTTATTATGCACTATATTGCTTAGGTTATATTGCTTGTTTGTGTGCTTCCGCTTTAACAAACTGGTATCAGAGCTTAATTTTAAGCAGATATGGCCATACCTAAGTATGAGGTAGAGAAATTCAACAGAACGAATGCTTTCAATCTGTAAAAGATAAAGGTAAAGGTGTTGTTGGTGAGCTAACGGTTAAGCTCGACATTAGAAGAGACTGCAGCTTCATCTAGTGAAGAAAAAAAGATGCAGAGTCATCTAAAGCTGAAGCAGAAAGAAGGGATATTCAAGAAAGAGCTCACAATATAATCGTTCTATCATAAGCGATAAAGTACTGTGGGAAGTAGCAGGTGAAATGACGGCAATTGGTCTTTAGAAGAAGTTTGACTCCCTTTATATGCAAAAATCATTGGCCAATAAATTGCATATAAAAAATGAGCTATATCAGCTGTTCATGTCAGAGGGGACACTAATGAAAGATCATATAGACGCCTTCAATAAGATCGTCCTTGATCTTAAGTCTATTAATATCAAGATAGAAAATAAAGATACAACAATTATTCTGCTGAGTTCATTCCTCAAGAGTTATGAGAGCTTTGTTGATACGCTACTCTACAGTAGAGAGAGTTTAACGATGAGCAATATGAAATCATTATTCAACTCAAAGTTATTAGGAAAACAGATCGAGAACAATACAAAATGTTTATCTGTAAGAGGAAGGCTCTCATATAGAGATGGAAGGAAAAATGGCTCAAGATCAAAGTCCAAGACTCCTAGGAAGTGCTATTACTGTAAGAAAGAATGACACTTTATAAAAAACTGTCCAGAGAAGAAAGCACAAGATAAGAAGAAAGCGGATGTTGCGCTAGCCTATGTGGACAGCTATAATAGCGTAGAGACACTCGTCACTACTAATGGTAAGAATACTGAATAATAGGTTCTTGATTCTAGTTGTACTTTTCACATATGCTCGCACAAGTCTTGGTTCATAAATTTCCAGCCCATTAGTGGTAGTAAAGTGTAATGGATAAAGACGTTACATGTCAGATGATGAGAATTGATAGTGTTAGACTTAGACTGCATGATGGGCGAGTGAGAGAGTTGACAGATGTTATGTATGTTCCTGACCTCAAAAGGAACTCGATCTCACTAAGGACTTTAGACTAGAATGAGTGTTCCATCAGGATCAACGAAGGGGTTTTGAGAGTGTTGAAGGGTTCCATGGTGGTAATGAGAGGAGAGAAGTACAAATATATCTATGTGCTTAAGGGTGAAGTTGTGAGTGGTTCTACATTATTCTCTGTAGATGATGAGAGTGTGCAAACTAAGTTATGGCATCTTAGACTGGCACACACAGGCGAAAGAAACCTAAAGGAGTTATTTAGTCAAAAGGCATTTGATGAGGATAAGTTCTATCCTTTAGAGATTTGTGAGTATGGTGTGCTTGAAAAAGTATATAGGGTGAGGCTTAGTACCAGTGAACACAAGATTAATGGGACTTTTGACTACATACACTCAGATCTTTAGGACCAGTTCAGATAGCTACTCGTGGTGGTGTCGACTATTCGAGGAAGTCATGGATCTATGTGTTGAAGAGCAAGAATCAAATATTTGAGGCATTCAAAACTTGGAAGGTTCTTGTTAAGAATCAGTTAGCAAAAAGTGAAGAGGTTGAGAAATAAAAATGGCATCGAATTTTGTAATAGAGAGTTTGATGGGTTTTGTGCCAAATATAGGATTTCAAGGCATAGAACGGTAAAATCAACACCACAGCAGAATGGGGTAGCTGAGAGGATGAATAGGACCCTACTTAAAAGGGTTAGATGCATGTTTACCAATGCAAAGATGTTCAAGGCATTTTGGGGAGAAGCTATAGTGACTATAGCTTACTTGATTAATAAAAGTCCCTCTTCAGTAATTAACTTCAAGACGCCAGAAGCGAAATGTTCTGGCAATCCTCTTAAGTATGACTACTTCAGAATATTTAGTTGCCCTACCTTTGTACATGTTAAAGAAGGGAGTTAGAACCTAGAGCTATCAAAGAGGTCTTCATAGGATATCCCGAAGGAGTGAAAGGATATAAAGTATAGTGTAAAGACTTGACACCACCAAAGAGTATCATAAGTCGTGACGTGACGTTCGATGAGACTACCATACTGAAGGCCTCATAAGAAGATGAGAAAGAAAAACCTGTGCCCAAAGAAGACTTAGTACCCGAGTCAATAGAAATTGAAATAAAGCCTAAAAGTAGATCTGTATGCCTCCAGATCAGCACTTCAGCAAGGAGATCCTTGAAGAAGAATCAGGAACACCAGTAAGTTCCTCCAAGCCCACCCAATGAAAAATTAGAACTCCTGAGATGGAACTTGAAGAGTACAAGCTAGCCAAAGACAGGCTAAGAAGAACGATAAACCCACTAATCAGGTATGCACGAGTATATCTAGTTGCTCATATTTTTAATTCTTCTTACACTCTTGAGTATGATGAGCCTAGAACATATGGTGAGGCTATAAAGAGTGAAAATAAGAAAAAATGACAACAGACCATGGAAGAAGAGATAAGTTCTTTTAGGAAGAATAATACCTGAAAGTTGGTGGAGAGACCTTAAAAGAAGCGAGTCGGGTGCAAGTGGGTATACAAGGTGAAATAGGGGATGCCAGGGATAGAGCTTATGAGATTCAAGGCTAGGTTAATTGTATAAGGTTTCACTCAGAGAGATGGAGTTGACTTTTATGAGATTTTCTCTCCAGTCATCAAGCTCACATCCATTAGGATTTTGTTAGCCATGTGTGCAAACCTTAATTTACATATAGAGTAGATGGATGTAAAGACAACTTCTCTACATGGAGACCTTGAAGAGACAATATACATGGCATATCTGCAAGGGTTCGAGGAGCTCAAAAAAAAAGATCATGCTTGTTTTCTGAAGAAGTCATTATATGGGTTAAAACAATCACCTAAACAGTGGTATAGGAGATTTGATAAGTTTATGATGGCTTATGGCTTTAGTAGAAGCAAGTATGATGGATGTGTGTACTTCAAGAACATAAGTTGTGGGATGATTTATTTGCTTCTATATGTTGATGATATGTTGATCGCATGTAAGAATATGGAAGAAATATAGAAATTCAAGAAGCAATTAAGTGGCGAGTTTGAGATGAAGGATTTAGGAGCAGTGAAGAGAATATTGGGTATGGATACTATAAGGAAAAGAAAAGATGTTATCTTTTTGTCTCAATAGCGATATATAATTAAAATTCTAGAGAAGTTTGGTATGTCAAACGCAAAGGCTGTCTCTACTCTTTTAACCATGCGTTTCAAACTTTCAGCAGCACAGTTGTGGACATTTGAAGAGGAGAAACTGTAGATGAGAAAAGTATCGTATGCAAGCGCTATGAGGAGCATCATGTATGCAATAGTTTGCACAAGACCAGACATAACATAGGCTGTGAACGTAGTGAGTAGATTCATAATAAATCTGGGTAAGGATCACTGGCTTGCAGTAAAATGAATTTTGAGATATCTCAAGGGGACGTAAAATCACAGGTTGATGTATAAAATGGATGAGGACAACAATAAAATGGTGAGAGGATACGTAGACTCAGATTATACAGGTGATCTAAACAAGAGAAGATCGTTGACGGGTTACGTATTCATAGTGTTTGTGTGAAGTGTATGTTAGAGATCAGTTCTACAACATGTGGTTGCACTATCTACCACAGAAGCGAAGTATATAGCTATTGGTAAAGCTATTAAAGAGGTCGTATAGTTAAAAAGTATATGCGCGGAGGTATTAGTTAGTGAAGATGTGAACATCGGTGTATATTGTGACAACCAGAATGCCATAAACCTTAGCAAGCATTAAGTGTTTCACGAGAAGTCAAAACACATTGATGTGCGACTCCATTACATTTAAGAAATTGTCCAAAGTGGTAAAGTTAGTCTAACGAAGATAACGTCATCTAAAAACTCTGCAGATATATTGATTAAGCTACTGCCCTCGGTTAAGTTCATCATATGCAAGGACTTAACCAGAGTCACTAGTTTGTGAGGGTGACCGAAGATGCAAAAATAAGAGATCGAGTTACTTTGTGGATGATTTTGAATCAAGGAGGAGATTTGTGATAATATTGATTAAAAATCATCAGAATATGATTTGGAGAGCAAGTCAAGCACGTAGGGTACACGAGGATTGAAGACGGACGCGAAATGAGGTGAAAAACGGAAGATGTGGTGCCTAGGTGTGGGTGTTGCGGTGATTAGGTCTTGGGAACTGTGGTACTTAGAACAGAATCTGAGCACCACGACACCAGGTGACCAATGTCGCGGCACCTAGGCGGGCGGCCCAGCACCGGACCATTGAGGGTTGGGCGCTGCGGTGCCCAATGCGATAAGTTATTTCCCATTTTGTTGCGACTTGTTTCATTTTCTACTTGCTTCATAACTCCTTAATACGACTCCCACACGTTTAGGGTAAACCTAAAAGGTCCTAAAGCCTATATAAAGGCTCTCTATTGGCTTATAAACATAACTTAGTAAATTCTTGGAGATGTCTTAGTGATGTTAGTGAAATTCAAGAGAGATCTTTGTGATTAAACATACTTTGTGATTATTTGTAAGAGAAAATCCTTAGGTTACAAGAGAGAGTGTTTTTCGTGAGTCTTTCTTGTAAAAGGCGTATTTTATGATTCAATAATATAAGAGAGTGATCTTGATCCTCCGTGGAAGTAGGTAAGTTGTTGAACCACGTAAATTCTTGTGTTCTTCTTCTATCTTTCTCTCTCTAGTTCTTTAATTACTTGTTCTACACTATATTTTTTGGGTTATATTGCTTAATTGTGTGCTTTTGCTTCTATAAAAATGTATGTCAATTCATAAAAATAACTCAATTCTTTTAAGGAGAAATGAATAAGAAAGAGATTCTGATAAACAAGAATAATAAAACTCTTAAGTGAAAACAAATTAGAAAAAGTCAATGCAAAATTGTAATTTAACCAAAAAATAAATTGTTAGTAAAAAAGTATCAATAATTCTTTTGGGCCTGAAAGCTGAATACCAAAATTTATATTTCCCAAAAAGAAAATCATTTAGGTAAAATTAAGAGGTTTGAGATTCTACCCAACTCATATCAAAGTTGGGAGGGTTAAGGTTATGATTTATTTTCTTATTATCGATTGACCATCAATATATTTATACTTTTTTAATTAATTCAATCTACTTAAAAGTGGTGAAATCACATGTCGATTCAGATTTATATAGTTCTTCATAATAAACTAAAAAGTTGACCAAAAGAAAAAAATATAATTAATAATTATTTAAAGGAATTACTACCATGGATTTTATCTTTATTGAACAAGATGACAACTTCAATGTCGATATTATCCTTACGAATAATGTTGTATTTCTTAAATAGTTTCCCAAAATTTTCATCTCAAATGATGTGTTAATTAACCATTGGTTGATGATATGGTATAATTGTGAATTTTAAAAATTGCACCATTTCATCACCTAACGATTACTTAACACATCAATTCAGGATGAAGTGTAGCATTACTCTTGCTGCAATGTGAATCTAATGGGGTGCATGCATGTGATAATGTCATTAAATATTTAATGCATGTCATACATACAATTACTCAGTAAAATAAAATCTAATTTTTTAAAATTAAATTAACACATACTAAATGTAAGTCTATTATAGTAATAGGATCCAAAAACATACCTTTAAAAGCCTTTAATGTAGAATTTGATTTGGAACTCACCTTGAAGTGTTCTCTTGACGAATTCTAATCCGTAATATCTAATAGGATTATAAAGCTAGAATGACAACATTTTAATTTTCCAACAAAATCAAATTCATGCAAATCAGTTCAACACTTTGAACTTTTTCTCAAATGGCCAAAATGAAGATAAAGAGTTGTATGAAACAATTTTAATATAATCTTTATATATGGTTAAAATGGAGACCTTTTTACAACATTTGTAAAGTTTATTATATGTGGCTAATGAATGCTTGACACTTGTCCTTCATGCATGAAGACAAGTGTCATATTTCATTTGCCACTAGTCATACATTAAAAACATTCATGTGCCATATGTCACACATATGGTTATACATTATGCCATTTATCACATTGCCATTAGTAAATCACTTTAACTAAAAAATAATATTTAACATTTAAATCTTGATAAGTGTGTTTCTTGAAAGATCCTGAAACAAATTCTATTTTGATCCGGTTCGCTACTTCAATACTCAATAATTACACTTCATATTGTGATACTAGCTTCTTAGGTTTATACTCATTTATCTTACAGAACTCTTCTGTAAGTCCATGAATAATACCCTATACACATGTTACAGATATTACATAAAGGTGTATTGAACTATACATGCTGAGGTCAACCATATACGTATTGGATGTGGTATAATCCTTTAACCTCATAGATTTGCTAGGGACATGAGGAGAGACAAAATTCAAGTGATGAGGAAAAAATGTTAAGATTTAGCTCAGGACCTTAAAATAATTACCTATCATTAAAATCCAACTATTTAAGTTTAAAATTGAAGTTTCTTAATTCTGAACTTTAACATAGTGACATTCTTGCCCTTGATTGCTTCTTGAATTTGTGTGAAAAATATCATCCTCTTGCAAGAAAAAAATACTCTAATGTTTAAGTTAATATTTAATTAAAAAGAGGGGTACTAGTATGTAGAGATGTCTCATAGGCAAGTAGGAGTGTGATTAATGAATTGTATGTAGGTATTATTAGAGCGAAAGCACTTACATACACAAGTATAATAATGTAGCAAACAAAATAAAAGAGAATTGAGAAGGCAATCAGAAGAAAACATACAGTAATTTATATGGTTCGACAATTGCCAATGTTCACGATAGATCAAGATATCGCTTCTTTTATTATTAAATCATAATGCATTTACAATGTATACTTTTACAAGAATCACAAAGCTCACAAAGAAGTTTCTCTCTCTAAAATGGACTTTAACATTTGCTTTCTTAATTATGTTTATGTGAGTTGTGTTATATTATAATATATTGTGATCTATTCTCGATTAAAATATAAGGCCTTTATATAGTCTAATACATCCTAAGTTAACCTTAATCCATGTTGAAACCAAAATAGGGTGTTTGAGATAACTTAAGAAATCTTAAATTCATAGGAACTTGCATTTGTCACCTCAGTAGTAGCTTTTGGGCACTATAGCGCTGTACACAGATCGTTGTAGTGCTCCAGGCTTTAGAATTTCCACTCTAGCGCTGCATATAAATCATTATAGTGCTCCACCACTGCAGTGGTGGATTTTTCAGTGCTGTAGTGGCAATATGATTCTTTGTGCTTTCAACCTTCTTCTCGCCTTCGCACCTTCCCTGTTGCTTCTTACTTATTGGCTTGACTTCAACTCTTTTCCAAGATAATTTTTAATCATCTTCTCACAAATCTCTTCTTTGATTCAAAATCATCCATAAAGATTCAAAGATCTTTCATCTCTGGATCATCATTACTTTCACATAGCAGTGACTCCAGTTAAGTCCTTGCATAAAATGCATTTAAGCGAGGTAAATGGCTTAGTTAACATTTTAGCGAGATTTTTAGATGATGCAATCTTCATTAGACTAATCTTGCCACTTAAAAAAATCTCTCTAATAAAATAGAGTCGCACATTAATGTGTTTTGACCTCTCATGAAATACTTGATGTTTTCTTAGGTGTATAACAATTTGACTATCATAATACACACCAGTTTCAATGTTTTCAATAGCCATCATCTCTGTGTAGATACTTTTTAACCACACGGCCTCTTTAATAGCTTTACCCACAGCTATATATTTCACTTCCATGATTGATAGTGCCACCACATGCTATAAAACCAACCTCCAGCACACATTATATCTAAACACCGTGAATACATATCCAGTCAATGACCTTCTTTTGTCGAGATCATTCATATAATTTGATTACACATATCCTCTTACTATTTTACCTTTATTCTCTGCTTTTTTGTACAACAAACCTTGTTCTGATGTTCCTTTGAGATATTTCAAAATTTACTCAACTGCAAGCTAGTGATTGTTCTTTGGATTTGCTATATATCTACTCATAAAACTCATCACTTGTGCTATGTATAGTCTTGTGCAAATCATCGCATAAATGATGCTTCTAACAATGTTAGCATATAGTACTTTACTCATCTGTAGTTTATCATTTTTGAATTCTTGCGACTATGCTGTCAAAAGTTTGAAATGCATGACTAAATAAGTTGGGATAACTTTTGCAATGGACATACCAAATTTGTCTAAGTATCTTGAGTATATATCTTTATTATGACATGAAGATAACATCTCTTTTTTTCCTCATAATATTTATACTCAAAATTCTATTTGCTGCGCCTAAATTCTTAATCTCAAACTCATAAAGTAAATTCCGCTCTACCACTTTCATAAAACTTCTGGCAACATTGTCAATACTATTAATCTCATTCGTGTCATTTTATGTTTTATGTATTATTTCTTAGAGTAAGTAGCCTATAGAATTGTAACATAAAAAAGGACTTGAAAATGTAAAAAAATAAAATTATAGAAATATGACTAAACGTAATAAAAATAAAACTAAAGTGTGAAGTTCATATACTTATATTTATGTGAATGTGATTTACTAGTTACTGTTCTATTGTATAGCACTATTACTTGTCTTTACCTTTGATTTTTCAATAAGTACTAATATTCCTTTTTTTAGTTATATTTTTTAACTAAAAATCACCAATTACTCCTCTAAAAGGGAATAATGTTACTTATTAAAAACATTAGAGTAGAAACTGGTAAAAATAATAAACAAGAGAAAGGCAACTAATAAATTTTCTTATTTTTAAGTCTTTGTTCAATTTAATCTTGAAGCATTTATGGTTATACGTTTTTTATTTTTCTTATTAATAGATTATTTATCGACAATTTTGGATATCAATTGGTTTAATTCACAAAATTTATTAAGTGAAGCTAAGAAGTTTGGGGTTCATGTCCTGCTCACATCAGAGTTAGGAGGGTTATGATTTATATTTTTTATTATTGATTTTGTAATACCTAAGAGCAAGATTTTTGAGGTCATAAATAGCAGGGCCAAAACGAATAAGGTGAAGTTTAGGTGCCAAAATTCTAGATTGCATAGTTAGATAAAGTTTCTTAACCCTGGTTTATTTTTATTATTGATCTTGTAACACCTAAGACTAAGATTCTTGAGGCCATAGATAGTAGGACTAAGATGGATGGGGTGAGATTTAGGTGCCAGAATTCTACATTACCTTCTTAATCAATATGAGATCTTTTGGGGAGACCTAGGAACAAAATCGAGCAGGCCTAATCCAAAGCAGACAATATCATATTGTGTGAGAGCAGGTTGTTAAAAATAGTATTAGAGTCGAACCTATCTCGTAGTGTGGGCTAATTAGCCAGCAGCCTAACTATAGATAACGCACATGTGTAGTGAAACTTTTGGCGTCTAACTCACATAGGTTAGCCATGTGTTCCTAGGAGCTTAGCAAACATGAGGTCGTGTGTCCCCTAAGGGCATAAATTGTAACACCCGAATCCAACATTCTTGATGCTATAGATAGCAGGGTCAAGATAAATGAGGTGAGGCTTTGGTACCAAAATTTCACTTCGCCTAGTTAGATAAAGTTTCAGGATAATATATGTAAAACCTCTTTTTAATCAGTATGAGGCCTTTTGGGAAAATAAAATTGTGCAGGCTCAGACCCAAAGCAGATGGGGTATCCCTTGTCTCCTGGTTAGATAAAGTTTTTGAATTATATATGTAGAGCCCCTTCTCAATCAGTATGAGACCTTTTGGAAAGATTCAAGAACAAAACCCTACAGGTCCAAACCCAAAACAGAAATATCATAATCTGCGAGCGCAAGTCATTACAGATTGGTTAATATATTCGTGCTTTCGTTCTGTTTTATTCTCTTAATTCAAAAAATCAAAAGTGTGAGCGAGCTTTGCAGACTTGGTGGTTATATTGCAATCACAATTGTTTGATTAGTTGGTGGCTTTTTGCTTCTCGTAATGTAAGTATGTAATTAATTTTTATCAACTAAAATTTCCCCTTTGATAAGAAGTGATGAATGAGAATAATTCTTTGTTAAATTTAAAATACATTGAAGTTCTCCACTTTGCTAGAATGGAATGGATTCTTATTCATTTTCCAAAATGCAATCCAAGCAAAGAATAAATGTTTCATCTTTAAAATACTTTTATAACTTTGGAATATTTAGCTTTCTCTTTGTTCCTTATAAATAGACTACAAAGCTGATTTGTTTGTATCAATATAATTTGTTGTGAAGAATTTGTTATATGCCATGGGCAGTGTCTTTGATGACAAGGATGGTATCTTTTTTTTCTCTCTATGTACACATGATTGTGATAATACATGTCAAAATTTTTAGCTCTAATATTTGGTATATATATTTATATATATATATCATATTTGTTTTAGATTAAGAATTTATCAGAATTATAATTATTGTTGCAGGGGTTACAAGATCTACTTCAGATGCACCACCAGCTCATTAAACAGTCAAAATACAATCATTTTCATTACTTTTGAAAAATGCAATAGAGAAATATGAATCTGGAGAATTTGAAGCCGGAGGCTACAAATGGTATATTTTCTTTTATCACAATATTCATTAAATCTCTTGTCTGTAAATTGTGCCATTGTGTTACGGGCGGTAAATTTATTTAACCTTTCAAAAATTATTTGACATATGTATTATATTAGTTACGTGTGGTTAAGATTTATTCCATTATTATTTTCTTTTTTTTCAACTACAGTCATATGATTATATTTACTAAGATAAGTAAAAGCTCAAATCAGGATCTAATCCGAACCTACCTCAGCTATGTTTTGTTGGGTGATTCTTAGCTTATTGTGTCCATGTTTGCAGGAAACTTGTTTTCTACCCAAATGGAAATAAAAACAAGAATGTGAAAGACTTCATCTCTCTCTACTTAGCAATGGCCAACACAAGTTCACTCCAACTTGGTTGGGAGGTCCACGCAACTTTTCGATTATTTATTTTTTTATCAGAACAATGAAAACTATTTGATACTTCAAGGTTATTATATTTTACAATCTAGTACATTTATAGCTGATAGTCACCTCTAAGCTTGTTACTTAAAATTGTGATTGTACGTACTTTTCTTTTCGTCTTTTAGCAAGTCTATATAGAGAGAGTTGCATGTTTGAATTACACTTGAGAATTTCTATTATGAGAATAATTATTAATATTTAACCAATAATTTGGTCACATTGTCATGACTAGATGGTAAGCAAAGACGATTTCATGGGCTAAAGCTTGAATGGGGTTTTGATCATTTAATCCCACTTAAAGCATTTAACGATTCTTCTAATGGATACCTCTTGGAGGACAACTGTGTTTTTGGAGCAGAGGTATTTGTTAGCAAAGAAAGAAGCAGAGGCAAAGGAGAGTGCTTATCAATGATCAAAGATGCCCCTAGTTTTAAGCACATTTGGAGGATCGAAAACTTCTCAAAGTTAGCCTCAGAATGTGTCGACTCCCAAGTCTTCAGTGCCAGTGATCACGAATGGTATCTGAGATAAGATCTCATGTTTTCTTTTTTCTTCCCTATTTTAAACAGTAATACTTCTGGTTTACTTGTAATATTTTTTTAAAAGAACAATGTTCCCGTTGCCTAGGAATTAACATGTAGATGGTGACAGAGAAGAAGCTTAATTTTTTTAAGTCAACTATTTATTTATTGTAAGTCAACTTTTTAATTTTAATTTTTTCTTTTTCATTTTGGCTGTTGCAGGAAGATACAACTCTATCCTAAGGGAAGACGTCATGGAGCTGGCAGTCATCTTTCTCTATACTTGGCTTTGGGAGATCCAACCACTCTTAGTCCTGGTTCTAAAATATACGCTGAGTTTGCGTTGCGTATCCTGGATCAAGTGCAGGCCAGGCACGCAGTTGGTAAAGGTAATACTAATATTTAAACAAAACTTACAGCTTTAATACAACAAAATACTTTCTTTTTTTTTCTCTCTCATAATATGGTTATGAGTCATTGTAGGAAAGCCAAATGTAGATAAGTTTACTATTTTCATTTGTTCTGGCAGCCAATTTCTGGTTCAGTGCCTCAAGCCAGGAATCTGGGTGGGCAAGATATGTTTCATTTGGCTACTTCAATCTATCGAGCAGTGGCTGTTTAGTCAAAGATGTGTGCTTGGTGGAAGCAGAGGTGACAGTCCATGGGACAAGCAGTGCTCTGTGATAGTTAAGCATTCGTAATAACAAAATTGGAATGTAAAATAATTTGTTCTGTCTATAAAAAGAAAGCCAATTGGCTTATAAATGATAAGATTGCCATGAAGTATGGTTGAATGTTCCATCATTGGACGTGGTGTAATCCCTTAACCTCATTGATTTGCTCGGGACATGAGGAGAGATAGAATTCAAGTGTTTAGTGGCAAAATTTTCCAGTTAAAGAAATTTTATGGCTAAAATTTCTATTACGGTGATAGAGTTTAAAACTTGCAGGTAGGCTTGGGCATAATCGATTCAGTATTGTTTTAGCTTGTGATCAACTCAGAATCGAACTAATTAGTTTTAGTAAAAGTGGAATTGGTCCTGATTGATTTTTAGTTGATCCAAATTGAACCGGTTTAATTCTTGAATTTTATTAAAATTTTATTTTGTTTTATTTTATATTTTAAGCTATGTTGTAATAGAATCGAATAATCCCAAATAGAATTAAAAGTGGATTTGACAGAAATAAATCAATTTAGTCTATTTAATTCACATCCTTCAATAATTACTTGATATATTATTTTCTCTGAAAATAAAAATTCATTATTTGGAAAAACAGAAGCATAACAATTACTAGCAACAGTATAGAAAATATTATTTGAAAAAATTTAAAATACCATTTAAACAAGACAGTATTGTTCTTTTCAAAATTCCTTTCATTGACTTTCTTAAATAAACCAATGGAATAGAACGAATATTTGATGTTATGAGATGTACTGATGGTGTGAGGGTCTCATTTGCTACACTTTTACTTGAGGGTGGGGCATACCATTGATGGAGTTTGATTTCACGTAAATATAAGGAAATGATTAGTTAGGCTGATTTTTGTAAAGAGTTTAATGCTAAATTCTTTCCTATGGTTTATTAAGACATTTAGGCTAGTAAGTTCTTTGAGCTAGAGTAGGGATTGATGACAATGGAGGAGTATGAGAACTAATTTATAAAATTATTGAGATTTACCCAATATGTAGTGCAGAATGAGAAGAATAAATGTAAGAGATTTGAATAGGCCCTTAAAGGCAATATCAGGATAGCAGTCACAGTTATAGGGCACAATGATTATAGTGAGTTAGTCGGGGTTGCAATAAAGTTGAGAGAAGTTTGGCAGAGACCCGTAGAGTACAATCATTCAAGTAGATCAAGGCCAAAGTTGGTCAGCTGATGAGCTTAATAGTGATAGAACACCTAGAAGAGAGACAACCTATACAGGATATTGGGTAGTCAGCACCTTAATCAGAGCCCTATGTTATTAGGAGAGTAAAGACAGAGTTCTAGTTAGTGTAGTTAAATTAGAAGATATTCCTATAAATAGAGATTGTTCAGATGTATTTCTCGAAGAACTTCTAGGTTTGTCACTAGATAGAGATGATGATTTTGTTATTGATTTGATTCTAGGCACAATTTCTTTCTTTAAGGCACTATATGGAATGACCCATTCAAAATTAAAAGAGTTGAAGACTTAGCTATAAGAATTGATATATAAGGGTTTTATTAAACTTACTGTATCACTATAGGGAGCACCAATATTGTTTGTTAAAAATGATGAAACCTTGAGATTATGCATTAATTATCCTGAGTTGAATAAAGTCACTATAGGTAACATGTACCCACTTCCTCGCATTGATAATTTATTTTATCAGCTACAGGGTGTTTATGTTCTCTAAAATTGATCTATGGTTAGGGTATCAACAACTAAGGATCAAGAATGTTGACGTGTCTAAGACTGCCTTTAGACCTTGGTATAGGCATTATGAGTTTCTAGTAATGCCATTTGTGTTTATTATTACTCCTCCTGTATTCATAGATCTTATGAATGAGGTATTTTGTCCTTATCTGGGTCAGTTTGTTATAGTATTTATTGTTGACATTCTTATTTATTCACGGAGTACAAAGAAGCATGCAAAGTACTCGAGGGTAGTGTTGTAGACTTTAAGAAATAACAGTTATGTGCTAAGTTTAAGAAATGTCAATTCTGGTTAGATAAAGTTACATTTTAAGACTGATATTAGTTGATGAAATTTATGTGGACCTCAAAAAATTAAAGCTGTGGTAAATTGAGAGTGACTAATTAGTGTGATTGAAGGTAGAAATTTCCTTCATCTAGCAGATTATTACTAGAGGCTCTTTAAAGATTTCTCTAAGATTTCTGCACCATTAACAAAGTAGACAAAAAATAATGTATCAGTAGTATTTGCATTGAAGACTAGAAACCATTATTTATATAATGTCATATGTTAGATATTTACTAATCACGAAAATAGAAGTATTTGTTCACACAAAAAGGTTTGAATCTGAGACAACGAAGATGGTTAGAATTGATTAAGGATTATGATTACACTATTAACTATCATCCAAGCAAGACTTATGTGGGGAAAAATGTACTTAGCGGGAAGTCTCTTAATTCTTTAGCTCATTTGAGAGTTATTTATCTTTCTCTATTTGTTAAATTGAGATCTATTGGGGGTTGATTTGTTAGTGAATAAATTTAGAGTATTTCTAGAGCATTTTCGGGTTAAGCATATATTGATTGATCAAGATCCTAACATTTTAAGCGAGAGGTAAGAAATAATATGTAGATTGATTTATCATTAAAAGCTGATGGGATATTGGTTATCAGTAACGAGTTTTTTATACAGAATAACTCAGAATTAAAGAAGCAGATTTTAGAAAAAGCTCACATCTCAGCTTATGCTACGCATCCTAGCAACACTAAGATGTATTGTACTATGAGAGAATATTATTGGTGGTATGGTATGAAAAGAGAGATTGCATAGTTTGTATCTTACTGCTTGATTTATCCGCAAGTTAAAATAAAACATCAGAAACTAGTAGAATTATTTCAACCACTTCCAATTCCAGAGCAGAAGTAGGAATATATCACCATGAATTTTGTTGTTGGACTTCCATATACTTAGAGTATTCATGATAGTATTTGGGTAATTGTTGATCGATTCACGAAGTTTGCTCATTTTATTTCATGTAAGATTTCATACTTATTAGAAAAGCTGGCTTATTTGTATGTGAGTGAAATGTTATGGTTATATAGGGCTTCAATGTCTATTGTATTAGATAGAGATTCTTGATTCACTTATAGATTCTGACTTAACTTACAGAAGGCCTTAGGCACTAAGTTAAAATTTAGTATAACTTTTTATCATCAGACAAATGAGTAGTAAAAACAAACTATACAAAAATTATAGGATATACTCAGAGCCTATGTATTGCAGCTTAAGGGTAATTGGGATGATTATTTACTATTGATGGAGTTTTTTTATAATAACAGTTGCTAGTCTAATATTCAGATGGCTCCTTATGTAGCTATATATAAAAAAATGTAGAAATTCAATTTGTTGAGATGAGGTTGGAGAGAGAAAACTATTAGGTCCAGAGATTATCCAAGCTACAAGCGAGAAGATTAGAATTATTAAAGAGAGACTCAAAATAGCTCAAGACAGACAGAAGAGGTAAGAAAATAAATATTATACACAACTTGAGTTTGTAGTGGGTGATAAACTCACCAGCAAGTATTGTATAATAAAACTATTCCACTAGTTAAAGTCTTATGAACGAATCATGTAGTAGAAGTGGTTACATGAGATTGTGATGATCAAATGAGAACTCATCATTTGCACTTATTTTAGATAAGTATGTGAATTTTAAGGGCAAAATTCTTATAAGGGGGAGAAATTGTAATACACGTAACCAAGCATAAGGCATTTAGCCTTTTGTTTTGTCATCCACGTAGGATGTAAATCATAAAATGGGGCTTGATGGCATTTTTTAAAGTAGATTAAATGAAAAAAATAAATGGTGAGTGGTTACGTGATTAACATGTGGACTATAGGTATGCATGTGGTGTTGGCTTCTAAGTGGTCTTAAGGGCAGCCAATTTATTATATAAGGTGAAATGTTTTGCTTCAATTGAAGTTTACAGAAGAAAGAACAAAATTGAAACAGAGAGGAAAAAAATGAGAAGAGAAAAGAAAAAGGATGTCAAGAGAGAAAGAAAAGAAAAAGAAAGAGAGAAAGAAGTTGAGAAGAAAGAAAAGAAGAAAGCCGAAAGAAAATAAATAGGAAACAAGAAAATTACAGGAAATGAGTTTGGGGAGATGGATTTATATCCAATGACTCAAAGGGTGATATCTTCCTAAAATTAGAAAACTGTTATTTCAATTTTTATGATACCTATCGGTACTAACAATGTATTTTTACACTTTATGATATAGGAGGAGTATCGATAATTGGTAGACCCTAGATTTTCGATCTAGTTCAGAATTAGCGCAGTTTTGTGAGTGGATAACTATATATATTTTATATGCCTTTAATACAACATTTTATATTTTAATTACACGTTATCATATTTATTCATTATTTATTTTAGACAAATAAATATTTATGCTATTTAATATATTCAAAAATATTTTAAAATTTATTATAGTATCGTTTATGATTTTGTTCAGTATAAAAATATTTATTTTAAAATAATTATGCTTTCATGATATTCTATAGCAATAGTTTTCGAGCCACCATATGCATACTCTCCCCTTTAGTGTAGTTACTTTACGCATGTGTTAGACCAGTTTAGTTTGCTCTGCCTAAGCGATGCAGCATTTCGCTGTGTTATACCAGCTCAAATCCTCCAGTTCGCCTGGATACAAGTTTGGTGTGATTTTTAGTATATATATAGCTAGAGCTACATTATATATATTAAGCTTTAAAATAGATTGCATGTTAGTTTATTGTTCCAAATTTTCATATTTCTAGTATCATGTTATGATTTTATGTTTTTAGCAACTCATGTTTTCAATACAATTTTAATAATTACTCAGGATACAGTTTCATAATTATTTTATATTATGTATTTCTACATACATTATTTATATTATTATTATCATTATTAATAAATTATTGGTAAAAACTATTATTTACAGTACATATAAAGTATATAATATTTTTAGATTATGTCCACTCATTGAGTCACAAGCGCACTATTTTTCTTATATTTTTCTCATATTGTTGCAGATATTTGTGCGATGTGATACAATCCTCACATTTTGAGATTGACCCACGACACATATAGTTGCATAAGTTATTATGTTTTGTAATTTGTTTACACGTGTACACTTTTATTGAAGCACGTAATCTTGTTATATCAGATGCAATGATTGAAAAGTAATGATAATCCCATGTCATTGCATGATCCGCCTCAATTCTCAAAGAGAACTCGGTTCGGCTCCTGACAATACCAAAGTCTTGAACAAAGAAATAACACAATTATAGTGCTTGTTCTTAGAAAGGCACCAAGCAAAACATTGAATGAAGAAATGAAAGGCGTAGGGCACATATAGATGATTTGATTGAAAGATAAACTAGCTTCATCAAGACTGAACTTACCTGATTTGCACTTTTCTTTGAGGAATATACGAAGTGGGCTTTGTTTTATTTGTAGATTTTGTGTCTTTTCATTTTAGGATTATGATGAGACTTTATTTTTGGAAATTGAAGTGGAAGAGTGCTAAAATTGTATTGGTGAAGTTGAAAGTGTCATGTTTAAAGTTGTCTCTGAAGAAGAATATGAATGACGCGGTGAGAATTTGAGAACCATTGATCTGTTAGTGTAAGCTTCAAACACGGATTTTGCCTTTTAATCAAGTCGAGGAAGAAGATTAAACGGGTGGGTTTAGACCCGAACTTGATACGTATATTATCTCTTTCTTATAGGCTCCAAAAAATTATGACAATTCAATTCTAGCCCAATTTATACTTTTTTTTTGGATCAAAATTCATAAATGAATTAAGATGAGAAATTGTCCTCAATTACACAATATTCTATTTGTTGAGGAACTTTTCCATACCAAATAATTTTAGAATCTAAATTGAGGGCCATATGAGCCAATTCATGCACCACCCTGTTGGATGAGCGATGATCATGGATAAATGAGCAAGGAGCGAAGGATGAGGCTATTGTCTTAATGTCATGCAGGACTAACCCTAATTCTGAGGAGGAGAGGGAGCAATTATTGATGTCTTGGATGACTCCCGCTGCATCTGAACTCACTTCAAGGGTAGAAATACCTAGTAGCCTAACCAGTTGAAGACCCTGAAGTAAGGCCAAGGCTTCAAGGATGTCCATCGGAGACTTTACATTAATAGGAATAGAAGAGGAGGCCAAGATAGCTCCATTGTAGTCACGTATCACCACCCTTAGCCTGGCCTTAAGGTGTTTTGATGAAAGGCCTACATCAATGTTCAGTTTAATGGACCCCAGCCTAGGGGCCATCCATGATCTGCACGGAGGTATATGAGTATTAGAAGTAGGGACATGGATCGTCATAAGCTCGGTCCTATAACATTTCGCCTAACGCAGCACATCAAACATTGTGAGCACATTTTGTTCCAAAACAAACTAGTTTTTGATAAATCAAAGTCTCCAGAAAAGTATTAGCAGCATCTCAAAATCATCAGACGGTAGGCACACTTAGCACTCAATCAAATGATCCAATATGGGTGTATTATAGGAAATGCAAAGGCCATTCATGAAAGGATATGATTGGCATACTTTCTGTAGTGCTTCATAGAGCCATATTGCGTGAATGATGTTTTCAGCTCATTTGGCACAACGACTATAGGAGTCATCAATAGGGACGTGGTGTCTTCTGAGGTTATAGAAAGTAGGGATCCAACTATGAGATATTCTTTAAGTAAAGTGTTTGATCTTTTGGGGAAGTTTTAAACTATATAAGAACTGCCACCAATTACGGGTAACAACATTGCTATTGCTAGGAGAAGCATAATTAGGAGCAAGAGAAAGCTAATAACAATTTTTAACAGAATATTGTTCATGCTTGTCGAAATGCCACATAAGTGAGTCGCTAAGAAGGTTCCATGAGTACGAGCATGGAATGCTTAATATAAAGTTACCTTCTTCTTTCGGGAAAGAATTTTGTATAAGTTCTCGGTTCTAGTATCCTGAAGGATGAAGCAGATCAGCCACTAATGAGTGTTCTGGAAGTGTGTGAGGGAATAAAGGTATAAAATACAAAGGGCGAGGAAGTAAGTGATTATGGTAGACTGAGATTGATAAGCCATCACCAATACGCCAACGGAGACCCTTTAGGAGCAATTTTTGGTCTCATAGGATGCTTTTCTAGACAGTAGAATCAGAGTGTTTAGGGTGTACCTGCAGGAGTGAAGAGTTAGGAAAGTAAATACTTTGGAGGGTTTTTGCAACCAGCGAGTTTGGGTTGGCGATCACACGCCAGCCCTACTTAGCCAAAATAGCTTGGTTGAAGGAGTTCAAATCCTTAAATCCAAGCCCTCAATCCTTCTTGTGGCGGCACAAATAATTCCAAGGACACCAATGAACTTTTCTCTTGTTTTCATCATCGCCTCAAAAGAATCTAGCATAAAGTCTATGAATCTCCTAGATAAGATTCTTTGGAAGTCTGAATAGATTCATAATATAGGTTAGAATAGCCAGAATCACTGATTTAATAAGCACCTCCCAGTCACCATTTAAAAAAAGATGTTTCTTCCATCCCTTTAATTTGTTTCATACTCTTTCTTTGATGGCACCAAACAGATTCTGCTTATTCTTGCTAGAAACACAAAGGAGGCCCAAATATTTGTTATGGTGAAGGACCTGTAAGACTTCAAGATATTGAGCTAGTAGGTATGCAGATAACCTCGAAATAAATCTACTAAAACAGACGACAAATTTTTGGTAATTAATCCGCTGGCCAGAGGCAGCCTCATAGGATCGCAGAATCTCCAATACAGAATTGCAATCGTTCAGAGATGCTCTTGTAATAATAAGGCTATCGTTAGCAAAGAATAAGTGGAAAATAATTGGGCCTGTTCTCTTAAGCTTCAGCCTATATAGGACCCCCTGTTGGTCAGCTGAATTAAAGAGGGCCGAGAGGCCTTCGGCACAAAAGAGAAATAAATAAGGGGGATAGAGGGTCACCTTGGCAGAGACCACGAAAATGGGAGATATTACCATGCGCCACACGATTAATAACAATAGAATAGGAGACCAAAGAGATACATCGGTAGATCATTTGGCACCAGCTATCGGGAAAGCCCAACCTATGCATCATAGCCATAAACAAAAGGCCACTCCACACAATCATAGGCCTTAAACATGTCTACTTTCAAGCCCAAGTAGTTTTCACCAGAAAATCTATTTCTTTTAATAGCATGGAGACTTTCGAAACCGATTATTGTATTGTCAGTAATAAGGCGTCCTGGGATGAAAGTGCTTGGAGATTCTAAAACCACCTAATTCATAACATGCCACAATCTATTGGAGTATACTTATATAAGCCTAATTTATACTTATATTCACCAAAAAGAAATTTAAACATGGAGTATCGATTTATTATTTACAGTAATTAGAAAATTATAATAATTTATTTCTTTGAATTTATAATTTATTGTTACTGGGCTACCCATTAATGAATTTAATTAGTTTCTTCTTATGTGAAGAACACTAATAAAATTGACAATTAATCCCACAATTTTCTTGTGGCAATTAATAATTGTTGGTAACAGTGGTTCCATAATCACCTCTGCTTCAACCACGCACAAATTATTTACTATACAACCATTGTCAGGTCCATTCAAGTGACTCAATGAGACTAATCTTGAGCAACCCCATTCGGAATCGAGATACTGGACTAGATTTTATCTATAAAAGGAAAAAAATTTAGAAAAATATGAGGTTATTTGAATTTGTCTCCTATAATCACTACAAGAAAAAGTATTCGCAAAAGGTTTTTGTGACGGTTTTGCGATGGCTAATTAGCCGTCGCAAATGCGACCATCGTAAATTTTTGCGACAGTCGATTAGCCGTTGTAAAAGACCCTTTTGCGACGGCTACTTAGCCGTCGCAAAAGAATTAGATTATAGTAAAAAAAATGCAACTGTCGTGTAACAGTTGCAATATTTTTAATAGTTTGTTTCATATATAAATTTAAAAGTAAAAGGGAAAGAAATTATAAAGATGATTAAAATAATTATTAAACTAGCGTGTGTCAATTAAACAAATTTTTACTTGAATGAATTACTATAGAAAATAGATATGCATGCAAATGGAACAAAGAAAGTTGCGTATTAGGCGGAGAAAAATCAAGACATACCTTATTCAAAGAGTCATTTTTTCTTTTCTCCTCTTTTAGTTGGATATAACAAGAGTAACTTAAAGAAAGTTATATAAACATCTCAGCAACCACTAAATTCCAGTTAGCTTATTTGACCGCAAGAAAAAAATGTATTGTTAAATGCTTCTCTAACAAACATCTCTAATTTATGATTTAAAAGAAAAAAATAATAAAACTATTTAGCCAGACATTGGAAAAAGAAATGTTTTTAAGTTTAAACTAACAGAAAATCAACTAACAGCAGCAAAAATGAAAAAAAAAAGCAAACAAAAATGTTTAAATTTTCTTTACTAATCTATTTTTTCTCAGCAACCAAACACGGGACAATGACAATTAACAGATAGACCAATATGGACCTTGCAATGCCTGCTTGGAGAAGTAACGTAAGTGCTTCTAAGTTTAAACTAACTGAAAATCAAATAGCGGCATAAAAATGAAAGAAAAAGCATACAAAACAATTGTTTAAATTTTCTTTACTTGTCTAGTTTTTCTCAACAATCAAATAGAGGATAATGACTATTGACAGATAGATTGATAAGGACCTTGCTTGGAGAAGTAACTCATGCTTGCCGACTATAAAGGAGAAGTGCGACACGACATCGTTCTGTCATCGACCGCTCGAAACTTGAACTCCATTGAACTGTAGATAAAGATCAAAATCGAGAGTTAGAGAAAGAGAGGTGGTTTGAGAGAGTGGAAAATTTAGTGACGTGCTCTTTTAGAATAGGGGATGATAAAGAAGAACATTTATACACGCCTTAGCGTGGTTCGTGGAATTTTGTGCTTTCTTGGTAAAGTTGATAAAGACGAAGTCATTTAAAGAAGAAAACAAAAATATAAAGAAAAAAAAATGTATCGAACCTAGAACCACATTCAAAAAAACTGGGGCTCCTCCATTAGCTAAGACGGCTTAGCACTTTAGAATTATTTTAATATTTTTATTTGCAACGGCTAATTCAGCTATTGCATGAGTAGTCGTAAATACCCATCTTTCTTGTAGTGTGAAAATTGAAGAGTGGTTACAGAATGGATATATGCAAAGCATGCTTCATCAGAGAAATATTTTAGAGGAATAATATTTGACCACATTTTGACCTTAAGAAGTGACCATCACCAAAGCTTGGTGATCGTCGGCTTGCTTTTTAATCTGGTCCAATCGTGACTTTAAAGGATTCGACTTGAGATCTCTGGATAGATCCAATCTCAGACGAATCTAATCTCAAACCCTAAAATTAAAACAAAAATCACAAATCAACAATATTTCATACGACCTATACACTTAACTTTCATACTAAATAAGAAACAAATGGCGCAAAAAGTAGAAAAATAAAAATAAAAATAAAATTACTATTTAAGTAAAAAAAATAATAGAAGTTATGTTTTCATTTTCATGTATGTACTTATGGAGTTGTGGAGATCGTGAGAGTGAGTGGGAACTGAAGATGAAAGAGAGATTTCAGAAGAAGAAGACAACGATAGTATTGGCAGAGGAGAATATTCGCATGGTGAAGTCGAAGCCTCTGATCGTTGTAGCTTCGGTACGTGCAGTTCGGTGGTTCGCCATTCTGATTTTCGATGAGCAGGGTGAATGGAGAATGAGAAAAGAGAGATGGAGAATGAGAAAAGGTGAATGGAGTAGCTGTGTTCACTTGTTTCATTAAATAATGTCATTTGCGACGGCTAAAATAGCCATCGCAAAACTCGTCGCAAATGGCCGCACTTCTAGTAGTGAATAAGGCTGTTTATGAATTATGATAAGAGAAAATTACATAATTTTAACTGAAAGAACATTTAGATCTTCATGGTTTTAAACATATTTGACGAGACTCTCATTTGTTAATGAATTCTATTTGTTTGCACGACGAAAGGCTAGCAAATTGATCATTATTCTATTATATCTTAATGATGTAAGCATACTAACGTGCTTATAAATTAAGTGTGATTAGAAAACGTAAATGGAGTTGTCAAAATGAACGGAATTCACTAACAAACAGGAGTCTCGTTAATTATTTTTGAAACTTAGAATTTAGATGTCCCTTTGACTAAACTTTAGAGGTCTAATAGTCTTTTTCTTGTAGAATGCATACAAAAAGTTAATAAAATCTTTTACTTTTTATTATAACAAGAGTTTTAATAATTCATACTTTTACAAACTATATATGTGTTTGGTATGTACTTGATCAGTGATACGCAATGTGAATTCTGCTAATATTTTAAAACCAATTGTGATAGTTGTTGAATTCACCGTCGCCAAGTAAATAGAAAGATGAGTGTCAGTTCCATTTCCATGTTTCTTTGCATAAACCATTAACCTCTTGAAAGAAACCAACATGGTAAGTTAAGCCTTTGCTAGCTCTTTGAAGTCACGATCGAATATAGTTGTGTCTTTGCAAGGTCTATGGAACTTTGTCTCAATAAACATGAATGTATAAGAAGTGATAGTATGATTCATTTATTTTTTGAATTGTTTTAGTTAAGTGATGAGTTGTTCTAATAATGGCGGGTAAAAGGCAAAAATATTTGTACAGAAAGGTCACTCTAATTAATAAGTTAAGTTTTTAGGTGTAGTTGCCCTCAACGGGTGATATCATGGCCAAATCCTAAAGATTGATTTATTGGTGTGTCATTCAAAAGGTACCCATTTGAAGCATCTTTGAAATCTTTCAGTGGGATAAAATTTTCAAAACCCCATTCATCCATCATTAATCAATGAAAGCGTCTTTCCTTTCCCGTGGCATCTACCACGTGCGGTTAAAATCATTAGAATTGTTTTTCTTGATAAGTACAATTTTATTCTCATATTTTAAGTGAATTAATATTTTACTCTGATTTGATTTATAATATTTAATTTTGTCATAATTTATTAATTTTTACCTTTAATTTTAATGATAGAAGAGTAAAAATATAATCTAACTACACAAATAAATTACCCATTGAACACATGACAAAATATGATTAGTACTTTTAGACACGTGTCACCATGTAATTGGTTTATTTTTTTACAATAATTTGTAAATAAATTAAATTATACAAAAAAAATTAAAAACAAAACTGGCACTGGGTGATACGCCGACAATAAAAATTTATTAAATTTACATCATTGAACTCCATTTTTCTTAATTTACACAGTGGTTGGATTATTTTTAGTAAAAAAAAAGACTCGAAAATGGTCCAAAATAGAGGAGAAAATGGTAAAAAATTTATCATTTTTAATAAATTTTTATTGTCAGCGTATTGCCGAAAAAAGGTGGCAGGTGGTCAGCCAGCCGTCGTTTTTCTGCGATAGTGCCAGTTTTTATTTTTTTTTTTTTAATTTATTTTATTAATAATATAACTAATTATACGATGACACGTGTTATTTGTAATAAATCATATAATGACACGTGTCCATTTATATATATATATATATTTTTATGTGTTATTATTAGTGTAAAATAGTAAAAATATATTAAATGTAACTTTTTCATTCAAATTGACGGCAAAAATTAACAAAATAAGAAAAAATTAGATATTTTAGATCTAACCGGGATAAAGTTGTTAATTAGCTCAAAATATGAGGGTAAAATTATACTTATCCCATTTTTTTCCACATAATTTGTATTATACGGTGAGAAAAATGATATTTTAGTCCTTGATTTCATAGATATATACCAATTTAATTCTCTATATTCTAATAAATACCACTCTTTTGCCCTTGAAAAGTCAAAAAGATAAATTCATTAATTACATAATGAATAAAATAAAATAAAATTTTAGAAATATAATAAAATAACATGTGTTATAACATGATAAGTTAATGATGACACGTGTGAATGTATAATTGGTTAATATTTATAATAAATATATTTTTTGAAAGAATAAATATTTTTAAAAATAAAATTAATAAATATATATTTTTAATAAAAGGATACGTATCATAATATAATTAGTTATAAATGATACATGTCAACATGTAATTGATTTATATTTTTAATAAATATATATATTTTAAAAATATTTTTAAAAATAAATTAATAAATATATATTTTAAGTAAAAAAACACATGTCATTTAAATATATCTCATTCAAATATGTCATTTTCAAAGGTGGAAAATAAAAGATAAATATCTCATTCAAATATATGGATTCATAGATATTTGGACTTCTAGCAAATTAAGATTTATTTATATTTCGGTAGAAAGTATCCCTAAAGTAAAAGTTCAACAAAACTCTACAAATAATTCCTATGGTAGAAGATACTTTTTTGTTTTCTGATTTTTTTTTCAGGTTTTAGTTTTATTTTTGTTGAATACTAAACTTGTTTAATGATCCAAATTAATGACCCAAACCCAAATCAATTCCATGGAACCTTAATCCAATCTATGAAAGCTTCTTAAGTTAGGTAAATGATTGATTGATTAAGAGGATACTTGTGTGGTTTTAATTTAAAGAGATTTAGTTAGGTAAATGGACACTTGTGCGGTGTAGATTAAAATGATGTGTATCACTTTGTTTAGTGTAGATTGATTAAGAGTTAATATAATACCTCTTAAGTTTCAGCATTGACAATAAGTGAAGTGTGAAGAGTGCAAGAAGTGACAAAGAGAAATAACGGAAGCAAAGCTTCTAAGAGTGTCCAAAATAGCTCTTAGAGCTTTGTTTATGTGAGAAAAAAATCTGAGAGTGTTTAATAATTGTATTTTGTGTTTTCCATCTCTTTGTAATATTCCTTGTGGTAATAATATAAGTTCTTTTGTGTGAAGCTCAATTCTTCTCCAACAAAGTAGTATCAAAGCTAAGGTTACAAAAGCTCGAGAAAACAAGACGGTGCCACAAAAATCACCAAAAGAAGACGTTCAAAGCTTCGTCATGCTTCATCAAAAGTTTTTACAAAATTTAAAGGTATGGCTAGTAATGGTATATTATCCTTTCAAGTCCCTACACTCAACAATAATAACTTTGAAAATTAGATTATTAAGATGAAGGTCTTTTTAGGCTCCCATGATGTTTGGAAAGTTGTTGAAAAAGGTTTTAAGGAGGCATAAGATGATGCCACTTTAACACAACAACAAAAAGAAAGTTTAAAGGATTTAAGAAGGAGAGACAAGAAATCTCTCTACCTCATCTATAAAACATTGGATGATGACAGTTTTGAGAAGATTTCAAGTGCAACTTCTGCTAAGCAAGCATGGGAGAAGCTTTAAACCTTTTACAAAAGAGCGGAACAAGTAAAAAAGACCTCCTATTGTCTAGGTCACCTGCATAATCTAAGTCTACATAACCTTTCACTATTTTACCACATGTGCCAACCTTTTTAAACAACAAACCATAATGTGACGTCCCCTTTAGATATATAAGTATCCATTTCACGACCATCTAATGCTCTTTTTTAGGATTAGCTATATATCTACTTATAATACTCATCGCTTGAGCTATATCCAGCCTTGTGTAAACCTGATTATACATGATAAAACCCACAACACTAGTATAAGGTACCTTAAGCATATATAGTTTTTCTTCGTCAGTTTATGGTGATTGAGATGCCGATAGTTTGAAATGCATTGCCAATAGAGTTAACACAGATTTGGAATCCCTCATTCTGAACATATTAAGAACTTTGAGTATATACCGTTGTTGAGACAAGAAAATAACATCACTACCCCTCACAATATCTATCCCTAAAATTCTTTGAGCTAACCTCAAATCTTTCATTTCAAACTTACCACCTAACTAATATTTCTAGCTTATGTGTCTATTTAATATCCTTACAAGCAACTAACATATCATCAACATATAGAAGGAGATACATACGCTTACCATTATTCAATGCTTTGAAGTATACACATCCATCATACTTGCTCATTATGAAGCCATAATACAGTGTAAAATCATCAAATCTCCTATACTATTGTCTCGGAGATTGGTTCAGCTCATATAAAGACTTCTTTAGCAAACAAGCATAATCTTCTTTGCCCAGTTCTTCAAAACGTTTTGGTCGTGCCATGTATACCTCTTCTTCAAGCTCACCATGAAGGAAAGCTATCTTTGCATCCATTTGTTCAAAATGTAATTTCATATTTACTCACATGGATAATAAAATACGAATGGATGAGTGTTTTACAATAGGAGAAAAGATTTCATGAAAATCAACCCCTTCTCTTTGTGTGAAACTTTGTGCAACAAGCCTAGCCTTGAACTTTGTAGCTCAACACTCAGAACCACCCTCAACCTTGTAAACCCATTTGCAGCCGACTAGCCTCTTGTTCTTTGGTTCACCACCAAATTTCAGGTCTGATTCTTCTTAAGAGAAGTGAGCTCTTCTTCCACAATTTGCTGCCATTTAACACACTTTACACTCTCCACAGTTTTATCATATGACTTTGGTTCATCATATTCCATAGTGTAAGCAGTGTTAAATGTATATGCTATCAAATTCGCATGTACGTACTTGCTAGGTGGTCAAACAACTCTTCTTTGTCTATCTCTAGCCAGCTGGTACTCTTCAAGTTCAGCTTCAAAAGTGCTAGACTATAGTAGTGCTATTTCAGAGGAAATTTTAGGTTCTTATTCTTTATGTGTTGCATCATTTAAGTGTTGACCTATAAGAATATTGACAGGACCGGCCTTGGAACCCTCTAAAATAGATCCTAGTAAGCCCTGCCTGGCACCTCAACGAAAGCTCGTCAAAGTCTAACTACCATAATTAGAAAATTCCGCAAAGCGAACCATTTTTAATTCTTTCTATTACTAACTAAATCTTAGAATATTAGTGAAGATAATTTTACCACTTTTTTTTTTTAAAAAAAGGATAGAGATTCCTCTATTTTTCTAAAAATCCCAAAAAAACACAATTTGCAATAAATCATACTTCTATTTCAAATAGTTTTCTCAACTACTAAATAGGACCTCTAGTCATTTTGGAATCAAATCCAAACTCAACACAGTAATTTTATTTCAATTCACAAAAATTAAATTATAAGATAACTAACAAACTAATAAAAGGTGAAAATTGTCACTATATTACAAAAATCATTTCTCATTTGTTCAAAACATGTTTACAAGATGCACAAAGTCTATACTACTATGGAGAAAATAAAAAAGTACTATTCAACACATTTACATTTACATTTACAAAATGATTGTTTGACTTGGTCTACTAATCCGATGTAGAAGAACCAGTAACCTGCGTACTGAAGCCTGCACTTGAAAAGTGTTTTAAAAAATATAAAATACAAACGGGTGAGCTAAATGAGCTCAGTGAGTGCTTTTATAACTTTCAGTAAAAACAAGATTTTATATAAATATTAAATTCTGAATATTGCCTAAAACACGCTTTTCAAGCTATTATAAAACTGTAAAACTATTTCTAATAATCATATGCTGATAAAATCCTATTGAGCGGTTTTTTATTAATGATTTCTATAAACAATTGCCAGAATCTATAAAACATAGTAACTAACATGTACATATATAAATACATGATATGTATTTGGTATCTTAAAAATTGGTAAAACCCTTACTTGACCATTTTCTTTCTAAACTGCACCAAATAGTAAACCTAAAGCTTTATACTCACGCAACATCTAAACTAGCACCACACAACGTGAGTAAGTCCTAGGGCATCTAAACTAACAATACGCACTGTAACATCTAAAGACATCTCACTGGCTATGCAGCAAAATTTTACATCGCCTACATATAGCGAGATAATACCCAATACACAGAGTGACTCACATGAATTGACAACCCAATTTCTCGGAGTTAGTGACACACCCCTCAATACTTGCCTATGCATACGGGATATACCGACTGGATCTTAAACTATCACCACACTGTAAATCTAAGGGTATCAATGGCCTTTAAAAACTAATTTAATAATTTAAAAGAACTGTTTCTCAAACTAAACATAGAAATTCATAATTATAACAGTATACCAAAAATTGTAAATCATGCTTATACATTTAAAATCACATAAACATAAAATTCTAATATGATAAAACATATTGAACAAAAGATAAACAATTACATATTTTCACTCATTAAATGCTCCAAGCTCAATTCTTCTCCGAAAATTTTTCTTCTTTTACCGCTCTCGGTTTTCTTCACCTACATGTCACAAATGACATTCAAAACCTTTACTAATGCTAAAATTACATCTAAACTAGTAAGCGCCCTAATCGGCGTACAATGCCCGGATGGACTCTAATTTCCATTTTCATTTTAATATTCATTCAATTGTCTTTAATTCACTATCCGATGCCATAAAATTGCTTAATACTCTAATAATTCAGTTGGACATAAATGCCCTTCACCTTACCAAGAATGGACAATTATGTCCTCTTTACTTCATTCTTGAATTTTCATCATCCATATTACAACCAATTGATACAAGGAATCATTCATATATAACAATTGAACCAAAACACAACTCAAACCCTAAAATCCCTAAAGTGGCTGAATTCATCATCTTCCTCCCAACATATTCCTTTTCTTAATTTCTTGTTCCAATGGCATTCAAATCATGTCAATTTAATTCTAATTCTCTAATAACATTCAATTGAAGTTTCTATACCAAAATCATACCAAACCCTAATTCATAGCTTACTAATTCTTTAAGTTTGGTGTCTCCTTTGAGCTTCACACTTAAATTCAACCCAAATCTAAGTCAATAATTCAAACAAAGACATTAATTGAAGTAATATTGATAAATTATATACCACCATCACTAAATAATGCTTTTCGTACCTCTTTTCTTGGATTTTTCACTAGTGCATGATCTATTTAACCTTAAGAACTTGAGTTTAGCTTGATTTTAGCTTGATCATGCATGAAAAATCATGAAAAGGCTTTGAATTTACTTCTAAAATTAGTTTTGCAAGTGGCTGAAATTCTCCCATTTTTTGTCTCCAAATTTGGCCGATAGTCTCCTCTTTTAATATCAAATCTTGCTTTTCATTTAGACCAATTTTCAGCATTTATTTACCTTATACAGTGTCCTCTAAAATGTCCAATTTTTTCCTTCAACTAAACTCTAAATATCAAAGATACCATTGGTTAGAAATAAAACATATGATTGGTCAATTTCTAACTATTTGACTAAACTAGTCAAACTAACCAAATTACACTTTAACTT
Source organism: Ailanthus altissimus (assembly GCA_946807835.1). Taxonomy (NCBI): domain Eukaryota; kingdom Viridiplantae; phylum Streptophyta; class Magnoliopsida; order Sapindales; family Simaroubaceae; genus Ailanthus; species Ailanthus altissimus. The sequence goes on from OX327693.1 coordinate 29,801,751, forward strand.
TGCAATCCATGAGCTTATTCCTCATTGGTTCATTTGAAAAGGCATGGATTATGTTTCTTAACAAGAGTTTATTGCATGTATAAGACTCACGTGGAATTTACATGTACTTAAGTTGAATTTTCAATTTCTAAGCCAATAGAAAAATTTTGAAAATATTCCATGACCATTCAATTCCACAATCGACTATGAAATTACCAATTTAGGTCTCATACCTCTCATGTGCACCATAACAAAATATTTCTTATAGGATTGAAATCGAGTAACCCTCTGATTTCTCTATTGCTTAATACCGAAATCTAGGTATCTACACTATTAATAGGATCAGATATTATAAATGTCAAGTCTTAAATCATGTTCCAGCTCAGATGTTCAAATTTAGATTTAGAAATTGAACTTGGCACATCTTCTGACTTCTTCAAAACTAAAATATACTATATCAAGATTGAACTTGGCGCTCTAATACTAGTTTAAAGAGTTTAACATGCAGTGAAATATGAAGAGTATACAATGAAGTAGATAATACAAGCCAACCAAGAACAACAAGCTAAATATAAGAGTTAAGTAATGATAGTAGAGAAATATACTATAGCAAGACACAAAATACGTGGTTCTGCAAAGTGTTTACATCCATAATGGGCCAAGGATCCAAATCTCTCTTATTTGATGTTTGATTACAAAAGAATTGATCTTAGAAGATTAAAGAATGATACAATTCAATTTAGAGTTCTAGGGTTTGTTGTACAGTGTTTTCCATGTTCTCAATCAACTCTAGGCATTTTGGGGATATTTATATAAAGTCTAAAATATCTAAGCATTTAAAAGAAATGCTTAAAATTAGTGGTTATAAACAGTACCAGTGTCAATGCCCCGGTCGAGGCATTGGATAAGGCATTGACATTCTACTTTCAATGCCTTGGCCAGCGCTGGGGCATTGGCCATTGGCCAATGCTTTGCCTAACACTGGGGTATAGGCCAATAGAGAGGCGCTCATACTTGAGAATTTTTTTTTCTATTTTTACCTGCACTTTGTCAACTGTTCAATTGGTTTTTCATGCCTTCCACACATGCTTCCGGCTCCAAAATAATTTTGACATGTTCCTAAATTTGTTCCAAACATAACCATCATTATAAACATGAATTTAGATCACAAATTTTACAAATATGCTCCTCTAAAAAAAAAGACCTCTGAGCCTCCCCTCAAACAATATTCTATATGTCGATCTTATATGGAAGATCTTACTTTAACAGTCTGTTACTCATCTTCACTGCATTGTCAGAGTACCACCTACTATTGAGAGTCCGCTCTACCAGATCAACTCTGCATCACAATGCTGAAAATGACACGCTTTACGTGAAGTCCGGAGCCCAACAGCTTCTATCTATAGAGCACAACAACGGATCCATCACAAACAATGGGCATATCAAGCTCACTACCTCCATCACAAACAATGGACATATCAGGATCACTTCCTCCATCACAAACAATGGATATACCAGGCTCACCACCTTCTTATTCGATACCTGAGAATTTTCACCATATGGCAACTTTGGGGCATGGCTCTGATACCACTATCAGGAGTCTAAGGAACCACATATATCTGTACATTGGTATGATATTGTTCACTTTGGGTCTAAACCCTTATGGTTTTGCTATTGGGCTCTACTCAAAAGACCTTATTCCACTTCTCAAAGTTAACCTCAGAATGTGTTGACTCGGAAGTCTTCGATGCTGGTGATCACAAATGGTATTAGACCAAAGAACTTGTGTTTTATTTTTTCTCCATTGTTTTAAACAGTACTGCTGGTGTTACTTTTAATATCTTTCTCAAAATAATTTTCCACTTACCTAGGAATTAACATGTAAATGGTGACAGAGAAGAAGCTTAATTACCCAGAAAATATTAATAATAAGAAAATAAAGCAGCTTGTGAGTTTTAAAGAAAACATTGTCAAGAAAACAAATCAGCTTTCTCATCATACATTCTTGTCTCTTGTGACTAACTGCTTAATAAATGAAATAAAAATTCTTAGACACAAATGTTCAAAACGTTTATCGAATTTTTAAATAAAAAGTTGAACGAATTTGTTTATCTTTTAATAAATATTTATACAAAATATTGCATGTTTCAACTTTTTTTAAACAAGTATAGACATCCATGTCAGGTGTCAAGAAAAAAGAACTCTAACTACAAATAGCTATTTATTTATGGTAAGTCAACCTTTTTTTTTCTCATTTTAGTTGTTGTAGAAAGATACAACTCTATCCTAAGGGAAGACGACACGGAGCTGGCAGTCATCTTTCTCTATATTTGGCTTTGGGAAATCCAACATCTCTCAGTCCTGGTTCTAAAATATACGCTGAGTTTGCATTGCCTATCCTGGATCAAGTGCAGGCCAGACACGCAATTGGTAAAGGTAATACAGTAAAAACAATCTTACAGCTTTAATACAACAAAATACTTTCTTTTTTCTTTCTCATAATAGGAATACGAGTTTTTGTAGTAAAGCCAAACGTAGATAAGTTAATTAATTTCATTTTTGACTTCTCGAAACCTCCGACATCAACTTTTTTGTTAGTGGCCTGCGTTCTGCGGCCTAGCTAGCTCGTGCAATACGTCGGTTAATATTTCGTCTGGCAATAGAAGCAACAAAAAGGAGTTTATTCTGCTCCTTAGTTTCATTTTTGAGTTAGAAACTTATTTTATGATGAGACGGTAGGCATTGGTGTTGGTAAATCAGTAGCTCTGAAACTACCAACATCGTCGTTTCAAACGACTGCGATCAAAAGCGACAGTGGCTCCATACGATGGAAATGGGGATTGTTAAGGTGTTAAGGTTAAAAATGAAACAGTTAGGAAGGAAGATATGCTTCATTTGGCTACTTCAATCAAAAATCTGGTTTAGTGCCTCAAGCCAGGAGTTTGGGTGGGCAAGATATGCTTCATTTGGCTACTTCAATCAATTAAGCAATGGTTGTCTTGTCAGGGATGTATGTTTGGTGGAAGCAGAGGTGACAATCTATAGGACAAGCATTGCTATGTAATATTTAAGCATTCGTAATAACAAAATTGGGATGTAAAAATTATTTGTTCTATTTATATAAAGAAAGCAAATTGGCTTATAAATGATACTATTGCTGTAAGCTATCCTTAAATGTTCCATCATTGGACGTGGTATAATCCATCAAAGTATGCAAAAATATGTATTTTTAAAGATAAATTTGTAAATCATCATTTACGGCACCCTTAAGCCCTACTATAACTCTGCCCTAAGCTTGGGACTTATTAAATTTAATTATAAGACAGCTAGATTTAGGTGTTTACTCTAACAAAACTCTGATGACATTTAAACCTCCAACCTCATAATTATTAAAGATGGAGAAGTAAAATGGGGTCTAGTTGTATTAGTAGCAAGAGCCGAGAAGGTAAGTAAGTTGATGCGTTATTAAATGAGCAAAAAGAAATCAAAATGAATTTTTTTTTATTAGAGCAGCACTGGAAATTGAAAGATGAGAACAGATTGCAAACCTGGTGATCCACAATCACATAATCTTTATCCAGGATTTGTTATGGTTGATGGCACATCAAATTTGAAGACACTATTTTTGAAGAAAGAAATGGCTGGTGGCACACCAAATTTGAAGACACCATTTTTTTAAGAAAGAAATGATCGATGGCCTAAATTGTTGAATTAAATAGATGCTATTTTTAAATACTAAAGAAGATATGGTCAATTAGAATACTACCATTTCCTCTTATAAATAGAGGTGCTTCATTAGTTCAAAATCATCCTAAAAATATTGAAAGCAATTATTGTAGTGTTCTTTTCTTTGAGTTGTTTCTTCTATTTATAAGAGAGAGTTGAATTGTTCTCTTCTTGTAATTAAAGAGATGTTGTAATCCCATTTTCATAGTGAAAATCCCATATACTCACCCCGTGGTTTTTTCCTCAATTCATTTGAGGATTTTTCATGTAAAATCTGTTATTTATCTTCTTTTAATTTCTTATATCTATTTTTTAAATTAAGATACTGCTTCAACTTATAATTCTCTATAACAAGTGGTATCAGAGCCTCAAGGCTTTCAGGTGAAGGTATATCGTTCACGGATACTATTTATAGACGTGTGATATTTGTGAAAGATAAGCTGCAATAGAAAGAAAATGATGGCACAACGAAGGATAAATCAAAAACTACAACAATGCAAGTAAAGGAAGAGTTAGAAAATGAAGAAATTTTTGAAGCAGCACTAGAGCATAATGAATAAAAACCAGTTGAGTTAAAGAAGCCACGTCTCAGATGATCAAATTGGGTAAGTTCAACACCAGTTTGGCATTCAGATTATCATATGGAGAGCAATGTAGCACACTGTCTTCTAACGGAGGAAGGAGAGCCATCGACTTTCAAAGAAGCAACGAATAATTTTGATGCATCTCTATGGATGATAGCAATGCAAAAAGAAATTGAAGCTCTTCATAAGAATAGAACATGGGATCTTGTACCACTACCACATAGAAGGAATGCCATTAGCAATAAATGGGTCTACAAGATCAAGAGAAATAATGATGATTAAGTGGAGCAATATCGTGCAAGATTAGTGGTAAAAGGATATGCTTAAAAAGAATGTATTGATTTCAATGAGATTTTTTCACCAATTATTAGACTCAATACTTTTTAAATAGTCCTTGCTATGTATGCAAGATTTGATTTACATCTAGAACAATTAGATGTAAAAATAGAGTTTCTTCATGGTAACCTTGAAGAAAAAATTTATATGCTCCAACCAGAAGGTTTTGCAAAAGCAGGAAAGAAGAACTTAGTTTGCAGGTTGAACAAATCTCTATATAGTCTCAAACAGGCACCAAGGTGTTGGTATAAGAGATTTGATTCTTTAATATTGAGTCTTGAATACAACAGACTTAGTGCAGACCCTTGTGCATATTTTAAAAGGTTTGGTGATAATGAGTTCATTATCTTGTTGTTGTATATTGATGACATGTTGGTAGTAGGCTCCAATAAAGATCAAGTATTAGAGTTAAAGGCTCAAATGGCAAGAAAATTTGACATGAAGGACTTGGGACCAGCAAACAAGATTCTAGGGATGCAAATTCACCGAGATAGAAGTAATAGGAAGATTTGGCTTTCACAAAAGAACTACTTGAAGAAAATCTTACGACGCTTCAATATTCAAGATTGTAAGCCAATTTTTACCCCACTTTCTATTAATTTCAAGTTATCCTCAAGTATGTGTCCTAGCAGTGAGAGAGGAAGGAGATGTCTCAAGTACTCTATGCATCAGCAGTGTGAAGCTTAATGTTTGCCATGATTTGTACAAGATCGAACATTGCATAAGCAGTGGGAGTGGTTAGTAAATTCATGAGCAATCTTGGTAAAGAGCATTGAAGTACTATTAAGAGGATTCTGAGATATATTAAGGATACCTCAGATACTATATTATGTTATGGAGGATTAGAATTCACTATCAGAGGATATGTTGATTCAGATTTTGCAAGTGATCTTCATAAAAGAAAATCTACCACAGGTTATGTGTTTATAATTGCAGGAGGAGCTGTTAGGTAGGTCTCTAAACTTTAGACTATTGTGGCTCTATCAACAATAAAAGCTGAGTATATAGCAGCTACACAAGCTTGTAAAGAAGTAATTTGGATAAAAAGACTATTAGAGGAGCTCAGGCATAATCAAGAGAAGATTCCCTTGTATTATGATAGTCAAAGTGCCTTGTATATTGCAAGAAGTTCAGTTTTTCATTCCAGAACAAAACACATAAGAGTTTAGTATCACTTTGTTCGTGAAGTGGTAAAAAGTGAAAGCGTGGATATGAAGAAGATTCACAACAAAGAAAACCTAGCAGATGCATTAACCAAATCGATCAATACTGATAAGTTTATATGGTTTAAAACTCTTTGGACTCAGCCTCAACGGCCGCTAAGCCCTCTTCATCTAGAGCGGGGATCCAAACCTGGTCCTCATATGGCCTAGCAGAAATGTAAGTAGCATAGAGATGGCAAGTGTACGTGGAAGTATGTGAAGACGTAATTATTTTAATCAAGTCTTAAAGTGGGAGAAATATTGTGGTTGGTGGCACATCAAATTTGAAGACACCGTTCTTTTAAGAAAGAAATGGTTGGTGGCCTAAATTGTTGAATTGAATGAATGCCATTTTTAAATACTAAAAAAGATGTGTTCAATTGGAATACTACCATTTCCTCTTATAAATATAGGTGCTTTATTAGTTCAAAAATCATCTCAAAAATATTGAAAGAAATTATTGTAGTGTTCTTTTCTTTGAGTTGTTTCTCCTATTTATAAGAGAGGGTTGAATTATTCTCTTCTTATAATTAGAGAGATGTTATAATCCCATTTTCATAGTGAAAACCCCCTATACTTATCCCGTGATTTCTCCTCAATTCGTTTGAGGGTTTTACACATAAAATCTATGTCATTTATCTTCTTTTAATTTCTTATCTCTATTTTTTAAATTAAGATACTGCTTCAACTTAAAATCATACTTTGTCATTCCTTAAATCGGAGTCACTGCAGCATTAAGCTCAACTCATGCTTTATTTCAAGTACAGAAATTCGACTCCACCTAGTTTTCTTAAATAATATAATAGAAGTTCCATAGTCAAAGATGACTAATTTGATTGAAAGTTCTAAATTCTAATATACACCTCAAAAATAAAAACATAAACAAAATTATAAGAAAAGGCTGAAGAGCAAATTTCGTATATTATATTACCTTCCAATCAAATGGAAGATAAATTTATTTGGACTTTAGCTCGGAATGGATCTTTATCACGAAAGGAGAATTATACTTTTATTTAGAATCATACCTCCTCCAATGTGATTTGATCTTCTTTTTGGAGGAAATTTTCTCCCCCAAAGATTAGTATTTTTATATGTCGCCTACTACAATACATTCTCCTAATAGATATGGTTCTGATATCCCGTGCTATTTGTATTTTTTCTACTTTTTCCTTTTGTTTGAAACATTATGAATCGATAGATCATTTATTTGTATCCTACCTTTCTTCCAAGGATCTTTGGGGTTAGTTTGCCTATAATTTTTTAACACATTTCAAATGCCACCTCAATTATAGATCTATGGTCTAAAATTATTGCTCAATCTTTCAGCCCTTAGTTATATAACATTTGACTTCTATCTACAGCATACTTGTTATATTCTATTTGGCGTTGTCGAAATTGCCTTCAGTTTGATAAGATGGGTTTTAGTTTGCATGGGATTAAGGTAGATTACCTTTGCTCATATTCATTTCTTCTTAGATTTATGTCCTGGATATATCTCTTTTGGCAATGACCGATTTATCTTAGAAGGTTTGGGTATAAGCCCTAAGTTTGGTTGCACTCCAAAATTTCTGTGATCTTTTCGAATTTTTTCTCAAATTGATGGATTAAGGTAAATACAGACGGACTTTCTAAAGGTAATCCGGGAATAGCAGCTTGTGGAGGAGTTTTTCGTGATGAAAAAGGTAGGCTCTTATCTAATACTGATTGAGATGGCCTTCTATATTGAAATAATGAAAGCAATCGTAGCTATTGAAATAGCCTATGCTTGTGGTTGGCATAGACTAATTCTAGAATTTGATTCTTTGCTCTTCATTAATCTCTTTTTTAATCTTAAGTTGAATCCTCCCTAAAATATTATTACTAAATGAAATAATTGTCAATAGTGTGTGTCTTATATGCATTTTCGGTTTGTTCATTCTTATATAATAAAAATCTGAGTTAATTAATTGTTTATTGTATTTGTGGGAGTTGTCACTGTTTTTGGTATAATCAGCTTCCCTCTTATAATTCCAGCAAGAATTATCAGTTATGCTCCCACGATGAAATGACGGCGTATGTTGGCATAATAAGCATTCTTTTTATTTCAACATAATAAAATTTAATAATATTATCAGCTGTAGGGATCAATTCAAATAGAAAGAATAACAATATATCCTTAAGAAAAAGATAAGAATCCAATCAATAATTCAACATTAAATTTTAATTTACTAGAGAATTAATAATTATCAAAAGTACATAAAAGGAAGGAAGAATATTATTCTCTCAAGTCCAAAGCAAATAAAACAGAAATTCTCCCCACCGTAATTAACAAGGAAACCCTAATGAGAAAGAGTCCTTCCAAAAATAAACTTGATCAAATTAAAACTTGATGATCTTTTTAACCCTAGCCAGTTTTAATTCTATTAGCCGAGTATCACTTGTCTTCGTTCTCAATAATTAGTAGACTATAGAAAGATGATTATAGCGGCCATTATCTAAACAATTAATTTTTATTTTATTTTTTTGGAGGAATTTGACTTCTTGTTGCCATGGATTGTCTCTTTGTTGACCAAGATGGTATGTCCTCGCTTTCTTTCTTTTCTCTTTGGTCAAAATAAATTGTGAATTTCAGTTTAATTAATTTTATTATTGCTGTTAAAAATAATACTGTGCAGCCATTGCAAGATCAGTTTCACATGTACCACCAGTTCATTACATTGTCAAAATAGAGTCATATTCATTATTTGTGAAGAAGGAAATGGAGAAATATGAATCTTCAGAATTTGAAGCTGGTGGCTACAAATGGTATATATTTCTTAATTGTCTTATATCAAACAATTAGTACACTAAATCTACCGGCGAACAATCTTATTTTCTTTGGTAATATTATAATTTTATCACAATTCGCGATCGCAGGAAACTTGTTATCTACCCAAGAGGAAACAAAAGAGAGAATGTGAAAGACCACATCTCTTTCTACTTAGCGATTGCAGACACAACTTCACTTGGTTTCGGCCGGGAGATCCATGCAATTTTCCGCCTGTTTTTACTTGACCAAAAGAAAGACAAGTTCTTGATAGTTCAAGGTTAATTTTTACATTTTACATCCTTTTTCTTTTTATTATTTCAAAAATATTTCTGCCCTTAATATATACTTTGCAATTGTATGATTTTAATGGAGAAGACATTGAAATGATTTGGTAACTGGGTGTGTGATGTGGTAGATGCCATGGGAAGGGAAAGACGCTTTCATGGATTGAAGTTTGAGTGGGGTTTTGATCAATTTATCCCGCTTGAAGCATTTAACGATGCTTCGAATGGATATCTCGTGGAAGATACATGTGTTTTTGGAGCTGAAGTTTTTGTTAAAGAAAGAAACATATGCAAAGGAGAATGCTTATCAATGATACCGATTCCATCTTGTTCTAAGTTTGTTTGGAAGATTAAAAATATTTCCAAATTGGAAGAAAGAGAACTACACTATTCCGAAGTCTTCAGTGCTGGAGGTCGCAAATGGTATCGAAGATAAAACTTCCTCTTTTTCTGTGGTCATATTTCATTACTATAAATATGTATGTACTTGTAAGATATGTGTCCGTAGAGCACTACTTATAACTTCTAACTAGATGTTAATGGAAACAAAAATATTTGATCAGCCAGAAGACTATTATTTGTATGAAGAAAAAGAATGTTTAAAAAAAAATACAGTTTGGAAAATATAGATGAATCATACTATCAGTACTCCTTACAGCTTTCATCTTTGTTGAGATATATAAATAAAGTTCTTAGAATTGGATTTGACTTGAAAGAGCATAGACTTAAAAATTACCATATTTTGTCCGCGTGTTATTTTTCTTTCCAGGAAGATATTTCTCTATCCCAAAAGAAACCAAGATGGAACTGGCACTTATCTTTCTATGCACTTGAATTTGGCGGATTCAACAACTCTGACTCCTGGTTCTAAAATATTCGCAGACTTCACATTGCGAATCCTGGATCAAACTCATTTCAAGAACAGAGCTTTCACAAGTAAGAGAAGAAATGAATACTTTCTGTATGTTTACAAACGAATTAGTAGCCTGAATATTGAGCCAAACCCGATGAAGTAGCTATGTTTATACTCTTATATTTGTAGGCAAATAAAAAAATGTAGCAACAAACTATACGCTTTTCTCTTTGCAGCTAAACACTGGTTCGAGGCGTCAAACGATAACTTTGGTTGGCAGAGGTTTATTTCATTGAATGACTTGAAAGATCCAGGCAATGGCTTTCTAGTGAATGATGCGTGCGTGGTGGAAGCTGATGTGACTGTGCTTGGAATTTTCAAATCACTATGAAAAGCAATTGTTTCATGGAAATTGGGTCGCCTATTTTTCTTTGTTTTTTTTCCATTATATCAGAAACTCATTATGTTTGTTATTTTATAGTATTCTGATATGGTGTGAACGTTTGCTTTAATTGTCTCTTTATTTTATTTTTTAATTATAAATCCCCTAATATTTAGATGATAAATATCCAATTTAATCTTAGCAATCCCCTCATTTTAATGTAAATTGATTTACTTTTTATCCCATTTAGTATATCAATGGATTTTATTGAATTTAAAACCCAATGATCTCAAATTCTCAATTTGCAACAATGCCATATTCTGCTCCCATCCCAATTCCATTCCTACTTAAAGTCTTACCCAAACTCAAAATTTCACCACCTCGTAGTAGTAGTAGTAGCAGTAATAATAATAATCCTACTATCTCATAATTATGCCTATTCTTGTTTTAGTTGGAAAATAAGATGTGAGTTTAATTGAAAGTGAAAATTCAATATATATATATATATGTTGGTTTTCAAGTTTTAATTTTCTCTTACTTATTGATTTTGTTTCATTAATTTTAATTGAGTAATGCTATAAATTCTAAATGATATTCCAAAATTTCTATTCCAAATTAATATGTCAATTCATAATTGTATTGAGTGTTAAAATGATGCAAATTTTAAATTTATTCATTATAATATTTCACCAACTACTAGTTGATTGACACATTATTTAGAATGAAAAAAATTTGAGATACATAGCATTATTCATTTTTATTTTATATGTATTGTTTGAAAGAATATTTAAAACTACTTCAATTTGTTTTCTGGTACTAGTATACTTAAGTTTAAATGATTTATTGGAAATAAATCAAAAAATATATATATTTAAAAAAATAAAAGAAAATAATTGAAAATCCATGTATAAGAATAATTAAGACTACTTGTCTAAGTCTAAATAAATATAAATGATGAGTAATGCTAAACATCTCAAATTGTATAATAAAAAATGATGTGCCAGACAATCATTAAGTGATGAAATTATAAAAATTTTAAAATTAACTATTAAACTATTTTCATCATTCAATGATTGTTTGACATATCATTTTTTGTAATGTAATTTAGGATACTTAGCATTATTAAAAAATGAGTGTCGGGCCATAATAAAATTCTTGCAATGATAATAAAAAAGGAGATTGGAAATTTGTTAAGAAAGGGAAGTAGCGAAATCATCCTTAATACAAGAGCTAAGAAAATAAAGAACATAAGCATTTTAAACCAAATCACAAAAAATAGTCATGTAAACAGATAGAATTCATTAACAAATGAGAGTATTATTGACTATTTTTAAAACGATAAAGATCCAAATGTTCTTTTGGTTAGAATTTGGTACTTCTCTCTTATCATAATTCATAAACAATCTTATTATGGGAGCCACAAGAAAATTGTGGGATTTATTGTCAATTTTATTAATCATAAAAAAATGATGAGTTGATGGGATGAATCTGAAGTTATTAGCTAATCAGAACAACTTCTGTTCATGGATACTATTTGTTGCTGCCGCTCATTCTGTTGAAGTAGTTAGTTTGGTCTGCTACTTTAGTCTTTAGCATAAGAAATTTCATTATGAAATAACTTATTAATGATAAATTCAATAGTTGTTCTACTATATATAGAGTACATCTCTCTCTCTTTTCTTTTTTTGTGAAGTTGTGAAGTGGAAGAATAACTGTTTGTCAAGATGCTAACTCTTCAGCCTTTTCTTATATAATTTTGTTTTTGTTTTCGGCCTTTAAATATCATTATGAAATGATAATTTTGCTGTTGTAAAATGATTTTATTGTGCATACTGCAAGGGGTGTATTAGAATGAAGAACTTTCAATCAAATTGGTCATCTTTGATTATGGAACTTACATGATTTAAGAAAAGCAGATGGAATGGTTTATTTCTTTATTTTTGAATAAATGATATTGCGGATATCAAGTTATGCATTTTAATTTGACACCCCTATAATATTAACTAAGTTACAGCTTTAATATCTCTTTTATTCTATACGCAGCGAAAAATCATAACTCACATCATAAGTAAGAATACATAAGATCAACATACCAATAAAGATAAAGAAAACAAACCAATCAATAAAGACACAAGATATACATGATTCGGCCTAAAATTACCTATGTCCACGGATGATCTATGATCCAGCTTCTTATTATTGATATAGATTACTAAGTATCTTCTTACATCACCAATGATCCCACAAGATCCCTTAGTATCTCATATAAAGACCTTCAAGTATCTACCCTTCATCACCATGACTCCTTAAGACCTCTCAGTATCTACTCATAAGAGATTTTTACAAGGAATATAAGAATAGCTCGAGCATCTAAGCCAAAATGATCTATGGTGTTTCTTTTGTTCACTTAAGAACCAAAAGAAAACATTCACCAAAAGTTACACTATAGTACACCACGCACTTAGTGCCTACCTAGTTTCTCTATTCTCTCTTATGGTTACATCTTGAAACCTTAGATACTTGTCTTTCTCTTGTGTTTAAAAGGGTTTATATAGTGAATATTTTGTGCCTACTAACTCTATTCCTTGTTAGAGTAAGAGTCCACTTGTTTTGAAAGTCCTAAACTTCTCAAAACTCAAAAGTCGAATCAAAAACAGCTTTCTGACGTTTCTGGCGCCGCGGTGCTCATCCTTGGACACCGCAGCGCTGGCCATTATTGCATCCGTCACCGCTGCGCTGGGTTGCTGTGCTGGGCGCCGCGACACTCATCCAAGGGTGCCACAGCGCTTAGCCCTGGTTGCACCTCTCGCATTTTTTTCGCTTCCTTCGCGTCTTTAAATCCTGTTTTGCTTTTCCCCCTTCATATCCCACATGTTCTAAACTTCTTCATACGTGTCTCACACGTTCTAGACTTCTTGTGACTCTTCACTTTGGTATTCATCTTAATTTTTGTCAATTCAAGATTGTTGAATCACCAATTTTTCAACAAATAAAAATCAAATTAGCCATTGTAATTAAATGGAACTAACTAAGAATCGACTTATGAACTGAACAAATTCGGTTTGGTGGATTCAGTTTGAATCTGCCCACCCTATAAGTTAGAATTTGCAATCATCACGTTCGTTCTTATAATTCGCATGTTTCCCTCTATTTTAATACAAAAGATTATACCATAACATGGCCAACAAGAAACCAAATCATAATTACGGAAAAATATTCTACTTCTTTTGACAAAATTGTACGAGACTATTAAGAGCTAGATGGCTTAACTGATAAAATCTTTGGATTGGGTGGTCTAATACGAAAGGCTTGGGGTTCAAATTCTAGTGGGGAAAGAGTTTAGTTTACATTTAAATAATTTTTAAAATTTAAAGAAAAATATTGTCAATTTAGAAGGGTGTTTAAAGTAAAAATAGAAGGATGTGAAGAATAAAAGGGTGTTCAAATTAAGTACATTTATAAGATATAAATAGCTCACCCCTACTGATATTTACCAAAATCTAATAGCAGTCCTCATTTCAATTGCCTTTCAGTTCAGGTATTGTCTAGAGAAAGAGTAATGTTATTCAACCAAAGTTATTCCCAAAAAAACAAAATAATCATCTCAGTTTCACTCGAAAATTATCAACTCAGAAAATTCATTAAATCTTGGCTGCTCCTTTCTTCAGACTTATCTTGATTCTTCTATTCACTTTGAGATCACGACGATTGTAAAAAATTTAGATTTAAGAAGACGAAAACCAACTCATCTAATGATTTTGATGGAACTGACATTCATCTTTCTACCTAGAAAAGTAAGTGTTTGATGAAGGAAAATTGGGATAACAATTTTTTTTTTTTTTTGTTTCGTATAAAGGAAATCGCAATCAGGAAATTATTTTGTACACTAATTTAGACTTGGATTGGAGTCAAGGTTATACCGCAATACCGGACATAATTTTTCTTGGGACATTAAATGAAAATAAATCATTAAAATCCAAGCTATATAAAGCCTATGGGCATTGCATTTTGACATAAACTCCCTAGATATGTTGTTACAAATTGTTCTCAAACAAAAAATTTTGAAATTTGACATCAGAATTTTCTACTATCCATCGCAATTACATATTTACTGCTTTGGAAATTCCGAGCACAATCAATCGCGATTACAGTGTAACATTGCTTTGGGAATTCTAAGAGGAGTCACCTTGGCTTCCACCACACAATCGCATTCACTAGGAATCCATTTTTTGGTTCATTTAAGAAACTCAATGAAAAGAATTTTGGAAAGAATAAAGTTATACTTTTTAAATAGTATTTCAAATTTTTTTTATTTTAAATATTGTGTTAAGTAATTATTTAATAATATAAATCAAATAGACCGAATTGATTTAGTTTTATTCAAATCCGCTTTCAATTCTACTTTTGAATGATTTGATTTTATTGCAGATTTGTTGGAAACTAAAAAAAAACAGAACAAAAAATTAAACCCATTCAATTCGGATAGGCTAAAGATTAATCAGGATCAACTCCACTTTTAATAGAACTAATTAGTTTGATTCTGGGTAGATCCCAACCAAAACAATCGTCAACAGACTTTGCCCATGTCTACCCACAAGTTTTAAAATCCATCTCCATAATAAAAAATTTTGCCATATAATTTTTTTAAATACTTGAGTTCTGTCTCTCCTCATGACCCAAATAAATCTGCAAGGTTAAGAGATTATACCACATCCAATGATGGAGCATTTAAACGTAGCTTTACAGCAATCGTATCATTTATAAGCCACTTTTGTTTCTTTACATAAATAGAACAAATTATTTTTACATCCCAATTTTGATAATACGAATACTTAACTATTACAGAGCACTGCTTGTCCCATGGACTGTCACCTCTGCTTCCACCAAGCACACATCCTTGAGAAGACAACCATTGCTTGATTGATTTAAGTAGCCAAATGAAACATATCTTGCCCACCCAGATTCCTGGCTTGAGTCACTGAACCAGATATTTGCTGCCAGAAACAATGAAAATAATTAACTTATCTTGGCTTTACTACAATGACTCATATTCATATCATGAGAGAGAGAAAAAAGAAAGTATTTTGTTGTATTAAAAAGCGGTAAGTTTTGTTTAAATAATAGTATTACCTTTACCAACTGCATGCCTGGCCTGCACTTGATCCAGGATACGCAACGCAAACTCAGCGTATATTTTAGAACCAGGACTGAGAGTTGTTGGATCTCCCAAAGCCAAGTATAGAGAAATGTTGGAAAATTGGTGATTTAACAATTTTGGTTGACCAAGAATTGAGATGAATATCAAAGTGAAGAGTTACAAGAAGTCTAGAACGTGTGAGATACGTATAGAGAAGTCTAGGACGTGTGGGACATGAAGGGAAAAGTGAAACGGGACTTAAAGACGCGAAGGGAGCAAGAAAACGCGGATAGCTACAGGGCTCAGCGCCATGGCGCCAATGGCTCAGCGCCGCAGCACCCAAGACAGTAAAACCAGCGCCGCAGAGCTGGGCGCGATTCTGTCCAGCGCTGCAGCGCTCAAGGACGAGCGCCGCAGCGCCAGAACGCGTGAAAAAGTCCGTTTTGATTCGAAATTTCGAGTTTTGGGAAGTTTTGGACTTCCAAAACAAGTGGACTCTTACTCCAATAAGGAATAGGGTTAATAGGCACGAAATATACTCTATATAAACACTTGTAAACCTTTGATTTCATATCAAGCATTGAGAGAGACTCTAAGAGAAGGGAAGAGCTGGGTAGACACTAAGTGCTTGTGTGCGCTAGGGTGGAACCGTTGTTTGGGTGATCATTGTTCGTGGTAGAGCAAGGGTTCACTAAACGTTTAGGTCCTTTTGAGGGTTCTTCATATTGTGTTTCCTTGTAAAATCTCTATTGAGTTATAATAAGAGAGGCTAGGATCCTTGGATCCACCGTGGACGTAGGCGATTGGCCGAACCATGTAGATTGTGTTGTGCTCTTTTGTTTTCTACTTTGAATTCTTGTTGGTTTTGCTTGATTGACAGGTTATTCCGCTGCGCAAGGAGGTTAGAGTTCTAGGCTGAATCTTGGGTTCTTCGCTTCAACATAACCTCACGAGGGAGAAGGGCGTTACCTCCATCAACAAACTGGTATTAGAGCTAGAGGTTCGATAATACACATCTGGGGTATTTAAACCATGGCTACAATCAAGCAAGAAATAGAGAAGTCCAATGGGATGAATGACTTCAATCTTTGGAGGAAGAATGTTAGGGCTCTACTAGTGAAGGAAGGGCTAGACTCAGTTTTGGAGGAGGCCAGCTACTCAACTAGCGATGAGGCGACAACCTCAAAGTCCGGGCAGAAAGATTAGGACACGATTCAGAAAAAGGCTCACAGCACCTTATTCCTGGCGTTAAGCGACGAAGTATTAAGGGAAGTTGGTGATGAAGAAACCGCTTTTGGGCTATGGAAAAGACTCGAAGCATTGTACATGAAGAAGTCTCTTGCAAATAGACTTCTTGTGAAAATGAAACTACATCAGCTGACAATGCACGAGGGAACTTCATTGAGAGCTCACATTGACGAGTTCAACAAGGTCGTCATAAATCTTGAGCAACTAGGCATCAAGACTAAGGATGAAGACAAGGCCATTATCCTGTTAAGTTCGTTGCCGAAGAGCTATGAAAGTTTTGTGGATACGTTGCTATATGGAAAGGAGTCTTTAACGATGAATGATGTCAAGGCATCATTGAACTCAAAAGAATTGACAAAGAGATCGGAGTCCGAGAATGGAGCAGTTTTGCTTGCACAAGGAAGGAAGAGCAACCAATCAAGGAGGAGATCCAAGAAGTGTTTCCTTTGTAATAAGGAAGGGCACTTTGTGAGGGATTGTCCGAAATCAAAAGGCCAAGGAGGGTGGGCTGCAATTGGTACTGAGGAAGATACCGAAGTTGTAGACACATTAGTAGCCTCAAGGGGAAAGTACGCTGGCAAATGGATACTAGATTCGGGGTGCAGCGTCCATATATGTCCCGACAGATCGATGTTTACCAACTATAAAGCCAAGAGAGGTAAAGCTCTAATGGGGAATGACATGACGTGTGAGATCATGGGAGTTGGTGACATAAGGCTGAGGATGCAAGGTGGAGAAACTAGGGAATTACATGGTGTGAGGCATGTTCCTAAATTAAGGAGGAGCTTGATATCTCTAGGCAAGCTCGATGAGGAAGGGTATTCGGTTAGAGCGGAAAAAGGAAAACTGAGGGTAGAGAAAGGACCTATAGGGTTTGAGGGTGAGAAGCACAATTGGGGGCTCTATGTGCTTACTGGGATGGCCATGAGTGGCCCAACGTGGGGCGTTGGGGCAATGTAGACCACTAGGCGACATCCAAACCGTGCTCACCGAGGTGATGAGAGTCAGAAAGGAGTGCAACGCATCCATACCCTATGCAAGATGCACGAATGCCTTTAGAGACCGAAGTCACTAGTCCGGGGAAAGTTAAGTCTTAGTGGAGACTTAACTGGACTCAACTCTAGGTGATAAGAGTATTGGTGTGGATCGGATCCTGAAGCCTTCTTATTTGGAAGATTTTGAATCAAGGAAGGGTTTGTTGGAAAATTGGTGATTCAACAATCTTAGTTGGCCAAGAATTGAGATGAATATCAAAGTGAAGAGTTATAAGAAGTCTAGAACGTGTGGGATACGTATAGAGAAGTCTAGGACGTGTGGGACACAAAGGGGGAAGTGAAACGGGACTCAAAGACGCGAAGGGAGCAAGAAAATGCAGATAGCTGCAGGGCTCAGTGCCGCGGCGCCCAAGACAGTAAAACCAGCGCCACAGCGCTAGGCGCGATTCTGTCCAGCGCTGCAGTGCTCAAGGACGAGCGCCGCAGCGCCAGAATGCGTGAAAAAATCCGTTTTGATTCGGGATTTCGAGTTTTGGGAAGTTTTGGACTTCCAAAACAAGTGGACTCTTACTCCAACAAGGAATAGGGTTAATAGGCACGAAATATACTCTATATAAACACTTGTAAACCTTTGATTTCATAACAAGCATTGAGAGAGACTCTAAGAGAAGGGAAGAGCTGGGTAGACACTAAGTGCTTGTGTGCGCTAGGATGGAACCGTTGTTTGGGTGATCATTGTTCGTGGTAGAGTAAGGGTTCACTAAACGTTTAGGTCCTTTTGAGGGTTCTTCATATTGTGTTTCCTTGTAAAATCTCTAGGAGTTATAATAAGAGAGGCTAGGATCCTTGGATCCACCGTGGACGTAGGCGATTGGCCGAACCACGTAGATTGTGTTGTGCTCTTTTGTTTTCTGCTTTGAATTCTTGTTGGTTTTGCTTGATTGACAGGTTATTCCGCTGCGCAAGGAGGTTAGAGTTCTAGGCTGAATCTTGGGTTCTTCGCTTCAACATAACCTCACGAGGGAAAAGGGCGTTACCTCCTTCAACAAGAAAGATGACTGCCAGCTCCATGACATCTTCCCTTAGGATAGAGTTGTATCTTCCTGCAACAGCCATAAAGATAAAAATTAAAATTAAAAAGGTTGACTTACAGTAAATAAATAGTTGACTTGAAAAAATTAAGCTTCTTCTTTGCCACATCTACATGTTAATTCCTAGGCAACGGGAACATTATTTTTTTAAAAAAATATTACAAGTAAACCAGAAGTATTACTGTTTAAAATAAGGAAGAAAAAAGAAGACATGAGATCTTATCTCAGATACCATTTGTGATCACCGGCACTGAAGACTTGGGAGTCGACACATTCTGAGGCTAACTTTGAGAAGTTTTCGATCCTCCAGATGTGCTTAAAACTAGGGGCATCTTTGATCATTGATAAGAACTCTCCTTTGCCTCTGCTTTTTTCTTTGCTAACAAATACCTCTGCTCCAAACACACAGTTGTCCTCCAAGAGGTATCCATTAGAAGCATCGTTAAATGCTTTAAGTGGGACTAAACGATCAAAACCCCATTCAAGCCTTAGCCAATGAAACCGTCTTTGCTTACCATATAGTCATAACAACGTGATCAAATTATTAGATTAAAATTAATAATTATTCTTAAAATAAAAATTGTCAAGTGTAATTCAAACATGCAACTCTCTCTATATAGAGAGTTGCTAAAAGACAAAAATAAATAAATAAAAATAAAAAAGTATGTACAATCACAATAATAAGTAATAAGCTTAGAGGTGACGATCTGCTATATATGTATTAGATTGTAAAATATAATAACCTTGAACTATCAAATAGTTGTCATTGTTCTGATCAAGCAAAAATATTCGAAAAGTTGCATGAACCTCCCACCCAGGTTGGAGTGAACTTGTGTTGGCCATTGCTAAGTAGAGAGAGATGTAGTCTTTTACATTCTTGTTTTTATTTCCATTTGGGTAGAAAACCAGTTTCCTGCAAACATGGACACAATAAGCTACGAATAACCCAACAAAACATAGCTGAGGTAAATTCAAATTAGCTCTTGATCTGAGCTTTCAATTATCTTAGTAAATATAATCATGTGACTATAGTTGATAAAGAAGAAGATAATAATGGAATAAATCTTAATCGCACATAAATAATATAATACATATGTGAAATGATCTTTGAAAGGTTAAATAAGCTTAAATTCGATGAGGATCTTAATCCAGGCCGAAGCATATAAATTTACTGCCCCATAAAATAATTGTACAATTTGTAGACAAGAGATTTAATGAACATTGTGATTTGGAATATCATGTAAAAGAAAATATACCATTTGTAGCCTCCGGCTTCAAATTCTACAGATTCATATTTCTCTATTGCATTTTTCAGAAGTAATGAAAATGATTGTATTTTGAACGTGTAATGAGCTGGCGGTGCATCCGAAGTAGATCTTGTGACCCCTGCAACAGTAATTATAATTCTGATAAATTCTTAAAATAAAAAACAGTTATAATATATATATATATATAATAAAATATACGAGCTAAAATTTTAATGTATCACATGCATGTAAACGAAGAAAGAAAAAAAAAACGTACCATCCTTGTCATCAAAGACACTGGCCATGGTAACAAATTCTTCACAAAAATTTAAATTGATACAAACAATTCAGTTTTGTAGTCTATTTATATGGAACAAGGAGAAAGCTAAATATTCCTAACTTTTAAAAGTTTTTTAAGGATGAAACATTTATCCTTTGCTTGGATTGCTTTTTGAACAATGAATAAGCATCCATTCCACTCTTGCTATGTGAACAACTTCAATGTATTTAAAATTTAACAAAGAGTTATTCTCATCCATCACTTCTGATCAAAGGGAAAATTTTAGTTGATAAAAAAAAATTACATACTTATGTTACAAGAAAGCAAAAAGCCAGCAACTATTTCAAACAATTTCAATATAACCACCAAGTTTGCAAAGCTCGCTCACAATTTTGAATTTTCTAAATTAAGAGAATAAAACAGAACAAAAGCACGGATATATTAACCAATAAGAAATAAGAAAAATATAATTCAAAAAGTATAGATATTAACAGAATCAATAATAAATCAGAACCCACCTAACTTTGCTGTGAGTGCGATAATCTCTTAGTTTCATCCAATAGAGTTTATCAATCAAACCCACTGATATCCAGAATCGTCAATAAATAATCTACTAATAGAGAAAACAAAAAGCGTATAACCGTAAAAATGCTATAAGATTAAATCAGAAAAGGAATTGAAAATAAGAAAAAATTATTAGTTACTTTTCTCTTGTTCGTTATTTTTAATAAGCAAATTTACCTCTTTTTTAGAGGAGTAATTGGTTTGGAAAAAAAAAAAAAGAATATTAGTCCTTATTGAAAAATCAGAGGGAAAGACCGGGAAAAATGCCATACAATACGACAGTAAAAGGCAAATCACATTCACATAAATATGAGTATACGAACTTCACACTTTAGCTTTATTTCCATAACTTTTAGTCATATTTCTATAACTTTTTTCACATTTTCAAGACTTTTTTTACAATTCAATAGTCTACTTACCCTAAGAAATAATATATTGAACATAAAATGACACGAATGAGATGAATGATGTTGACAACTCTGCCAGAAATTTTGTGAAAGTGGCAGAGCAAAAATTCACTAAAACGAGTCGTGATTCGTGAAACATGCTGCTTTTCATCCAAATGAGTGGCTAATTGTTGTTAAAAGTTTTGAGAAAATGCTAGGAAGAGATAATAGAAATTCACCAATTTTTTTTTTAATGGCGTTATCAAACTCGAACTATATTGATTAAGTTCAAATAATGATTGAACTTGATCGCTGTCACCACTTTAGTCAACATATCTGCAGAATTCTCAGCACTCTCAATCCTTTGAAGTAAGATTCTTCCTTTACTAATGATCTCCCACACAAAATGATACCGAACATTAACATGTTTCATTCAAACATGTTATACTGGATTCTTCGCTAAATGAATAGCACTTTGACTGTCAAAATAAAAATAAATCTTCTTCTGACCAATTCTCAACTCATCCACCAATCCTTATAACCAAATAGCTTCATTCACAACCTCTGTAACTGCCATGTACTCTACCTTGTAGTAGATAAAGCAACTGTAGGCTGTAAAGTAGACTTTTAACTCACAGGTGCTTTCGCAAGAGTAAACACATAACCGGTTGTTGACTAACATTTATCTAAATCACCAGTATAATCAGAATCAACATAACTAACAGCATATTGATCAGATGTATCATCTCTCTCAAAGGTTAAGTCAATATCTACGATCTTCAGTAAATACCGTAGAATCCATTTCACAGCCTGCCAATGCCTTTAGCAGGATCATGCATATATCTTCTCATTACTCCAACTGCATATGAAATGTCAGGTCTCGTACATACCATAGTATACATCAGGCTACCAACTGCATTAACATATGGAACTCGAGACATATACTCTCGTTCCTCATTTGAACTAAAAGATAAAGATGCATTGATCTTCATATGAGGAGCAAGTGGGGTATTTACAAGTTTTGACTTCTTTGAAATGCCAAAACGTTGTAATACCTTCTTCAAATATTGCTTCTGTGTCAAAAATAATTTGTCTCCTTCTCTGTCCCTGCTAATCTCCATGCCTAGTATCTTTTTAGCTTCACCTAAATCATTCATCTCAAACTCTCGGTTCAATTGAATCTTCAATTTTTTAATTTCTTCAACATTCGTTGAAGTTATCAACAAGTCATTGACATACAAAATTAGATAAATGAAAGAACCATCATGTAGCCTATGAAAATACACACAATGATCAAATTTGCTTCTTGTGTACCTCTAACCCATTATCAATCAATCAAACCGCTTATACCACTGCTTTGGTGATTGTTTCAATCCATAAAGCGATCTTATCAATTTGTAAACCATTTTTTCCCTTACCAGCAACTTTGAATCCCTTTGGCTGAGTCATATAGATTTCATCTTCCAAGTCACCATGTAAAAATGCAATTTTTACATCGAGTTGAACTAGTTCCATATTTAACTGAGCTACCAAGGCCAATAAAATTATAATGGAAGAATGTTTCACAACGAGAGAAAATACCTCATTGTAGTCAATTCTTTCCCTTTGTGCATAGCCTTTAGCCACCAATCTTACCTTGTAGCGGACATCTTTCTTATCAGAAAATTCATCTTTCTTTGCGTATCCCTATTTGTACCCAATTGCCTTCTTACCCTTTGGTAGTTGAATTAGCTCTCAAGTTTTATTCTTTTGAAAAAACTGCATCTCTTCCTACATAGTTGTCTTCTGCTGATCAACTTCAGAATAGATAACTGCCTCTCTATAAGTGGAAAGAATATCATCATCTACAACTGCAAGTGCATAGGCCACTATATTAACAAATCGAACAGGTCTTCGAATCTCATGTCTTAGCTTATTTATTGTAATAGTTTCTTGTTGCTGTTGAGGTTCATGAGTATAACCTTCTTTATCATCTCCCAAAATCACCTATGTCATAAGAGTACCATTATCTGTCTCTACAGATTTAACTGGGTTCAATGTAGTTGTTTCCAACTCCACATGCTACTGAGTACGCTATACTTGTTACAGAGTACTATTCATCATTGTCTGGTTTTCTGATTTCTTCAACATAGAAGACTCGTCAAATGTTACATCTTTACTGGATATAATCTTCTTTGAACTAGGACACCAAAGACGATATCCTTTAACTCTTGAAGAAAATTCCAAGAAAATTATTTTATTGGCTCTAGAATCTAACTTTCATTCTTTTACATGATAATATGTAGTGGAACCAAATACATATAAAGAATCATAATTAGAAACAGGTTTTCAAAATCAAACCTTCAATGGAGTTCTATCGCCAATAACAGCTGATGATAAATAATTAATGAGATGACACGTATAAATCACAGCCTCAGCTTAAAATGCTTTACCTAATCCCACATTGGACAACATACACCGAACTTTCTCTAGCAATGTCTGGTTAATGCGTTCTGCCACCCCATTCTGCTGTAGTGTACCTCTCACAGTAAAATGACATACAATACCCTTATCTTGACACAATTTCAAAAACTAATCATTGCAATACTCACCACCATTGTCTGTTCTGAGATGCCTAATTTTCCTGCCTGTATATGTCTCAACCATCTTTTTTCACTTAAAGAAAATGCTAAATACATCATGTTTAGATTTCAAAACATACACCCAAGTTCTTCTGAAAAACTCATCAACAAAAATAATATAGTAGCACAAACCTCCCATAGATGTAGTTTGAGAAAGTCCCACATATTTAAGTGAATATGATAAAGAATACCCTCGATATTATAAATAGCGGTGCCAAACTTCACTCTCTTCTGTTTTCCCAGAACACAATGCTTACAAAAAGTCTAGCTTGCAAGTCTTCGCACCATTCAATAAGCCTCTTTTCACTAAACTGAATAAGGCTTTCTCACATGCATGCCCCAACTGCATATGTCATAATCTAGTGATCTCTGAATCTGCATCATTATCAGAAATCATGGCCGTTGATCTAATCACTGTACTACCATTATAGTAATACAAGTTGTTTCTCCTAGTGCCTTTCAATGTCACAAAAGTGCCTGAAGTGACCCTCAGAATTCTATCTCGTATAGATACAGTACAACTTTTAGATTCCAAGGCTCTTAAAAAGATGAGATTCTTCCTCAACTTAGATATATACCAAACATTTGTCAGAACTCTAGTTGATCCATCATCATTTTTCAACCGGAATGAACCTATCCCAACAGTATGACAACTATCAATATTGTCCATATACACAACTCCACCATTAATCTCTTCAAAATTAAAGAACCATTCTCGATGTGGACACACATGATAAGTACCACCCGAATCCATAATCCATTCTTCAAAACGAGACGTGAATGAATGATCACTTAAACAAAAATCTGATACACTATCATCTTTTATGCTCTCAACAACACATACATTAGACACAGACATGTTTTTTTCTTTCTTTTTCAACTTCCGACAATCTTTCTTCCAATGCCCTTTTTCCTGACAAAAGGCACACTCACCTAATGATTATTTGACACATCAATTCAGAATGAAATGTAGTACTACTCTATCCTTATTCTCCAAAAGTATGAAATCTTCGTGATAAAATTAGAGTGAAAATTGATAAAAATAACAAACGCGAGAAAGGTAACTTATAAATTTTTTTAAAAAAATTTATGTCCTTGTTTAATTTAATATTGTAGCACTTTTATGGTTATACGATTTTTATCTTCCCTATTAAAATATTTTTTTTTATTAATGATTATGGATATCAATTGGCTTAATGGATAAAATTTATTGGGTGAAGCTAAGAAGTTTGAGGTTCATATTCCGCTTACATCGGAGTTAGGAGGGTTATGATTTTATTTTTATTATTGATTTTATAACACTTAAAATTCAATATTTTTTAGGCCATAGATAGGAGAGTCAAAATGGATAAGGTGAGAGTTAGGTGCCATAATCCCATATCGCCTAGTTAGATAAATTTTAGGGTTATATATGTTAAGTCCATTCTCAATTATAATGAGACCTTTTAGGGAGACTCGAGAACAAAATCCTACAAACCAAGCCCAAAGCGGACAGTATAAATGATATATAAGCTGGACCTATCTCGCATTGTGGGCTAGTGAGCTTGTAGTTTGGGCTATAGATAGAGCACACATGTCGTGCAACTGTTGGAGTCTAGCTCACATGGGTCAACTATGTGTCCCTAGGGGCTTAATACACACGAGGCCGTGTGTCCATTAAGAGAGTAAATTAGAATACTCGAGATTTGAGATTCTTGAGACCATAGATAGTAGGGCCAAGATAGATGAAGTGGGGGGTCAGATACTAGAATCTCACATTACTTGGTTAGATAAAGTTTTTAGGCTATATATATGAAGCCATTTCTCAATTAGTATGAGACCTTTTAAGAAGACTCAGAACAAAATTATGCGGGCCTAGACCTAAAGTAGATGAGGTGAGAGTCAAGTGTCAAAATTTCATGTTGCTGGTTAAATCAAGCTTTTGGGCTATATATGTAGAATACCTTCTCAATTAGTATGAGGCATTTTGGGAAGACTCAAGAGCAAAATCGTGTAAGCCTAGACTTAAAATAAAAACTATCATACTCTACAGGCCTAGACCTAAAGAAAAAAATCATACTCTATAGGAGCAGTTCATTACAAATTTGGTTAATATATTTGTACTTTTGAATTATATTATTATTAGTTTTATCAACTAAAATTTACCCTTCGACCAGAAGTGATGACTGAGAATAATTCTTTGTTAAATTTAAAATACCTTGAAAATTTTCACATAGCAAGAATGGAATGGATGCTTATTCATTGTCCAAAATGCAATCCAAGCAAAGGATAAATGTTTCATTCTTAAAAAACTTTAAGAAGTTTGGAATGTTTAGCTTTCTCCTTGTTCCTTATAAATAGACTACAAAGCTGATTTGATTTTATCAGTATACGTTTTTGCGAAGAATTTGTTATATACAATGGGTAGTGTCTTTGATGACAAGGATGGTACATTTTTTTTCGTTCTCTTTGTACACATGCCTGTGATAATACACGTTAAAATTTTTAACTGTTATATTTTATTATATATATCATGTTGGTTTTTTATTTTAAGAATTTATAAGAATTATAATTATTGTTGCAGAGGTCACAAGATGTACTTCGGATGCACCACCAGCTCATTACAGGGTCAAAATACAATCATTTTCATTACTTGTGAAAAATGCAATAGAGAAATATGAATCTGGCGAATTTGAAGCCGGAGGCTACAAATGGTATATTTTCATTTATATAATCCAAACCACAATGTTCACTAAATATTTTGTCTACAAATTGTACCATTGTATTGTGGGGCAGTAAATTTATACACCTCGGCTTGGATTAAGATCCTCATCGAATTTAAGCTTATATTAATTATGTGTGGTTAAGATTTATTTCATTTTTATTTTCTTCTTTATCAACTACAGTCACATGATTATATTTACTAAGATGATTAAATCCATGTTTGCAGGAAACTGGTTTTCTACCCAAACGGAAATAAAAACAAGAATGTGAAAGACTTCGTCTCTCTCTACTTAGCAATGGCCAGCACAAGTTCGCTCCAACTTGGTTGGGAGGTCCATGCAACTTTCCGATTATTTTTGCTTGATCAGAACAATGACAACTATTTGATAGTTCAAGGTTATTATATTTTACATTCTAATGCATATAGCCGATAGTTACCTACAAGCTTATTACTTATTATTGTTAATGCAGTTTTTTTTTTTTATCAATCTAACTTGCGATTTTCTGTAGAAAGCGTTTTTATCTTTTATTTTTGTCTTTTAACAATTCTTTATAAAGAGAGAGTTGCATGATTGAATTAGAAAAAAAAATTGTGTATGTCAACACTTGAAATTTTCTATTATAAGAATAATTATTAATTTTTAACTAATGATTTGGTCACATTGTCATGCCTAGATGGTAAGCAAAGACGGTTTCATGGGCTAATGCTTGAATGGGGTTTTGATCATTTAATCCCACTTAAAGCATTTAACAATGCTTCTAATGGATATCTTGTGGAGGACAACTGTGTGTTTGGAGCAGAGGTATTTGTTAGCAAAGAAAGAAGCAGAGGCAAAGGAGAGTGCTTATCAATGATCAAAGATGCCCCTAGTTTTAAGCACATCTGGAGGATCGAAAACTTCTCAAAGTTAGCTTCACAATGTGTTGACTCCCAAGTCTTCAGTGCTGGTGATCACAAATGGTATCAAAGATAAGATCTCATGTTTTCTTTTTTCGTCATTATTTTGAACAATAATATTGCTGGTTTTACTTTTAATATTTTCTTAAAAACAATTTTCCACTTATCTAAGAATTAACATGTAGATGATGACAAAGAAGAAACTTAATTACCCACATAACACTAATAATAAGAAAGCATAGCAGAATTTTTATCTTTTGACAATTGTTTATACATTATGTTGCTTGTTCATTTTCGTTTTTTAAAAAGTGTAGACATCCGTGTCAAGAAAAGAAATGTAAATAAAAATAGCTATTTATTTACTATAACTCAACTTTTTTTAAAAAAAATTTTGTTTTCATTTTTGTTGTTGTAGGAAGATACAACTCTATCCTAAGGGAAGACTTCAAGGAACTGGCAGTCATCTTTCTCTGTACTTGGCTTTGGGAGATCCAACAACTCTCAGTCCTGGTTCTAAAATATACGCTCAGTATGTGTTGCGTATCCTGGATCAAGTGCAGGCCAGGCACGATGTCGGCAGAGGTAATACTAATATTTAACACAACAAAATACTTTTCTTCTCTCTCTTAATATGATTAGGATTCATTGTACTAAAGCCAAACGTAGATAAGCTTATTATTTTCATTTTGTTCTGGCAGCAAATTTCTGGTTCAGTGCCTTAAGCCCGGACTCTGGGTGGGCAAGATATATTTCATTTGACTACTTCAATCTATCAAGCAATGGCTATCTTGTTAGGGATGTGTGCTTGGTGGAAGCAGAGGTGACAGTTCATGGGACAAGCAATGCTCTGTAATAGTGGATGTGGTATAATCTCTTAACCTTGCAGATTTGTTTCGGCCATGAGGAGAGACAGAATTCAAGTGTTGAGGGCAAAGTATTCAGAGTTAAAAAGGTTGTATGGCTAAAATTTCTATTATAGGGATACATTTTAAAACTTGTAGTTAGAATTGGGCCAAGTCGGTTCAGAATCAGTTCAGTCTAGGATCGATCGAGAATCGAACTATATTTTTTTTTTGAAACAGAGAATCGAACTAATTAACTTTACTGAAGATAAAGTTGACACTTGTCGATCTTTATCTGAACCCGTTAGATTCTTGATTTTTATTATTGTTTTTTTTTTAATTTCAAACCAATCTGCAATAGAGTCAAATCAATTGGATGTAAAATTAAAAATAGAACTGAATAAAACTGTGTTGAGTTGGTCAGCTCAATTCAAGGTAAACATCTAGAAATTATACCGAAGGTCATTAAAAGTAACGATTATGTAACTCTTTAAAAAAAAAAAGAATTGAGAATTATAAGGATATTGATTGGAAATTATCAGGATATAATTTAGAGAGCAAATCAAGCGAGTAGGATACGCAAGGATCGAAGATGGACGTGAAAGAAGGCAAAAGACGAAAGGCGTAGTGCCAGAACAAAACCTGAGCGCTGCAGCCCTAGGTGGCCAGAGCCGCGGCGCTTAGGCCAGCAACCTAGCACCGCGGCGGTGAGGGCTGGGTGTCGTAGCGGTCAGCGTGATAAGTTGTTTCCCATTTTGTTGCGACTTGCTTCAGGACTCCTTAATACGACTTCCACACATTTAGAGTAAACCTTGGATGTCCTAAAGCCTATATAAAGGCTCTCTATTGGATTGTAAACATAACTTAGTGAAATTCAAGAGAGATCTTTGTGATCAAACATACTTTATGATTTTTTGTGAGAGAAAATTCTTAGGTTACAAGAGAGTATTCTTTACGAGTCTTTCTCGTAAAAGACGTACTTTATGAGTGTCTTGTGATTCAATAATATAAGAGAGTGATCTTGATCCATCGTGGGCGTTGGCAAGTTGGTGAACCATATAAATTCTTCTGTTCTTCTTCTATCTTTCTCTTTCTAGTTTCTTAATTTCTTATTATGCACTATATTGCTTAGGTTATATTGCTTGTTTGTGTGCTTCCGCTTTAACAAACTGGTATCAGAGCTTAATTTTAAGCAGATATGGCCATACCTAAGTATGAGGTAGAGAAATTCAACAGAACGAATGACTTCAATCTGTAAAAGATAAAGGTAAAGGTGTTGTTGGTGAGCCAACGGTTAAGCTCGACATTAGAAGAGACTGCAGCTTCATCTAGTGAAGAAAAAAAGATGCAGAGTCATCTAAAGCTGAAGCAGAAAGAAGGGATATTCAAGAAAGAGCTCACAATATAATCGTTCTATCATAAGCGATAAAGTACTGTGGGAAGTAGCAGGTGAAATGACGGCAATTGGTCTTTAGAAGAAGTTTGACTCCCTTTATATGCAAAAATCATTGGCCAATAAATTGCATATAAAAAATGAGCTATATCAGCTGTTCATGTCAGAAGGGACACTAATGAAAGATCATATAGACGCCTTCAATAAGATCGTCCTTGATCTTAAGTCTATTAATATCAAGATAGAAAATAAAGATACAACAATTATTCTGCTGAGTTCATTCCTCAAGAGTTATGAGAGCTTTGTTGATACGCTACTCTACAGTAGAGAGAGTTTAACGATGAGCAATATGAAATCATTATTCAACTCAAAGTTATTAGGAAAACAGATCGAGAACAATACAAAATGTTTATCTGTAAGAGGAAGGCTCTCATATAGAGATGGAAGGAAAAATGGCTCAAGATCAAAGTCCAGGACTCCTAGGAAGTGCTATTACTGTAAGAAAGAATGACACTTTATAAAACACTGTCCAGAGAAGAAAGCACAAGATAAGAAGAAAGCGGATGTTGCGCTAGCCTATGTGGACAGCTATAATAGCGTAGAGACACTCGTCGCTACTAATGGTAAGAATACTGAATAATAGGTTCTTGATTCTAGTTGTACTTTTCACATATGCTCGCACAAGTCTTGGTTTATAAATTTCCAGCCCATTAGTGGTAGTAAAGTGTAATGGGTAAAGACGTTACATGTCAGATGATGAGAATTGATAGTGTTAGACTTAGACTGCATGATGGGCGAGTGAGAGAGTTGACAGATGTTATGTATGTTCCTGACCTCAAAAGGAACTCAATCTCACTAAGGACTTTAGACTAGAATGAGTGTTCCATCAGGATCAACGAAGGGGTTTTGAGAGTGTTGAAGGGTTCCATGGTGGTAATGAGAGGAGAGAAGTACAAATATATCTATGTGCTTAAGGGTGAAGTTGTGAGTGGTTCTACATTATTCTCTGTAGATGATGAGAGTGTGCAAACTAAGTTATGGCATCTTAGACTGGCACACACAGGCGAAAGAAACCTAAAGGAGTTATTTAGTCAAAAGGCATTTGATGAGGATAAGTTCTATCCTTTAGAGATTTGTGAGCATGGTGTGCTTGAAAAAGTATATAGGGTGAGGCTTAGTACCAGTGAACACAAGATTAATGGGACTTTTGACTACATACACTCAGATCTTTAGGACCAGTTCAGATAGCTACTCGTGGTGGTGTCGACTATTCGAGGAAGTCATGGATCTATGTGTTGAAGAGCAAGAATTAAATATTTGAGGCATTCAAAACTTGGAAGGCTCTTGTTAAGAATCAGTTAGCAAAAAGTGAAGAGGTTGAGAAATAAAAATGGCATCGAATTTTGTAATAGAGAGTTTGATGGGTTTTGTGCCAAATATAGGATTTCAAGGCATAGAACGGTAAAATCAACACCACAGCAGAATGGGGTAGCTGAGAGGATGAATAGGACCCTACTTAAAAGGGTTAGATGCATGTTTACCAATGCAAAGATGTTCAAGGAATTTTGGGGAGAAGCTATAGTGACTATAGCTTACTTGATTAATAAAAGTCCCTCTTCAGTAATTAACTTCAAGACGCCAGAAGCGAAATGTTCTGGCAATCCTCTTAAGTATGACTACTTCAGAATATTTGGTTGCCCTACCTTTATATATGTTAAAGAAGGGAGTTAGAACCTAGAGTTATCAAAGAGGTCTTCATAGGATATCCCGAAGGAGTGAAAGGATATAAAGTATAGTGTAAAGACTTGACACCACCAAAGAGTATCATAAGTCGTGACGTGACGTTCGATGAGACTACCATACTGAAGGCCTCATAAGAAGATGAGAAAGAAAAACCTGTGCCCAAAGAAGACTTAGTACCCGAGTCAATAGAAATTGAAATAAAGCCTAAAAGTAGATCTGTATGCCTCCAGATCAGCACTTCAGCAAGGAGATCCTTGAAGAAGAATCAGGAACACCAGTAAGTTCCTCCAAGCCCACCCAATGAAAAATTAGAACTCCTGAGATGGAACTTGAAGAGTACAAGCTAGCCAAAGACAGGCTAAGAAGAACGATAAACCCACTAATCAGGTATGCACGAGTATATCTAGTTGCTCATATTTTTAATTCTTCTTACACTCTTGAGTATGATGAGCCTAGAACATATGGTGAGGCTATAAAGAGTGAAAATAAGAAAAAATGACAACAGACCATGGAAGAAGAGATAAGTTCTTTTAGGAAGAATAATACCTGAAAGTTGGTGGAGAGACCTTAAAAGAAGCGAGTCGGGTGCAAGTGGGTATACAAGGTGAAATAGGGGATGCCAGGGATAGAACTTATGAGATTCAAGGCTAGGTTAATTGTATAAGGTTTCACTCAGAGAGATGGAGTTGACTTTTATGAGATTTTCTCTCCAGTCATCAAGCTCACATCCATTAGGATTTTGTTAGCCATGTGTGCAAACCTTAATTTACATATAGAGTAGATGGATGTAAAGACAACTTCTCTACATGGAGACCTTGAAGAGACAATATACATGGCATATCTGCAAGGGTTCGAGGAGCTCAAAAAAAAAGATCATGCTTGTTTTCTGAAGAAGTCATTATATGGGTTAAAGCAATCACCTAAACAGTGGTATAGGAGATTTGATAAGTTTATGATGGCTTATGGCTTTAGTAGAAGAAAGTATGATGGATGTGTGTACTTCAAGAACATAAGTTATGGGATGATTTATTTGCTTCTATATGTTGATGATATGTTGATCGCATGTAAGAATATGGAAGAAATATAGAAATTCAAGAAGCAATTAAGTGGCGAGTTTGAGATGAAGGATTTAGGAGCAGTGAAGAGAATATTGGGTATGGATACTATAAGGAAAAGAAAAGATGTTATCTTTTTGTCTCAATAGCGATATATAATTAAAATTCTAGAGAAGTTTGGTATGTCAAACGCAAAGGCTGTCTCTACTCTTTTAACCATGCGTTTCAAACTTTCAGCAGCACAGTTGTGGACATTTGAAGAGGAGAAACTGTAGATGAGAAAAGTATCGTATGCAAGCGCTATGAGGAGCATCATGTATGCAATAGTTTGCACAAGACCAGACATAACATAGGCTGTGAACGTAGTGAGTAGATTCATAATAAATCTGGGTAAGGATCACTGGCTTGTAGTAAAATGAATTTTGAGATATCTCAAGGGGACGTAAAATCACAGGTTGATGTATAAAATGGATGAGGACAACAATAAAATGGTGAGAGGATACGTAGACTCAGATTATACAGGTGATCTAAACAAGAGAAGATCGTTGACGGGTTACGTATTCATAGTGTTTGTGTGAAGTGTATGTTAGAGATCAGTTCTACAACATGTGGTTGCACTATCTACCACAGAAGCGAAGTATATAGCTATTGGTAAAGCTATTAAAGAGGTCGTATAGTTAAAAAGTATATGCGCGGAGGTATTAGTTAGTGAA
Source organism: Ailanthus altissimus (assembly GCA_946807835.1). NCBI lineage: Eukaryota > Viridiplantae > Streptophyta > Magnoliopsida > Sapindales > Simaroubaceae > Ailanthus > Ailanthus altissimus. Next base: position 29,834,801 of record OX327693.1, read on the forward strand.
GATGTGAACATCGGTGTATATTGTGACAACCATAATGCCATAAACCTTAGCAAGCATTAAGTGTTTCACGAGAAGTCAAAACACATTGATGTGCGACTCCATTACATTTAAGAGATTGTCCAAAGTGGTAAAGTTAGTCTAACGAAGATAACGTCATCTAAAAACTCTGCAGATATATTGATTAAGCTACTGCCCTCAGTTAAGTTCATCATATGCAAGGACTTAACCAGAGTCACTAGTTTGTGAGGGTGACCGAAGATGCAAAAATAAGAGATCGAGTTACTTTGTGGATGATTTTGAATCAAGGAGGGGATTTGTGATAATATTGATTAAAAATCATCAGATTATGATTTGGAGAGCAAGTCAAGCACGTAGGGTACACGAGGATTGAAGACGGAGGCGAAATGAGGTGAAAAACGGAAGATGTGGTGCCTAGGTGTGGGTGTTGCGGTGATTAGGTCCTGGGCCCTGTGGTACTCAGAACAGAATCTGAGCGCCACGACACCAGGTGACCAATGTCGCGGCACCTAGGCGGGCGGCCCAGCACCGGACCATTGAGGGTTGGGCGCTGCGGTGCCCAATGCGATAAGTTATTTCCCATTTTGTTGCGACTTGTTTCATTTTCTACTTGCTTCATAACTCCTTAATACGACTCCCACACGTTTAGGGTAAACCTAAAAGGTCCTAAAGCCTATATAAAGGCTCTCTATTGGCTTATAAACATAACTTAGTAAAGTCTTGGAGATGTCTTAGTGATGTTAGTGAAATTCAAGAGAGATCTTTGTGATTAAACATACTTTGTGATTATTTGTAAGAGAAAATCCTTAGGTTACAAGAGAGAGTGTTTTTCGTGAGTCTTTCTTGTAAAAGGCGTATTTTATGATTCAATAATATAAGAGAGTGATCTTGATCCTCCGTGGAAGTAGGTAAGTTGTTGAACCACGTAAATTTTTGTGTTCTTCTTCTATCTTTCTCTCTCTAGTTCTTTAATTACTTGTTCTACACTATATTTTTTGGGTTATATTGCTTAATTGTGTGCTTTTGCTTCTATAAAAATGTATGTCAATTCATAAAAATAACTCAATTCTTTTAAGGAGAAATGAATAAGAAAGAGATTCTGATAAACAAGAATAATAAAACTCTTAAGTGAAAACAAATTAGAAAAAGTCAATGCAAAATTGTAATTTAACCAAAAAATAAATTGTTAGTAAAAAAGTATCAATAATTCTTTTGGGCCTGAAAGCTGAATACCAAAATTTATATTTCCCAAAAAGAAAATCATTTAGGTAAAATTAAGAGGTTTGAGATTCTACCCAACTCATATCAAAGTTGGGAGGGTTAAGGTTATGATTTATTTTCTTATTATCGATTGACCATCAATATATTTATACTTTTTTAATTAATTCAATCTACTTAAAAGTGGTGAAATCACATGTCGATTCAGATTTATATAGTTCTTCATAATAAACTAAAAAGTTGACCAAAAGAAAAAAATATAATTAATAATTATTTAAAGGAATTACTACCATGGATTTTATCTTTATTGAACAAGATGACAACTTCAATGTCGATATTATCCTTACGAATAATGTTGTATTTCTTAAATAGTTTCCCAAAATTTTCATCTCAAATGATGTGTTAATTAACCATTGGTTGATGATATGGTATAATTGTGAATTTTAAAAATTGCACCATTTCATCACCTAACGATTACTTAACACATCAATTCAGGATGAAGTGTAGCATTACTCTTGCTGCAATGTGAATCTAATGGGGTGCATGCATGTGATAATGTCATTAAATATTTAATGCATGTCATACATACAATTACTCAGTAAAATAAAATCTAATTTTTTAAAATTAAATTAACACATACTAAATGTAAGTCTATTATAGTAATAGGATCCAAAAACATACCTTTAAAAGCCTTTAATGTAGAATTTGATTTGGAACTCACCTTGAAGTGTTCTCTTGACGAATTCTAATCCGTAATATCTAATAGGATTATAAAGCTAGAATGACAACATTTTAATTTTCCAACAAAATCAAATTCATGCAAATCAGTTCAACACTTTGAACTTTTTCTCAAATGGCCAAAATGAAGATAAAGAGTTGTATGAAACAATTTTAATATAATCTTTATATATGGTTAAAATGGAGACCTTTTTACAACATTTGTAAAGTTTATTATATGTGGCTAATGAATGCTTGACACTTGTCCTTCATGCATGAAGACAAGTGTCATATTTCATTTGCCACTAGTCATACATTAAAAACATTCATGTGCCATATGTCACACATATGGTTATACATTATGCCACTTATCACATTGCCATTAGTAAATCACTTTAACTAAAAAATAATATTTAACATTTAAATCTTGATAAGTGTGTTTCTTGAAAGATCCTGAAACAAATTCTATTTTGATCCGGTTCGCTACTTCAATACTCAATAATTACACTTCATATTGTGATACTAGCTTCTTAGGTTTATACTCATTTATCTTACAGAACTCTTCTGTAAGTCCATGAATAATACCCTATACACATGTTACAGATATTACATAAATGTGTATTGAACTATACATGCTGAGGTCAACCATATACGTATTAGATGTGGTATAATCCTTTAACCTCATAGATTTGCTAGGGACATGAGGAGAGACAAAATTCAAGTGATGAGGAAAAAATGTTAAGATTTAGCTCAGGACCTTAAAATAATTACCTATCATTAAAATCCAACTATTTAAGTTTAAAATTGAAGTTTCTTAATTCTGAACTTTAACATAGTGACATTCTTGCCCTTGATTGCTTCTTGAATTTGTGTGAAAAATATCATCCTCTTGCAAGAAAAAAATACTCTAATGTTTAAGTTAATATTTAATTAAAAAGAGGGGTACTAGTATGTAGAGATGTCTCATAGGCAAGTAGGAGTGTGATTAATGAATTGTATGTAGGTATTATTAGAGCGAAAGCACTTACATACACAAGTATAATAATGTAGCAAACAAAATAAAAGAGAATTGAGAAGGCAATCAGAAGAAAACATACAGTAATTTATATGGTTCGACAATTGCCAATGTTCACGATAGATCAAGATATCGCTTCTTTTATTATTAAATCATAATGCATTTACAATGTATACTTTTACAAGAATCACAAAGCTCACAAAGAAGTTTCTCTCTCTAAAATGGACTTTAACATTTGCTTTCTTAATTGTGTTTATGTGAGTTGTGTTATGTTATAATATATTGTGATCTATTCTCGATTAAAATATAAGGCCCTTATATAGTCTAATACATCCTAAGTTAACCTTAATCTATGTTGAAACCAAAATAGGGTGTTTGAGATAACTTAAGAAATCTTAAATTCATAGGAACTTGCATTTGTCACCTCAGTAGTAGCTTTTGGGCACTATAGCGCTGTACACAGATCGTTGTAGTGCTCCAGGCTTTAGAATTTCCACTCTAGCGCTGCATATAAATCATTATAGTGCTCCACCACTGCAGTGGTGGATTTTTCAGTGTTGTAGTGGCAATATGATTCTTTGTGCTTTCAACCTTCTTCTCGCCTTCGCACCTTCCCTGTTGCTTCTTACTTATTGGCTTGACTTCAACTCTTTTCCAAGATAATTTTTAATCATCTTCTCACAAATCTCTTCTTTGATTCAAAATCATCCATAAAGATTCAAAGATCTTTCATCTCTGGATCATCATTACTTTCACATAGCAGTGACTCCAGTTAAGTCCTTGCATAAAATGCATTTAAGCGAGGTAAATGGCTTAGTTAACATTTCAGCGAGATTTTTAGATGATGCAATCTTCATTAGACTAATCTTGCCACTTAAAAAAATCTCTCTAATAAAATAGAGTCGCACATTAATGTGTTTTGACCTCTCATGAAATACTTGATGTTTTCTTAGGTGTATAACAATTTGACTATCATAATACACACCAGTTTCAATGTTTTCAATAGCCATCATCTCTGTGTAGATACTTTTTAACCACACGGCCTCTTTAATAGCTTTACCCACAGCTATATATTTCACTTCCATGATTGATAGTGCCACCACATGCTATAAAACCAACCTCCAGCACACACTATATCTAAACACCGTGAATACATATCCAGTCAATGACCTTCTTTTGTCGAGATCATTCATATAATTTGATTACACATATCCTCTTACTATTTTACCTTTATTCTCTGCTTTTTTGTACAACAAACCTTGTTCTGATGTTCCTTTGAGATATTTCAAAATTTACTCAACTGCAAGCTAGTGATTGTTATTTGGATTTGCTATATATCTACTCATAAAACTCATCACTTGTGCTATGTATAGTCTTGTGCAAATCATCGCATAAATGATGCTTCTAACAACGTTAGCATATAGTACTTTACTCATCTGTAGTTTATCATTTTTGAATTCTTGCGACTATGCTGTCAAAAGTTTGAAATGCATGACTAAATAAGTTGGGATAACTTTTGCAATGGACATACCAAATTTGTCTAAGTATCTTGAGTATATATCTTTATTATGACATGAAGATAACATCTCTTTTTTTCCTCATAATATTTATACTCAAAATTCTATTTGCTGCGCCTAAATTCTTAATCTCAAACTCATAAAGTAAATTCCGCTCTACCACTTTCATAAAACTTCTGGCAACATTGTCAATACTATTAATCTCATTCGTGTCATTTTATGTTTTATGTATTATTTCTTAGAGTAAGTAGCCTATAGAATTGTAACATAAAAAAGGACTTGAAAATGTAAAAAAATAAAATTATAGAAATATGACTAAACGTAATAAAAATAAAACTAAAGTGTGAAGTTCATATACTTATATTTATGTGAATGTGATTTACTAGTTACTGTTCTATTGTATAGCACTATTACTTGTCTTTACCTCTGATTTTTCAATAAGTACTAATATTCCTTTTTTTAGTTATATTTTTTAACTAAAAATCACAAATTACTCCTCTAAAAGGGAATAATGTTACTTATTAAAAACATTAGAGTAGAAACTGGTAAAAATAATAAACAAGAGAAAGGCAACTAATAATTTTTCTTATTTTTAAGTCTTTGTTCAATTTAATCTTGAAGCATTTATGGTTATACGTTTTTTATTTTTCTTATTAATAGATTATTTATCGACAATTTTGGATATCAATTGGTTTAATTCACAAAATTTATTAAGTGAAGCTAAGAAGTTTGGGGTTCATGTCCTGCTCACATCAGAGTTAGGAGGGTTATGATTTATACTTTTTATTATTGATTTTGTAATACCTAAGAGCAAGATTTTTGAGGTCATAAATAGCAGGGCCAAAACGAATAAGGTGAAGTTTAGGTGCCAAAATTCTAGATTGCATAGTTAGATAAAGTTTCTTAACCCTGGTTTATTTTTATTATTGATCTTGTAACACCTAAGACTAAGATTCTTGAGGCCATAGATAGTAGGACTAAGATGGATGGGGTGAGATTTAGGTGTCAGAATTCTACATTACCTTCTTAATCAATATGAGATCTTTTGGGAAGACCTAGGAACAAAATCGAGCAGGCCTAATCCAAAGCGGACAATATCATATTGTGTGAGAGCAGGTTGTTAAAAATAGTATTAGAGTCGAACCTATCTCGTAGTGTGGGCTAATTAGCCAGCAGCCTAACTATAGATAGCGCACATGTGTAGTGAAACTTTTGGCGTCTAACTCGCATAGGTTAGCCATGTGTTCCTAGGGGCTTAGCCCACATGAGGTCGTGTGTCCCCTAAGGGCGTAAATTGTAACACCCGAATCCAACATTCTTGATGCTATAGATAGCATGGTCAAGATAAATGAGGTGAGGCTTTGGTACCAAAATTTCACTTCGCCTAGTTAGATAAAGTTTCAGGATAATATATGTAAAACCTCTTTTTAATCAGTATGAGGCCTTTTGGGAAAATAAAATTGTGCAGGCTCAGACCCAAAGTAGATGGGGTATCCCTTGTCTCCTGGTTAGATAAAGTTTTTGAATTATATATGTAGAGCCCCTTCTCAATCAGTATGAGACCTTTTGGAAAGATTCAAGAACAAAACCCTACAGGTCCAAACCCAAAACAGAAATATCATAATCTGCGAGCGCAAGTCATTACAGATTGGTTAATATATTCGTGCTTTCGTTCTGTTTTATTCTCTTAATTCAAAAAATCAAAAGTGTGAGCGAGCTTTGCAGACTTGGTGGTTATATTGCAATCACAATTGTTTGATTAGTTGGTGGCTTTTTGCTTCTCGTAATGTAAGTATGTAATTAATTTTTATCAACTAAAATTTCCCCTTTGATAAGAAGTGATGAATGAGAATAATTCTTTGTTAAATTTAAAATACATTGAAGTTCTCCACTTTGCTAGAATGGAATGGATTCTTATTCATTTTCCAAAATGCAATCCAAGCAAAGAATAAATGTTTCATCTTTAAAATACTTTTATAACTTTGGAATATTTAGCTTTCTCTTTGTTCCTTATAAATAGACTACAAAGCTGATTTGTTTGTATCAATATAATTTGTTGTGAAGAATTTGTTATATGCCATGGGCAGTGTCTTTGATGACAAGGATGGTATCTTTTTTTTCTCTCTATGTACACATGATTGTGATAATACATGTCAAAATTTTTAGCTCTAATATTTGGTATATATATGTATATATATATATATATCATATTTGTTTTAGATTAAGAATTTATCAGAATTATAATTACTGTTGCAGGGGTTACAAGATCTACTTCAGATGCACCACCAGCTCATTACACGGTCAAAATACAATCATTTTCATTACTTTTGGAAAATGCAATAGAGAAATATGAATCTGGAGAATTTATAGCCGGAGGCTACAAATGGTATATTTTCTTTTATCACAATATTCATTAAATCTCTTGTCAATAAATTGTGCCATTGTGTTACGGGCGGTAAATTTATTTAACCTTTCAAAAATTATTTGACATATGTATTATATTAGTTACGTGTGGTTAAGATTTATTCCATTATTATTTTCTTTTTTTTCAACTACAGTCATATGATTATATTTACTAGGATAAGTAAAAGCTCAAATCAGGATCTAATCCGAACCTACCTCAGCTATGTTTTGTTGGGTGATTCTTAGCTTATTGTGTCCATGTTTGCAGGAAACTTGTTTTCTACCCAAATGGAAATAAAAACAAGAATGTGAAAGACTTCATCTCTCTCTACTTAGCAATGGCCAACACAAGTTCACTCCAACTTGGTTGGGAGGTCCACGCAACTTTTCGATTATTTTTTTTTTTATCAGAACAATGAAAACTATTTGATACTTCAAGGTTATTATATTTTACAATCTAGTACATTTATAGCTGATAGTCACCTCCAAGCTTGTTACTTAAAATTGTGATTGTACGTACTTTTCTTTTCGTCTTTTAGCAAGTCTATATAGAGAGAGTTGCATGTTTGAATTACACTTGAGAATTTCTATTATGAGAATAATTATTAATATTTAACCAATAATTTGGTCACATTGTCATGACTAGATGGTAAGCAAAGATGATTTCATGGGCTAAAGCTTGAATGGGGTTTTGATCATTTAATCCCACTTAAAGCATTTAACGATTCTTCTAATGGATACCTCTTGGAGGACAACTGTGTTTTTGGAGCAGAGGTATTTGTTAGCAAAGAAAGAAGCAGAGGCAAAGGAGAGTGCTTATCAATGATCAAAGATGCCCCTAGTTTTAAGCACATTTGGAGGATCGAAAACTTCTCAAAGTTAGCCTCAGAATGTGTCGACTCCCAAGTCTTCAGTGCCAGTGATCACGAATGGTATCTGAGATAAGATCTCATGTTTTCTTTTTTCTTCCCTATTTTAAACAGTAATACTTCTGGTTTACTTGTAATATTTTTTTAAAAGAACAATGTTCCCGTTGCCTAGGAATTAACATGTAGATGGTGACAGAGAAGAAGCTTAATTTTTTTAAGTCAACTATTTATTTATTGTAAGTCAACTTTTTAATTTTAATTTTTTCTTTTTCATTTTGGCTGTTGCAGGAAGATACAACTCTATCCTAAGGGAAGACGTCATGGAGCTGGCAGTCATCTTTCTCTATACTTGGCTTTGGGAGATCCAACCACTCTTAGTCCTGGTTCTAAAATATACGCTGAGTTTGCGTTGCGTATCCTGGATCAAGTGCAGGCCAGGCACGCAGTTGGTAAAGGTAATACTAATATTTAAACAAAACTTACAGCTTTAATACAACAAAATACTTTCTTTTTTTTTTCTCTCTCATAATATGGTTATGAGTCATTGTAGGAAAGCCAAATGTAGATAAGTTTACTATTTTCATTTGTTCTGGCAGCCAATTTCTGGTTCAGTGCCTCAAGCCAGGAATCTGGGTGGGCAAGATATGTTTCATTTGGCTACTTCAATCTATCGAGCAGTGGTTGTTTAGTCAAAGATGTGTGCTTGGTGGAAGCAGAGGTGACAGTCCATGGGACAAGCAGTGCTCTGTGATAGTTAAGCATTCGTAATAACAAAATTGGAATGTAAAATAATTTGTTCTGTCTATAAAAAGAAAGCCAATTGGCTTATAAATGATAAGATTGCCATGAAGTATGGTTGAATGTTCCATCATTGGACGTGGTGTAATCCCTTAACCTCAATGATTTGCTCGGGACATGAGGAGAGACAGAATTCAAGTGTTTAGTGGCAAAATTTTCCAGTTAAAGAAATTTTATGGCTAAAATTTCTATTACGGTGATAGAGTTTAAAACTTGCAGGTAGGCTTGGGCATAATCGATTCAGTATTGTTTTAGCTTGTGATCAACTAAGAATCGAACTAATTAGTTTTAGTAAAAGTGGAATTGGTCCTGATTGATTTTTAGTTGATCCAAATTGAACCGGTTTAATTCTTGAATTTTATTAAAATTTTATTTTGTTTTATTTTATATTTTAAGCTATGTTGTAATAGAATCGAATAATCCCAAATAGAATTAAAAGTGGATTTGACAGAAATAAATCAATTTAGTCTATTTAATTCACATCCTTCAATAATTACTTGATATATTATTTTCTCTGAAAATGAAAATTCATTATTTGGAAAAACAGAAGCATAACAATTACTAGCAACAGTATAGAAAATATTATTTGAAAAAATTTAAAATACCATTTAAACAAGACAGTATTGTTCTTTTCAAAATTCCTTTCATTGACTTTCTTAAATAAACCAATGGAATAGAACGAATATTTGATGTTATGAGATGTACTGATGGTGTGAGGGTCTCATTTGCTACACTTTTACTTGAGGGTGGGGCATACCATTGATGGAGTTTGATTTCACGTAAATATAAGGAAATGATTAGTTAGGCTGATTTTTGTAAAGAGTTTAGTGCTAAATTCTTTCCTATGATTTATTAAGACATTTAGGCTAGTAAGTTCTTTGAGCTAGAGTAGGGATTGATGACAATGGAGGAGTATGAGAACTAATTTATAAAATTATTGAGATTTACCCAATATGCAGTGCAGAATGAGAAGAATAAATGTAAGAGATTTGAATAGGCCCTTAAAGGCAATATCAGGATAGCAGTCACAGTTATAGGGCACAATGATTATAGTGAGTTAGTCGGGGTTGCAATAAAGTTGAGAGAAGTTTGGCAGAGACCCGTAGAGTACAATCATTCAAGTAGATCAAGGCCAAAGTTGGTCAGCTAATGAGCTTAATAGTGATAGAACACCTAGAAGAGAGACAACCTATACAGGATATTGGGTAGTCAGCACCTTAATCAGAGCCCTATGTTATTAGGAGAGTAAAGACAGAGTTCTAGTTAGTGTAGTTAAATTAGAAGATATTCCTATAAATAGAGATTGTTCAGATGTATTTCTTGAAGAACTTCTAGGTTTGTCACTAGATAGAGATGATGATTTTGTTATTGATTTGATTCTAGGCACAATTTCTTTCTTTAAGGCACTATATGGAATGACCCATTCAAAATTAAAAGAGTTGAAGACTTAGCTATAAGAATTGATATATAAGGGTTTTATCAAACTTACTGTATCACTATAGGGAGCACCAATATTGTTTGTTAAAAATGATGAAACCTTGAGATTATGCATTAATTATCCTGAGTTGAATAAAGTCACTATAGGTAACATGTACCCACTTCCTCGCATTGATAATTTATTTTATCAGCTACAGGGTGTTTATGTTCTCTAAAATTGATCTATGGTTAGGGTATCAACAATTAAGGATCAAGAATGTTGACGTGTCTAAGACTGCCTTTAGACCTTGGTATAGGCATTATGAGTTTCTAGTAATGCCATTTGTGTTTATTATTACTCCTCCTGTATTCATAGATCTTATGAATGAGGTATTTTGTCCTTATCTGGGTCAGTTTGTTATAGTATTTATTGTTGACATTCTTATTTATTCACGGAGTACAAAGAAGCATGCAGAGTACTCGAGGGTAGTGTTGTAGACTTTAAGAAATAACAGTTATGTGCTAAGTTTAAGAAATGTCAATTCTGGTTAGATAAAGTTACATTTTAAGACTGATATTAGTTGATGAAATTTATGTGGACCTCAAAAAATTAAAGCTGTGGTAAATTGAGAGTGACTAATTAGTGTGATTGAAGGTAGAAATTTCCTTCATCTAGCAGATTATTACTAGAGGCTCTTTAAAGATTTCTCTAAGATTTCTGCACCATTGACAAAGTAGACAAAAAAGAATGTATCAGTAGTATTTGCATTGAAGACTAGAAACCATTATTTATATAATGTCATATGTTAGATATTTACTAATCAAGAAAATAGAAGTATTTGTTCACACAAAAAGGTTTGAATCTGAGACAACGAAGATGGTTAGAATTGATTAAGGATTATGATTACACTATTAACTATCATCCAAGCAAGACTTATGTGGGGGAAAATGTACTTAGCGGGAAGTCTCTTAATTCTTTAGCTCATTTGAGAGTGATTTATCTTTCTCTATTTGTTAAATTGAGATCTATTGGGGGTTGATTTGTTAGTGAATAAATTTAGAGTATTTCTAGAGCATTTTCGGGTTAAGCATATATTGATTGATCAAGATCCTAACATTTTAAGCGAGAGGTAAGAAATAATATGTAGATTGATTTATCATTCAAAGCTGATGGGATATTGGTTATCAGTAACGAGTTTTTTATACAGAATAACTCAGAATTAAAGAAGCAGATTTTAGAAAAAGCTCACATCTCAGCTTATGCTACGCATCCTAGCAACACTAAGATGTATTGTACTATGAGAGAATATTATTGGTGGTATGGTATGAAAAGAGAGATTGCATAGTTTGTATCTTACTGCTTGATTTATCCGCAAGTTAAAATAAAACATTAGAAACTAGTAGAATTATTTCAACCACTTCCAATTCCAGAGCAGAAGTAGGAATATATCACCATGAATTTTGTTGTTGGACTTCCATATACTTAGAGTATTCATGATAGTATTTGGGTAATTGTTGATCGATTCACGAAGTTTGCTCATTTTATTTCATGTAAGATTTCATACTTATTAGAAAAGCTGGCTTATTTGTATGTGAGTGAAATGTTATGGTTATATAGGGCTTCAATGTCTATTGTATTAGATAGAGATTCTTGATTCACTTATAGATTCTGACCTAACTTACAGAAGGCCTTAGGCACTAAGTTAAAATTTAGTATAACTTTTCATCATCAGACAAATGGGTAGTAAAAACAAACTATACAAAAATTATAGGATATACTCAGAGCCTATGTATTGCAGCTTAAGGGTAATTGGGATGATTATTTACTATTGATGGAGTTTTTTTATAATAACAGTTGCTAGTTTAATATTCAGATGGCTCCTTATGTGGCTATATATAAAAAAATGTAGAAATTCAATTTGTTGAGATGAGGTTGGAGAGAGAAAACTATTAGGTCCAGAGATTATCCAAGCTACAAGTGAGAAGATTAGAATTATTAAAGAGAGACTCAAAATAGCTCAAGACAGACAGAAGAGGTAAGAAAATAAATATTATACACAACTTGAGTTTGTAGTGGGTGATAAACTCACCAGCAAGTATTGTATAATAAAACTATTCCACTAGTTAAAGTCTTATGAACGAATCATGTAGTAGAAGTGGTTACATGAGATTGTGATGATCAAATGAGAACTCATCATTTGCACTTATTTTAGATAAGTATGTGAATTTTAAGGGCAAAATTCTTATAAGGGGGAGAAATTGTAATACACGTAACCAAGCATAAGGCATTTAGCCTTTTGTTTTGTCATCCACGTAGGATGTAAATCATAAAATGGGGCTTGATGGCATTTTTTAAAGTAGATTAAATGAAAAAAATAAATGGTGAGTGGTTACGTGATTAACATGTGGACTATAGGTATGCATGTGGTGTTGGCTTCTAAGTGGTCTTAAGGGCAGCCAATTTATTATATAAGGTGAAATGTTTTGCTTCAATTGAAGTTTACAGAAGAAAGAACAAAATTGAAACAGAGAGGAAAAAAAAGAGAAGAGAAAAGAAAAAGGATGTCAAGAGAGAAAGAAAAGAAAAAGAAAGAGAGAAAGAAGTTGAGAAGAAAGAAAAGAAGAAAGCCGAAAGAAAATAAATAGGAAACAAGAAAATTACAGGAAATGAGTTTGGGGAGATGGATTTATATCCAATGACTCAAAGGGTAATATCTTCCTAAAATTAGAAAACTGTTATTTCAATTTTTATGATACCTATCGGTACTAACAATGTATTTTTACACTTTATGATATAAGAGGAGTATCGATAATTGGTAGACCCTAGATTTTCGATCTAGTTCAGAATTAGCGCAGTTTTGTGAGTGGATAACTATATATATTTTATATGCCTTTAATACAATATTTTATATTTTAATTACACGTTATCATATTTATTCATTATTTATTTTAGACAAATAAATATTTATGCTATTTAATATATTCAAAAATATTTTAAAATTTATTATAATATCGTTTATGATTTTGTTCAGTATAAAAATATTTATTTTAAAATAATTATGCTTTCATGATATTCTATAGCAATAGTTTTCGAGCCACCATATGCATACTCTCCCCTTTAGTGTAGTTACTTTACGCATGTGTTAGACCAGTTTAGTTTGCTCCGCCTAAGCGATGCAGCATTTCGTTGTGTTATACCAGCTCAAATCCTCCAGTTCGCCTGGATACAAGTTTGGTGTGATTTTTAGTATATATATAGCTAGAGCTACATTATATATATTAAGCTTTAAAATAGATTGCATGTTAGTTTATTGTTCCAAATTTTCATATTTCTAGTATCATGTTATGATTTTATGTTTTTAGCAACTCATGTTTTCAATACAATTTTAATAATTACTCAGGATACAGTTTCATAATTATTTTATATTATGTATTTCTACATACATTATTTATATTATTATTATCATTATTAATAAATTATTGGTAAAAACTATTATTTACAGTACATATAAAGTATATAATATTTTTAGATTATGTCCACTCATTGAGTCACAAGCGCACTATTTTTCTCATATTGTTGCAGATATTTGTGCGATGTGATACAATCCTCACATTTTGAGATTGACCCACGACACATATAGTTGCATAAGTTATTATGTTTTGTAATTTGTTTACACGTGTACACTTTTATTGAAGCACGTAATCTTGTTATATCAGATGCAATGATTGAAAAGTAATGATAATCCCATGTCATTGCATGATCCGCCTCAATTCTCAAAGAGAACTCGGTTCGGCTCCTGACAATACCAAAGTCTTGAACAAAGAAATAACACAATTATAGTGCTTGTTCTTAGAAAGGCACCAAGCAAAACATTGAATGAAGAAATGAAAGGCGTAGGGCACATATAGATGATTTGATTGAAAGATAAACTAGCTTCATCAAGACTGAACTTACCTGATTTGCACTTTTCTTTGAGGAATATACGAAGTGGGCTTTGTTTTATTTGTAGATTTTGTGTCTTTTCATTTTAGGATTATGATGAGACTTTATTTTTGGAAATTGAAGTGGAAGAGTGCTAAAATTGTATTGGTGAAGTTGAAAGTGTCATGTTTAAAGTTGTCTCTGAAGAAGAATATGAATGACGCGGTGAGAATTTGAGAACCATTGATCTGTTAGTGTAAGCTTCAAACACGGATTTTGCCTTTTAATCAAGTCGATGAAGAAGATTAAACGGGTGGGTTTAGACCCGAACTTGATACGTATATTATCTCTTTCTTATAGGCTCCAAAAAATTATGACAATTCAATTCTAGCCAAATTTATACTTTTTTTTGGGATCAAAATTCATAAATGAATTAAGATGAGAAATTGTCCTCAATTACACAATATTCTATTTGGGGAGGAACTTTTCCATACCAAATAATTTTAGAATCTAAATTGAGGGCCATATGAGCCAATTCATGCACCACCCTGTTGGATGAGCGATGATCATGGATAAATGAGCAAGGAGCGAAGGATGAGGCTATTGTCTTAATGTCATGCAGGATTAACCCTAATTCCGAGGAGGAGAGGGAGCAATTATTGATGTCTTGGATGACTCCCGTTGCATCTGAACTCACTTCAAGGGTAGAAATACCTAGTAGCCTAACCAGTTGAAGACCCTGAAGTAAGGCCAAGGCTTCAAGGATGTCCATCGGAGACTTTACATTAATAGGAATAGAAGAGGAGGCCAAGATAGCTCCATTGTAGTCGCGTATCACCACCCTTAGCCTGGCCTTAAGGTGTTTTGATGAAAGGCCTGCATCAGTGTTTAGTTTAATAGACTCCAGCCTATGGGCCATCCATGATCTGCACGGAGGTATATGAGTATTAGAAGTAGGGACATGGATCGTCATAAGCTCGGTCCTATAACATTTCGCCTAACGCAGCACATCGAACATTGTGAGCACATTTTGTTCCAAAACAAACTAGTTTCTGATAAACCAAAGTCTCCAGAAAAGTATTAGCAGCATCTCAAAATTATCAGACGGTAGGCACATTTAGCACTCAATCAAATGATCCAATATGGGTGTATTATGGGAAATGCAAAGGCCATTCATGAAAGGATATGATTGGCATACTTTCTGTAGTGCTTCATAGAGCCATATTGCGTGAATGATGTTTTCAGCTCATTTGGCACAACGACTATAGGAGTCATCAATAGGGACGTGGTGTCTTCTGAGGTTATAGAAAGTAGGGATCCAACTATGAGATATTCTTTAAGTAAAGTGTTTGATCTTTTGGGGAAGTTTTAAACTATATAAGAACTGCCACCAATTACGGGTAACAACATTGCCATTGTTCATGCTTGTCGAAATGCCACATAAGTGAGTCGCTAAGAAGGTTCCATGAGTACGAGCATGGAATGCTTAATATAAAGTTGCCTTCTTCTTTTGGGAAAGAATTTTGTATAAGTTCTCGGTTCCAGTATCCTGAAGGATGAAGCAGATCAGCCACTAATGAGTGTTCTGGAAGTGTGTGAGGGAATAAAGGTATAAAATACAAAGGGCGAGGAAGTAAGTGATTATGGTAGACTGAGATTGATAAGCCATCACCAATACGCCAACAGAGACCCTTTAGGAGCAATTTTTGGTCTCATAGGATGCTCTTCTAGACAGTAGAATCAGAGTGTTTAGGGTGTACCTGCAGGAGTGAATAGTTAGGAAAGTAAATACTTTGGAGGGTTTTTGCAACCAGCGAGTTTGGGTTGGCGATCACACACCAGCCCTGCTTAGCCAAAATAGCTTGGTTGAAGGAGTTCAAATCCTTAAATCCAAGCCCTCAATCCTTCTTGTGGTGGCACAAATAATTCCAAGGACACCAATTAACTTTTCTCTTGTTTTCATCATCGCCTCAAAAGAATCTAGCATAAAGTCTATGAATCTCCTAGATAAGATTCTTTGGAAGTCTGAATAGATTCATAATATAGGTTAGAATAGCCAGAATCATTGATTTAATAAGCACCTCCCAGTCACCATTTAAAAAAAGATGTTTCTTCCATCCCTTTAATTTGTTTCATACTCTTTCTTTGATGGCACCAAACAGATTCTGCTTATTCTTGCTAGAAACACAAAGGAGGCCCAAATATTTGTTGTGGTGAAGGACCTGTAAGACTTCAAGATATTGAGCTAGTAGGTATGCAGATAACCTCGAAATAAATCTACTAAAACAGACGACAAATTTTTGGTAATTAATCCGCTGGCCAGAGGCAGCCTCATAGGATCGCAGAATCTCCAATACAAAATTGCAATCGTTCAGAGATGCTCTTGTAATAATAAGGCTATCGTTAGCAAAGAATAAGTGGAAAATAATTGGGCCTGTTCTCTTAAGCTTCAGCCTATATAGGACCCCCTGTTGCTCAGCTGAATTAAAGAGGGCCGAGAGGCCTTCGGCACAAAAGAGAAATAAATAAGGGGGATAGAGGGTCACCTTGGCAGAGACCACGAAAATGGGAGATATTACCATGCGCCACACGATTAATAACAATAGAATAGGAGACCAAAGAGATACATCGGTAGATCATTTGGCACCAGCTATCGGGAAAGCCCAACCTATGCATCATAGCCATAAACAAAAGGCCACTCCATACAATCATAGGCCTTAAACATGTCTACTTTCAAGCCCAAGTAGTTTTCGCCAGAAAATCTATTTCTTTTAATAGCATGGAGACTTTCGAAACCGATTATTGTATTGTCAGTAATAAGGCGTCCTGGGATGAAAGTGCTTGGAGATTCTAAAACCACCTAATTCATAACATGCCACAATCTATTGGAGTATACTTATATAAGCCTAATTTATACTTATATTCACCAAAAAGAAATTTAGACATGGAGTATCGATTTATTATTTACAGTAATTAGAAAATTATAATAATTTATTTCTTTGAATTTATAATTTATTGTTACTGGGCTACCCATTAATGAATTTAATTAGTTTCTTCTTATGTGAAGAACACTAATAAAATTGACAATTAATCCCACAATTTTCTTGTGGCAATTAATAATTGTTGGTAACAGTGGTTCCATAATCACCTCTGCTTCAACCACGCACAAATTATTTACTATACAACCATTGTCAGGTCCATTCAAGTGACTCAATGAGACTAATCTTGAGCAACCCCATTCGGAATCGAGATACTGGACCAGATTTTATCTATAAGAGGAAAACAATTTAGAAAAATATGAGGTTATTTGAATTTGTCTCCTATAATCACTACAAGAAAAAGTATTTGCAAAAGGTTTTTGTGACGGTTTTGTGATGGCTAATTAGCCTTCGCAAATGTGACCATCGTAAATTTTTGCGACAGTCGATTAGCCGTCGTAAAAGACACTTTTGCGACGGCTACTTAGCCGTCGCAAAAGAATTAGATTATAGTAAAAAAAATGCAACTGTCGTGTAACAGTTGCAATATTTTTAATAGTTTGTTTCATATATAAATTTAAAAGTAAAAGGCAAAGAAATTATAAAGATGATTAAAATAATTATTAAACTAGCGTGTGTCAATTAAACAAATTTTTACTTGAATGAATTACTATAGAAAATAGATATGCATGCAAATGGAACAAAGAAAGTTGCGTATTAGGCGGAGAAAAATCAAGACATACCTTATTCAAAGAGTCATTTTTTCTTTTCTCCTCTTTTAGTTGGATATAACAAGAGTAACTTAAAGAAAGTTATATAAACATCTCAGCAACCACTAAATTCCAGTTAGCTTATTTGACCGCAAGAAAAAAATGTATTGTTAAATGCTTCTCTAACAAACATCTCTAATTTATGATTTAAAAGAAAAAAATAATAAAACTATTTAGCCAGACATTGGAAAAAGAAATGTTTTTAAGTTTAAACTAACAGAAAATCAACTAACAGCAGCAAAAATGAAAAAAAAAAAGCAAACAAAAATGTTTAAATTTTCTTTACTAATCTATTTTTTCTCAGCAACCAAACACGGGACAATGACAATTAACAGATAGACCAATATGGACCTTGCAATGCCTGCTTGGAGAAGTAACGTAAGTGCTTCTAAGTTTAAACTAACTGAAAATCAAATAGCGGTATAAAAATGAAAGAAAAAGCATACAAAACAATTGTTTAAATTTTCTTTACTTGTCTAGTTTTTCTCAACAATCAAATAGAGGATAATGACTATTGACAGATAGATTGATAAGGACCTTGCTTGGAGAAGTAACTCATGCTTGCCGACTATAAAGGAGAAGTGCGACACGACATCGTTCTGTCATCGACCGCTCGAAACTTGAACTCCATTGAACTGTAGATAAAGATCAAAATCGAGAGTTAGAGAAAGAGAGGTGGTTTGAGAGAGTGGAAAATTTAGTGACGTGCTCTTTTAGAATAGGGGATGATAAAGAAGAACATTTATACACGCCTTAGCGTGGTTCGTGGAATTTTGTGCTTTCTTGGTAAAGTTGATAAAGACGAAGTCATTTAAAGAAGAAAACAAAAATATAAAGAAAAAAAAATGTATCGAACCTAGAACCACATTCAAAAAAACTGGGGCTCCTCCATTAGCTAAGACGGCTTAGCACTTTAGAATTATTTTAATATTTTTATTTGCAACGGCTAATTCAGCTGTTGCATGAGTAGTCGTAAATACCCATCTTTCTTGTAGTGTGAAAATTGAAGAGTGGTTACAGAATGGATATATGCAAAGCATGCTTCATCAGAGAAATATTTTAGAGGAATAATATTTGACCACATTTTGACCTTAAGAAGTGACCATCACCAAAGCTTGGAGTAGCTATGTTCACTTGTTTCATTAAATAATGTCATTTGCGACGGCTAAAATAGCCATCGCAAAACTCGTCGCAAATGGCTGCACTTCTAGTAGTGAATAAGGCTGTTTATGAATTATGATAAGAGAAAATTACATAATTTTAACTGAAAGAACATTTAGATCTTCATGGTTTTAAACATATTTGACGAGACTCTCATTTGTTAATGAATTCTATTTGTTTGCACAACGAAAGGCTAGCAAATTGATCATTATTCTATTATATCTTAATGATGTAAGCATACTAACGTGCTTATAAATTAAGTGTGATTAGAAAACGTAAATGGAGTTGTCAAAATGAACGGAATTCACTAACAAACAGGAGTCTCGTTAATTATTTTTGAAACTTAGAATTTAGATGTCCCTTTGACTAAACTTTAGAGGTCTAATAGTCTTTTTCTTGTAGAATGCATACAAAAAGTTAATAAAATCTTTTACTTTTTATTATAACAAGAGTTTTAATAATTCATACTTTTACAAACTATATATGTGTTTGGTATGTACTTGATCAGTGATACGCAATGTGAATTCTGCTAATATTTTAAAACCAATTGTGATAGTTGTTGAATTCACCGTCGCCAAGTAAATAGAAAGATGAGTGTCAGTTCCATTTCCATGTTTCTTTGCATAAACCATTAACCTCTTGAAAGAAACCAACATGGTAAGTTAAAGCCTTTGCTAGCTCTTTGAAGTCACGATCGAATATAGTTGTGTCTTTGCAAGGTCTATGGAACTTTGTCTCAATAAACATGAATGTATAAGAAGTGATAGTATGATTCATTTATTTTTTGAATTGTTTTAGTTAAGTGATGAGTTGTTCTAATAATGGCGGGTAAAAGGCAAAAATATTTGTACGGAAAGGTCACTCTAATTAATAAGTTAAGTTTTTAGGTGTAGTTGCCCTCAACGGGTGATATCATGGCCAAATCCTAAAGATTGATTTATTGGTGTGTCATTCAAAAGGTACCCATTTGAAGCATCTTTGAAATCTTTCAGTGGGATAAAATTTTCAAAACCCCATTCATCCATCATTAATCAATGAAAGCGTCTTTCCTTTCCCGTGGCATCTACCACGTGCGGTTAAAATCATTAGAATTGTTTTTCTTGTACAATTTTATTCTCATATTTTAAGTGAATTAATATTTTGCTCTGATTTGATTTAAAATATTTAATTTTGTCATAATTTATTAATTTTTACCTTTAATTTTAATGATAGAAGAGTAAAAATATAATCTAACTACACAAATAAATTACCCATTGAACACATGACAAAATTTTATTCATTTATTATCTTTTCGAACACATGGTACAATCTCATCTATTAATTTAATTTAATATAATTTTAAAAATAAATTTTAACAATATGACACATGTCAAAATGACTCATTGAACACGTGACAAAATCTTATCCATTTATTATCTTTTCGAACACGTGGCATAATCTCATCTATTAATTTAATTTAATATAAATTTAAAAATAAACTTTAATAATATGACACGTATCAAAATATGATTAGTACTTTTAGACACGTGTCACCATGTAATTGGTTTATTTTTTTACAATAATTTGTAAATAAATTAAATTATACAAAAAAAATTAAAAACAAAACTGGCACTGGGTGATACGCCGACAACAAAAATTTATTTAAATTTACATCATTGAACTCCATTTTTCTTGATTTACACAGTGGTTGGATTATTTTTAGTAAAAAAAAAGACTCGAAAATGGTCCAAAATAGAGGAGAAAATGGTAAAAAATTTATCATTTTTAATAAATTTTTATTGTCAGCGTATTGCCGAAAAAAGGTGGCAGGTGGTCAGCCAGCCGTCGTTTTTCTGCGATAGTGCCAGTTTTTATTTTTATTTTTTTAATTTATTTTATTAATAATATAACTAATTATACGATGACACGTGTTATTTGTAACAAATCATATAATGACACGTGTCCATTTATATATATATATATATATTTTTATGTGTTATTATTAGTGTAAAATAGTAAAAATATATTAAATGTAACTTTTTCATTCAAATTGACGGCAAAAATTAACAAAATAAGAAAAAATTAGGTATTTTAGATCTAACCGGGGTAAAGTTGTTAATTAGCTCAAAATATGAGGGTAAAATTATACTTATCCCATTTTTTTCCACATAATTTGTATTATACGGTGAGAAAAATGATATTTTAGTCCTTGATTTCATAGATATATACCAATTTAATTCCCTATATTCTAATAAATACCACTCTTTTGCCCTTGAAAAGTCAAAAAGATAAATTCATTAATTACATAATGAATAAAATAAAATAAAATTTTAGAAATATAATAAAATAACATGTGTTATAACATGATAAGTTAATGATGACACGTGTGATTGTATAATTGGTTAATATTTATAATAAATATATTTTTTGAAAGAATAAATATTTTTAAAAATAAAATTAATAAATATATATTTTTAATAAAAGGATACGTATCATAATATAATTAGTTATAAATGATACATGTCAACATGTAATTGATTTATATTTTTAATAAATATATATATTTTAAAAATATTTTTAAAAATAAATTAATAAATATATATATTTTAAGTAAAAAAACACATGTCATTTAAATATATCTCATTCAAATATGTCATTTTCAAAGGTGAAAAATAAAAGATAAATATCTCATTCAAATATATGGATTCATATATATTTGGACTTCTAGCAAATTAAGATTTATTTATATTTCGGTAGAAAGTATCCCTAAAGTAAAAGTTCAACAAAACTCTACAAATAATTCCTATGGTAGAAGATACTTTTTTGTTTTCTGATTTTTTTTTCAGGTTTTAGTTTTATTTTTGTTGAATACTAAACAGGTTTTAGTTTTATTTTTGTTGAATACTAAACAGGTTTTAGTTTTATTTTTGTTGAATACTAAACTTGTTTAATGATCCAAATTAATGACCCAAACCCAAATCAATTCCATGGAACCTTAATCCAATCTATGAAAGCTTCTTAAGTTAGGTAAATGATTGATTGATTAAGAGGATACTTGTGTGGTTTTAATTTAAAGAGATTTAGTTAGGTAAATGGACACTTGTGCGGTGTAGATTAAAA
Source organism: Ailanthus altissimus (assembly GCA_946807835.1). Lineage (NCBI taxonomy): Eukaryota > Viridiplantae > Streptophyta > Magnoliopsida > Sapindales > Simaroubaceae > Ailanthus > Ailanthus altissimus. Next base: position 29,856,702 of record OX327693.1, read on the forward strand.
TGATGTGTATCACTTTGTTTAGTGTAGATTGATTAAGAGTTAATATAATACCTCTTAAGTTTCAGCATTGACAATAAGTGAAGTGTGAAGAGTGCAAGAAGTGACAAAGAGAAATAACGGAAGCAAAGCTTCTAAGAGTGTCCAAAATAGCTCTTAGAGCTTTGTTTATGTGAGAAAAAAATCTGAGAGTGTTTAATAATTGTATTTTGTGTTTTCCATCTCTTTGTAATATTCCTTGTGGTAATAATATAAGTTCTTTTGTGTGAAACTCAATTCTTCTCCAACAAAGTAGTATCAAAGCTAAGGTTACAAAAGCTCGAGAAAATAAGACGGTGCCACAAAAATCACCAAAAGAAGACGTTCAAAGCTTCGTCATGCTTCATCAAAAGTTTTTACAAAATTTAAAGGTATGGCTAGTAATGGTATATTATCCTTTCAAGTCCCTACACTCAACAATAATAACTTTGAAAATTAGATTATTAAGATGAAGGTCTTTTTAGGCTCCCATGATGTTTGGAAAGTTGTTGAAAAAGGTTTTAAGGAGGCATAAGATGATGCCACTTTAATACAACAACAAAAAGAAAGTTTAAAGGATTTAAGAAGGAGAGACAAGAAATCTCTCTACCTCATCTATAAAACATTGGATGATGACAGTTTTGAGAAGATTTCAAGTGCAACTTCTGCTAAGCAAGCATGGGAGAAGCTTTAAACCTTTTACAAAAGAGCGGAACAAGTAAAAAAGACCTCCTATTGTCTAGGTCACCTGCATAATCTAAGTCTACATAACCTTTCACTATTTTACCACATGTGCCAACCTTTTTAAACAACAAACCATAATGTGACGTCCCCTTTAGATATATAAGTATCCATTTCACGACCATCTAATGCTCCTTTTTAGGATTAGCTATATATCTACTTATAATACTCATCGCTTGAGCTATATCCAGCCTTGTGTAAACCTGATTATACATGATAAAACCCACAACACTAGTATAAGGTACCTTAAGCATATATAGTTTTTCTTCGTCAGTTTATGGTGATTGAGATGCCGATAGTTTGAAATGCATTGCCAATAGAGTTAACACAGATTTGGAATCCCTCATTCTGAACATATTAAGAACTTTGAGTATATACCGTTGTTGAGACAAGAAAATAACATCACTACCCCTCACAATATCTATCCCTAAAATTCTTTGAGCTAACCTCAAATCTTTCATTTCAAACTTACCACCTAACTAATTTTTCTAGCTTATGTGTCTATTTAATATCCTTACAAGCAATTAACATATCATCAACATATAGAAGGAGATACATACGCTTACCATTATTCAATGCTTTGAAGTATACACATCCATCATACTTGCTCATTATGAAGCCATAATACAGTGTAAAATCATCAAATCTCCTATACTATTGTCTCGGAGATTGGTTCAGCTCATATAAAGACTTCTTTAGCAAACAAGCATAATCTTCTTTGCCCAGTTCTTCAAAACGTTTTGGTCGTGCCATGTATATCTCTTTTTCAAGCTCACCATGAAGGAAAGCTATCTTTGCATCCATTTGTTCAAAATGTAAATTCATATTTACTCACATGGATAATAAAATACGAATGGATGAGTGTTTTACAATAGGAGAAAAGATTTCATGAACATCAACCCCTTCTCTTTGTGTGAAACTTTGTGCAACAAGCCTAGCTTTGAACTTTGTAGCTCAACACTTAGAACCACCCTCAACCTTGTAAACCCATTTGCAGCCAACTAGCCTCTTGTTCTTTGGTTCACCACCAAATTTTAGGTCTGATTCTTCTTAAGAGAAGTGAGCTCTTCTTCCATAATTTGCTGCCATTTAACACACTTTACACTCTCCACAGTTTTATCATATGACTTTGGTTCATCATATTCCATAGTGTAAGCAGTGTTAAATGTATATGCTATCAAATTCGCATGTACGTACTTGCTAGGTGGTCAAACAACTCTTCTTTGTCTATCTCTAGCCAGCTGGTACTCTTCAAGTTCAGCTTCAAAAGTGCTAGACTATAGTAGTGCTATTTCAGAGGAAATTTTAGGTTCTTATTCTTTATGTGTTGCATCATTTAAGTGTTGACCTATAAGAATATTGACAGGACCGGCCTTGGAACCCTCTAAAATAGATCCTAGTAAGCCCTGCCTGGCACCTCAACGAAAGCTCGTCAAAGTCTAACTACCATAATTAGAAAATTCCGCAAAGCGAACCATTTTTAATTCTTTCTATTACTAACTAAATCTTAGAATATTAGTGAAGATAATTTTACCACTTTTTTTTTTTAAAAAAAGGATAGAGATTCCTCTATTTTTCTAAAAATCCCAAAAAAACACAATTTGCAATAAATCATACTTCTATTTCAAATAGTTTTCTCAACTACTAAATAGGACCTCTAGTCATTTTGGAATCAAATCCAAACTCAACACAGTAATTTTATTTCAATTCACAAAAATTAAATTATAAGATAACTAACAAACTAATAAAAGGTGAAAATTGTCACTATATTACAAAAATCATTTCTCATTTGTTCAAAACATGTTTACAAGATGCACAAAGTCTATACTACTATGGAGAAAATAAAAAAGTACTATTCAACACATTTACATTTACATTTACAAAATGATTGTTTGACTTGGCCTACTAATCCGATGTAGAAGAACCAGTAACCTGCGTACTGAAGCCTGCACTTGAAAAGTGTTTTAAAAAATATAAAATACAAACGGGTGAGCTAAATGAGCTCAGTGAGTGCTTTTATAATTTTCAGTAAAAACAAGATTTTATATAAATATTAAATTCTGAATATTGCCTAAAACACGCTTTTCAAGCTATTATAAAACTGTAAAACTATTTCTAATAATCATATGCTGATAAAATCCTATTGAGCGGTTTTTTATTAATGATTTCTATAAACAATTGTCAGAATCTATAAAACATAGTAACTAACATGTACATATATAAATACATGATATGTATTTGGTATCTTAAAAACTGGTAAAACCCTTACTTGACCATTTTCTTTCTAAACTGCACCAAATAGTAAACCTAAAGCTTTATACTCACGCAACATCTAAACTAGCACCACACAACGTGAGTAAGTCCTAGGGCATCTAAACTAGCAATACGCACTGTAACATCTAAAGACATCTCACTGGCTATGCAGCAAAATTTTACATCGCCTACATATAGCGAGATAATACCCAATACACAGAGTGACTCACATGAATTGACAACCCAATTTCTCGGAGTTAGTGACACACCCCTCAATACTTGCCTATGCATACGGGATATACCGACTGGATCTTAAACTATCACCACACTGTAAATCTAAGGGTATCAATGGCCTTTAAAAACTAATTTAATAATTTAAAAGAACTGTTTCTCAAACTAAACATAGAAATTCATAATTATAACAGTATACCAAAAATTGTAAATCATGCTTATACATTTAAAATCACATAAACATAAAATTCTAATATGATAAAAGATATTGAACAAAAGATAAACAATTACATATTTTCACTCATTAAATGCTCCAAGCTCAATTCTTCTCCGAAAATTTTTCTTCTTTTACCGCTCTCGGTTTTCTTCACCTACATGTCACAAATGACATTCAAAACCTTTACTAATGCTAAAATTACATCTAAACTAATAAGCGCCCTAATCGGCGTACAATGCCCGGATGGACTCTAATTTCCATTTTCATTTTAATATTCATTCAATTGTCTTTAATTCACTATCCGATGCCATAAAATTGCTTAACACTCTAATAATTCAGTTGGACATAAATGCCCTTCACCTTACCAAGAATGGACAATTATGTCCTCTTTACTTCATTCTTGAATTTTCATCATCCATATTACAACCAATTGATACAAGGAATCATTCATATATAACAATTGAACCAAAACACAACTCAAACCCTAAAATCCCTAAAGTGGCTGAATTCATCATCTTCCTCCCAACATATTCCTTTTCTTAATTTCTTGTTCCAATGGCATTCAAATCATGTCAATTTAATTCTAATTCTCTAATAACATTCAATTGAAGTTTCTATACTAAAATCATACCAAACCCTAATTCATAGCTTACTAATTCTTTAAGTTTGGTGTCTCCTTTGAGCTTCACACTTAAATTCAACCCAAATCTAAGTCAATAATTCAAACAAAGACATTAATTGAAGTAATATTGATAAATTATATACCACCATCACTAAATAATGCTTTTCGTACCTCTTTTCTTGGATTTTTCACTAGTGCATGATCTATTTAACCTTAAGAAGTTGAGTTTAGCTTGATTTTAGCTTGATCATGCATGAAAAATCATGAAAAGGCTTTGAATTTACTTCTAAAATTAGTTTTGCAAGTGGCTGAAATTCTCCCATTTTTTGTCTCCAAATTTGGCCGATAGTCTCCTCTTTTAATATCAAATCTTGCTTTTCATTTAGACCAATTTTCAGCATTTATTTACCTTATACAGTGTCCTCTAAAATGTCCAATTTTTTCCTTCAACTAAACTCTAAATATCAAAGATACCATTGGTTAGAAATAAAACATATGATTGGTCAATTTCTAACTATTTGACTAAACTAGTCAAACTAACCAAATTACACTTTAACTTTGCAATCCATGAGCTTATTCCTCATTGGTTCATTTGAAAAGGCATGGATTGTGTTTCTTAACAAGAGTTTATTGCATGTATAAGACTCATGTGGAATTTACATGTACTTAAGTTGAATTTTCAATTTCTAAGCCAATAGAAAAATTTTGAAAATATTCCACGACCATTCAATTCCACAATCGACTATGAAATTACCAATTTAGGTCTCATACCTCTCATGTGCACCATAACAAAATATTTCTTATAGAATTGAAATCGAGTAACCCTCTGATTTCTCTATTGCTTAATACCGAAATCTAGGTATCTACACTATTAATAGGATCAGATATTATAAATGTCAAGTCTTAAATCATGTTCCAGCTCAGATGTTCAAATTCAGATTTAGAAATTGAACTTGGCACATCTTCTGACTTCTTCAAAACTAAAATATACTATATCAAGATTGAACTTGGCGCTCTAATACTAGTTTAAAGAGTTTAACATGCAGTGAAATATGAAGAGTATACAATGAAGTAGATAATACAAGCCAACCAAGAACAACAAGCTAAATATAAGAGTTAAGTAATGATAGTAGAGAAATATACTATAGCAATACACAAAATACGTGGTTCTGCAAAGTGTTTACATCCATAATGGGCCAAGGATCCAAATCTCTCTTATTTGATGTTTGATTACAAAAGAATTGATCTTAGAAGATTAAAAAATGATACAATTCAATTTAGAGTTCTAGGGTCTGTTGTACAGTGTTTTCCATGTTCTCAATCAACTCTAGGCATTTTGGGGATATTTATATAAAGTCTAAAATATCTAAGCATTTAAAAGAAATGCTCAAAATTAGTGGTTATAAACAGTACCAGTGTCAATGCCCCGGTCGAGGCATTGGATAAGGCATTGACATTCTACTTTCAATGCCTTGGCCAGCGCTGGGGCATTGGCCATTGGCCAATGCTTTGCCTAACACTGGGGTATTGGCCAATAGAGAGGCGCTCATACTTGAGAATTTTTTTTCTATTTTTACCTGCACTTTGTCAACTGTTCAATTGGTTTTTCATGCCTTCCACACATGCTTCCGGCTCCAAAATAATTTCGACATGTTCCTAAATTTGTTCCAAACATAACCATCATTATAAACATGAATTTAGATCACAAATTTTACAAATATGCTCCTCTAAAAAAAAAGACCTCTGAGCCTCCCCTCAAACAATATTCTATATGTCGATCTTATATGGAAGATCTTACTTTAACAGTCTGTTACTCATCTTCACTGCATTGTCAGAGTACCACCTACTATTGAGAGTCCGCTCTACCAGATCAACTCTGCATCACAATGCTGAAAATGACACGCTTTACGTGAAGTCCGGAGCCCAACAGCTTCTATCTATAGAGCACAACAACGGATCCATCACAAACAATGGGCATATCAAGCTCACTACCTCCATCACAAACAATGGACATATCAGGATCACTTCCTCCATCACAAACAATGGATATACCAGGCTCACCACCTTCTTATTCGATACCTGAGAATTTTCACCATATGGCAACTTTGGGGCATGGCTCTGATACCACTATCAGGAGTCTAAGGAACCACATATATATGTACATTGGTATGATATTGTTCACTTTGGGTGTAAACCCTTATGGTTTTGCTATTGGGCTCTACTCAAAAGACCTTATTCCACTTCTCAAAGTTAACCTCAGAATGTGTTGACTCGGAAGTCTTCGATGCTGGTGATCACAAATGGTATTAGACCAAAGAACTTGTGTTTTATTTTTTCTCCATTGTTTTAAACAGTACTGCTAGTGTTACTTTTAATATCTTTCTCAAAATAATTTTCCACTTACCTAAGAATTAACATGTAAATGGTGACAGAGAAGAAGCTTAATTACCCAGAAAATATTAATAATAAGAAAATAAAGCAGCTTGTGAGTTTTAAAGAAAACATTGTCAAGAAAACAAATCAGCTTTCTCATCATACATTCTTGTCTCTTGTGACTAACTGCTTAATAAATGAAATAAAAATTCTTAGACACAAATGTTCAAAACGTTTATCGAATTTTTAAATAAAAAGTTGAACGAATTTGTTTATCTTTTAATAAATATTTATACAAAATATTGCATGTTTCAACTTTTTTTAAACAAGTATAAACATCCATGTCAGGTGTCAAGAAAAAAGAACTCTAACTACAAATAGCTATTTATTTATGGTAAGTCAACCTTTTTTTTTTCTCATTTTAGTTGTTGTAGAAAGATACAACTCTATCCTAAGGGAAGACGACACGAAGCTGGCAGTCATCTTTCTCTATATTTGGCTTTGGGAAATCCAACATCTCTCAGTCCTGGTTCTAAAATATACGCTGAGTTTGCATTGCCTATCCTGGATCAAGTGCAGGCCAGACACGCAATTGGTAAAGGTAATACAGTAAAAACAATCTTACAGCTTTAATACAACAAAATACTTTCTTTTTTCTTTCTCATAATAGGAATACGAGTTTTTGTAGTAAAGCCAAACGTAGATAAGTTAATTAATTTCATTTTTGACTTCTCGAAACCTCCGACATCAACTTTTTTGTTAGTGGCCTGCGTTCCGCGGCCTAGCTAGCTCGTGCAATACGTCGGTTAATATTTCGTCTGGCAATAGAAGCAACAAAAAGGAGTTTATTCTGCTCCTTAGTTTCATTGTTGAGTTAGAAACTTATTTTATGATGAGACGGTGGGCATTGGTGTTGGTAAATCAGTAGCTCTGAAACTGCCAACATCGTCGTTTCAAACGACTGCAATCAAAAGCGACAGTGGCTCCATACGATGGAAACGGGGATTGTTAAGGTGTTAAGGTTAAAAATGAAACAATTAGGAAGGAAGATATGCTTCATTTGGCTACTTCAATCAAAAATCTGGTTTAGTGCCTCACGCCAGGAGTTTGGGTGGGCAAGATATGCTTCATTTGGCTACTTCAATCAATTAAGCAATGGTTGTCTTGTCAGGGATGTATGTTTGGTGGAAGCAGAGGTGACAATCTATGGGACAAGCATTGCTATGTAATATTTAAGCATTCGTAATAACAAAATTGGGATGTAAAAATTATTTGTTCTATTTATATAAAGAAAGCAAATTGGCTTATAAATGATACTATTGCTGTAAGCTATCCTTAAATGTTCCATCATTGGATGTGGTATAATCCATCAAAGTATGCAAAAATATGTATTTTTAAAGATAAATTTGTAAATCATCATTTACGGCACCCTTAAGCCCTACTATAACTCTGCCCTAAGCTTGGGACTTATTAAATTTAATTATAAGACAGCTAGATTTAGGTGTTTACTCTAACAAAACTCTGATGACATTTAAACCTCCAACCTCATAATTATTAAAGATGGAGAAGTAAAATGGGGTCTAGTTGTATTAGTAGCAAGAGCCGAGAAGGTAAGTAAGTTGATGCGTTATTGAATGAGCAAAAAGAAATCAAAATGAATTTTTTTTTATTAGAGCAGCACTGGAAATTGAAAGATGAGAACAGATTGCAAACCTGGTGATCCACAATCACATAATCTTTATCCAGGATTTGTTATGGTTGATGGCACATCAAATTTGAAGACACTATTTTTGAAGAAAGAAATGGCTGGTGGCACACCAAATTTGAAGACACCATTTTTTTAAGAAAGAAATGATCGATGGCCTAAATTGTTGAATTAAATAGATGCTATTTTTAAATACTAAAGAAGATGTGGTCAATTGGAATACTACCATTTCCTCTTATAAATAGAGGTGCTTCATTAGTTCAAAATCATCCTAAAAATATTGAAAGCAATTATTGTAGTGTTCTTTTCTTTGAGTTGTTTCTTCTATTTATAAGAGAGAGTTGAATTGTTCTCTTCTTGTAATTAAAGAGATGTTGTAATCCCATTTTCATAGTGAAAATCCCATATACTCACCCCGTGGTTTTTTCCTCAATTCATTTGAGGTTTTTTCACGTAAAATCTGTTATTTATCTTCTTTTAATTTCTTATATCTATTTTTTAAATTAAGATACTGCTTCAACTTATAATTCTCTATAACAAGTGGTATCAGAGCCTCAAGGCTTTCAGGTGAAGGTATATCGTTCACGGATACTATTTATAGACGTGTGATATTTGTGAAAGATAAGCTGCAATAGAAAGAAAATGATGGCACAACGAAGGATAAATCAAAAACTACAACAATGCAAGTAAAGGAAGAGTTAGAAAATGAAGAAATTTTTGAAGCAGCACTAGAGCATAATGAATAAAAACCAGTTGAGTTAAAGAAGCCACGTCTCAGATGATCAAATTGGGTAAGTTCAACACCAGTTTGGCATTCAGATTATCATATGGAGAGCAATGTTGCACACTGTCTTATAACAGAGGAAGGAGAGCCATCGACTTTCAAAGAAGCAACGAATAATTTTGATGCATCTCTATGGATGATAGCAATGCAAAAAGAAATTGAAGCTCTTTATAAGAATAGAACATGGGATCTTGTACCACTACCACATAGAAGGAATGCCATTAGCAATAAATGGGTCTACAAGATCAAGAGAAATAATGATGATTAAGTGGAGCAATATCGTGCAAGATTAGTGGTAAAAGGATATGCTTAAAAAGAATGTATTGATTTCAATGAGATTTTTTCACCAATTATTAGACTCAATACTTTTTAAATAGTCCTTGCTATGTATGCAAGATTTGATTTACATCTAGAACAATTAGATGTAAAAATAGAGTTTCTTCATGGTAACCTTGAAGAAGAAATTTATATGCTCCAACCAGAAGGTTTTGCAAAAGCAGGAAAGAAGAACTTAGTTTGCAGGTTGAACAAATCTCTATATAGTCTCAAACAGGCACCAAGGTGTTGGTATAAGAGATTTGATTCTTTGATATTGAGTCTTGAATACAACAGACTTAGTGCAGACCCTTGTGCATATTTTAAAAGGTTTAGTGATAATGAGTTCATTATCTTGTTGTTGTATATTGATGACATGTTGGTAGTAGGCTCCAATAAAGATCAAGTATTAGAGTTAAAGGCTCAAATGGCAAGAAAATTTGACATGAAGGACTTGGGACCAGCAAACAAGATTCTAGGGATGCAAATTCACCGAGATAGAAGTAATAGGAAGATTTGGCTTTCACAAAAGAACTACTTGAAGAAAATCTTACGACGCTTCAATATTCAAGATTGTAAGCCAATTTTTACCCCACTTTCTATTAATTTCAAGTTATCCTCAAGTATGTGTCCTAGCAGTGAGAGAGGAAGGAGATGTCTCGAGTACTCTATGCATCAGCAGTGTGAAGCTTAATGTTTGCCATGATTTGTACAAGATCGAACATTGCACAAGCAGTGGGAGTGGTTAGTAAATTCATGAGCAATCTTGGTAAAGAGCATTGAAGTACTATTAAGAGGATTCTGAGATATATTAAGGATACCTCAGATACTATATTATGTTATGGAGGATTAGAATTCACTATCAGAGGATATGTTGATTCAGATTTTGCAAGTGATCTTCATAAAAGAAAATCTACCACAGGTTATGTGTTTATAATTGCAGGAGGAGCTGTTAGGTAGGTCTCTAAACTTTAGACTATTGTGGCTCTATCAACAATAAAAGCTGAGTATATAGCAGCTACACAAGCTTGTAAAGAAGTAATTTGGATAAAAAGACTATTAGAGGAGCTCAGGCATAATCAAGAGAAGATTCCCTTGTATTATGATAGTCAAAGTGCCTTGTATATTGCAAGAAGTTCAGTTTTTCATTCCAGAACAAAACACATAAGAGTTTAGTATCACTTTGTTCGTGAAGTGGTAAAAAGTGAAAGCGTGGATATGAAGAAGATTCACAACAAAGAAAACCTAGCAGATGCATTAACCAAATCGATCAATACTGATAAGTTTATATGGTTTAAAACTCTTTGGACTCAGCCTCAACGGCCACTAAGCCCTCTTCATCTAGAGCGGGGATCCAAACCTGGTCCTCATATGGCCTAGCAGAAATGTAAGTAGCATAGAGATGGCAAGTGTACGTGGAAGTATGTGAAGACGTAATTATTTTAATCAAGTCTTAAAGTGGGAGAAATATTGTGGTTGGTGGCACATCAAATTTGAAGACACCGTTCTTTTAAGAAAGAAATGGTTGGTGGCCTAAATTGTTGAATTGAATGAATGCCATTTTTAAATACTAAAAAAGATGTGTTCAATTGGAATACTACCATTTCCTCTTATAAATATAGGTGCTTTATTAGTTCAAAAATCATCTCAAAAATATTGAAAGAAATTATTGTAGTGTTCTTTTCTTTGAGTTGTTTCTCCTATTTATAAGAGAGGGTTGAATTATTCTCTTCTTATAATTAGAGAGATGTTATAATCCCATTTTCATAGTGAAAACCCCCTATACTTATCCCGTGATTTCTCCTCAATTCGTTTGAGGGTTTTACACATAAAATCTATGTCATTTATCTTCTTTTAATTTCTTATCTTTATTTTTTAAATTAAGATACTGCTTCAACTTAAAATCATACTTTGTCATTCCTTAAATCGGAGTCACTGCAGCATTAAGCTCAACTCATGCTTTATTTCAAGTACAGAAATTCGACTCCACCTGGTTTTCTTAAATCATATAATAGAAGTTCCATAGTCAAAGATGACTAATTTGATTAAAAGTTCTAAATTCTAATATACACCTCAAAAATAAAAACATAAGCAAAATTAGAAGAAAAGGCTGAAGAGCAAATTTCGTATATTATATTACCTTCCAATCAAACGGAAGATAAATTTATTTGGACTTCAGCTCGGAATGGATCCTTATCATGAAAGGAGAATTATACTTTTATTTAGAATCATACCTCCTCCAATGTGATTTGATCTTCTTTTTGGAGGAAATTTTCTCCCCAAAGATTAGTATTTTTATATGTCGCCTACTACAATACATTCTCCTAATAGATATGGTTCTGATATCCCGTGCTATTTGTATTTTTTCTACTTTTTCCTTTTGTTTGAAACATTATGAATCGATAGATCATTTATTTGTATCCTACCTTTCTTCCAAGGATCTTTGGGGTTAGTTTGCCTATAATTTTTTAACACATTTCAAATGCCACCTCAATTATAGATCTATGGTCTAAAATTATTGCTCAATCTTTCAGCCCTTAGTTATATAACATTTTACTTCTATCTACAGCATACTTGTTATATTCTATTTGGCGTTGTCGAAATTGCCTTCAGTTTGATAAGATGGGTTTTAGTTTGCATGGGATTAAGGTAGATTACCTTGCTCATATTCATTTCTTCTTAGATTTATGTCCTGGATATATCTCTTTTGGCAATGACCGATTTATCTTAGAAGGTTTGGGTATAAGCCCTAAGTTTGGTTGCACTCCAAAATTTCTGTGATCTTTTCGAATTTTTTCTCAAATTGATGGATTAAGGTAAATACAAACGGACTTTCTAAAGGTAATCCGGGAATAGCAGCTTGTGGAGGAGTTTTTCGTGATGAAAAAGGTAGGCTCTTATCTATTACTGATTGAGATGGCCTTCTATATTGAAATAATGAAAGCAATCGTAGCTATTGAAATAGCCTATGCTTGTGGTTGGCATAGACTAATTCTAGAATTTGATTCTTTGCTCTTCATTAATCTCTTTTTTAATCTTAAGTTGAATCCTCCCTAAAATATTATTACTAAATGAAAGAATTGTCAATAGTGTGTGTCTTATATGCATTTTCGGTTTGTTCATTCTTATCGAATAAAAATCTTGAGTTAATTAATTGTTTATTGTATTTGTGGGAGTTGTCGCTGTTTTTGGTATAATCAGCTTCCCTCTTATAATTCCAGCAAGAATTATCAGTTATGCTCCCACGATGAAATGACGGCGTATGTTGGCATAATAAGCATTCTTTTTATTTCAACATAATAAAATTTAATAATATTATCAGCTGTAGGGATCAATTCAAATAGAAAGAATAACAATATATCCTTAAGAAAAAGATAAGAATCCAATCAATAATTCAACATTAAATTTTAATTTACTAGAGAATTAATAATTATCAAAAGTACATAAAAGGAAGGAAGAATATTATTCTCTCAAGTCCAAAGCAAATAAAACAGAAATTCTCCCCACCGTAATTAACAAGGAAACCCTAATGAGAAAGAGTCCTTCCAAAAATAAACTTGATCAAATTAAAACTTGATGATCTTTTTAACCCTAGCCAGTTTTAATTCTATTAGCCGAGTATCACTTGTCTTCGTTCTCAATAATTAGTAGACTATAGAAAGATGATTATAGCGGCCATTATCTAAACAATTAATTTTTATTTTATTTTTTTGGAGGAATTTGACTTCTTGTTGCCATGGATTGTCTCTTTGTTGACCAAGATGGTATGTCCTCGCTTTCTTTCTTTTCTCTTTGGTCAAAATAAATTGTGAATTTCAGTTTAATTAATTTTATTATTGCTGTTAAAAATAATACTGTGCAGCCATTGCAAGATCAGTTTCACATGTACCACCAGTTCATTACATTGTCAAAATAGAGTCATATTCATTATTTGTGAAGAAGGAAATGGAGAAATATGAATCTTCAGAATTTGAAGCTGGTGGCTACAAATGGTATATATTTCTTAATTGTCTTATATCAAACAATTAGTACACTAAATCTACCGGCGAACAATCTTATTTTCTTTGGTAATATTATAATTTTATCACAATTCGCGATCGCAGGAAACTTGTTATCTACCCAAGAGGAAACAAAAGAGAATGTGAAAGACCACATCTCTTTCTACTTAGCGATTGCAGACACAACTTCACTTGGTTTCGGCCGGGAGATCCATGCAATTTTCCGCCTGTTTTTACTTGACCAAAAGAAAGACAAGTTCTTGATAGTTCAAGGTTAATTTTTACATTTTACATCCTTTTTCTTTTTATTATTTCAAAAATATTTCTGCCCTTAATATATACTTTGCAATTGTATGATTTTAATGGAGAAGACATTGAAATGATTTGGTAACTGGGTGTGTGATGTGGTAGATGCCATGGGAAGGGAAAGACGCTTTCATGGATTGAAGTTTGAGTGGGGTTTTGATCAATTTATCCCGCTTGAAGCATTTAACGATGCTTCGAATGGATATCTCGTGGAAGATACATGTGTTTTTGGAGCTGAAGTTTTTGTTAAAGAAAGAAACATATGCAAAGGAGAATGCTTATCAATGATACCGATTCCATCTTGTTCTAAGTTTGTTTGGAAGATTAAAAATATTTCCAAATTGGAAGAAAGAGAACTACACTATTCCGAAGTCTTCAGTGCTGGAGGTCGCAAATGGTATCGAAGATAAAACTTCCTCTTTTTCTGTGGTCATATTTCATTACTATAAATATGTATGTACTTGTAAGATATGTGTCCGTAGAGCACTACTTATAACTTCTAACTAGATGTTAATGGAAACAAAAATATTTGATCAGCCAGAAGACTATTATTTGTATGAAGAAAAAGAATGTTTAAAAAAAAATACAGTTTGGAAAATATAGATGAATCATACTATCAGTACTCCTTACAGCTTTCATCTTTGTTGAGATATATAAATAAAGTTCTTAGAATTGGATTTGACTTGAAAGAGCATAGACTTAAAAATTACCATATTTTGTCCGCGTGTTATTTTTCTTTCCAGGAAGATATTTCTCTATCCCAAAAGAAACCAAGATGGAACTGGCACTTATCTTTCTATGCACTTGAATTTGGCGGATTCAACAACTCTGACTCCTGGTTCTAAAATATTCGCAGACTTCACATTGCGAATCCTGGATCAAACTCATTTCAAGAACAGAGCTTTCACAAGTAAGAGAAGAAATGAATACTTTCTGTATGTTTACAAACGAATTAGTAGCCTGAATATTGAGCCAAACCCGATGAAGTAGCTATGTTTATACTCTTATATTTGTAGGCAAATAAAAAAATGTAGCAACAAACTATACGCTTTTCTCTTTGCAGCTAAACACTGGTTCGAGGCGTCAAACGATAACTTTGGTTGGCAGAGGTTTATTTCATTGAATGACTTGAAAGATCCAGGCAATGGCTTTCTAGTGAATGATGCGTGCGTGGTGGAAGCTGATGTGACTGTGCTTGGAATTTTCAAATCACTATGAAAAGCAATTGTTTCATGGAAATTGGGTCGCCTATTTTTCTTTGTTTTTTTTCCATTATATCAGAAACTCATTATGTTTGTTATTTTATAGTATTCTGATATGGTGTGAACGTTTGCTTTAATTGTCTCTTTATTTTATTTTTTAATTATAAATCCCCTAATATTTAGATGATAAATATCCAATTTAATCTTAGCAATCCCCTCATTTTAATGTAAATTGATTTACTTTTTATCCCATTTAGTATATCAATGGATTTTATTGAATTTAAAACCCAATGATCTCAAATTCTCAATTTGCAACAATGCCATATTCTGCTCCCATCCCAATTCCATTCCTACTTAAAGTCTTACCCAAACTCAAAATTTCACCACCTCGTAGTAGTAGTAGTAGCAGTAATAATAATAATCCTACTATCTCATAATTATGCCTATTCTTGTTTTAGTTGGAAAATAAGATGTGAGTTTAATTGAAAGTGAAAATTCAATATATATATATATATGTTGGTTTTCAAGTTTTAATTTTCTCTTACTTATTGATTTTGTTTCATTAATTTTAATTGAGTAATGCTATAAATTCTAAATGATATTCCAAAATTTCTATTCCAAATTAATATGTCAATTCATAATTGTATTGAGTGTTAAAATGATGCAAATTTTAAATTTATTCATTATAATATTTCACCAACTACTAGTTGATTGACACATTATTTAGAATGAAAAAAATTTGAGATACATAGCATTATTCATTTTTATTTTATATGTATTGTTTGAAAGAATATTTAAAACTACTTCAATTTGTTTTCTGGTACTAGTATACTTAAGTTTAAATGATTTATTGGAAATAAATCAAAAAATATATATATTTAAAAAAATAAAAGAAAATAATTGAAAATCCATGTATAAGAATAATTAAGACTACTTGTCTAAGTCTAAATAAATATAAATGATGAGTAATGCTAAACATCTCAAATTGTATAATAAAAAATGATGTGCCAGACAATCATTAAGTGATGAAATTATAAAAATTTTAAAATTAACTATTAAACTATTTTCATCATTCAATGATTGTTTGACATATCATTTTTTGTAATGTAATTTAGGATACTTAGCATTATTAAAAAATGAGTGTCGGGCCATAATAAAATTCTTGCAATGATAATAAAAAAGGAGATTGGAAATTTGTTAAGAAAGGGAAGTAGCGAAATCATCCTTAATACAAGAGCTAAGAAAATAAAGAACATAAGCATTTTAAACCAAATCACAAAAAATAGTCATGTAAACAGATAGAATTCATTAACAAATGAGAGTATTATTGACTATTTTTAAAACGATAAAGATCCAAATGTTCTTTTGGTTAGAATTTGGTACTTCTCTCTTATCATAATTCATAAACAATCTTATTATGGGAGCCACAAGAAAATTGTGGGATTTATTGTCAATTTTATTAATCATAAAAAAATGATGAGTTGATGGGATGAATCTGAAGTTATTAGCTAATCAGAACAACTGCTGTTCATGGATACTATTTGTTGCTGCCGCTCATTCTGTTGAAGTAGTTAGTTTGGTCTGCTACTTTAGTCTTTAGCATAAGAAATTTCATTATGAAATAACTTATTAATGATAAATTCAATAGTTGTTCTACTATATATAGAGTACATCTCTCTCTCTTTTCTTTTTTTGTGAAGTTGTGAAGTGGAAGAATAACTGTTTGTCAAGATGCTAACTCTTCAGCCTTTTCTTATATAATTTTGTTTTTGTTTTCGGCCTTTAAATATCATTATGAAATGATAATTTTGCTGTTGTAAAATGATTTTATTGTGCATACTGCAAGGGGTGTATTAGAATGAAGAACTTTCAATCAAATTGGTCATCTTTGATTATGGAACTTACATGATTTAAGAAAAGCAGATGGAATGGTTTATTTCTTTATTTTTGAATAAATGATATTGCGGATATCAAGTTATGCATTTTAATTTGACACCCCTATGATATTAACTAAGTTACAGCCTTAATATCCCTTTTATTCTATGCGCAGCGAAAAATCATAACTCACATCATAAGTAAGAATACATAAGATCAACATACCAATAAAGATAAAGAAAACAAACCAATCAATAAAGACACAATATATACATGATTCGGCCTAAAATTACCTATGTCCACGGATGATCTATGATCCAGCTTCTTATTATTGATATAGATTACTAAGTATCTTCTTACATCACCAATGATCCCACAAGATCCCTTAGTATCTCATATAAAGACCTTCAAGTATCTACCCTTCATCACCATGACTCCTTAAGACCTCTCAGTATCTACTCATAAGAGATTTTTACAAGGAATATAAGAATAGCTCGAGCATCTAAGCCAAAATGATCTATGGTGTTTCTTTTGTTCACTTAAGAACCAAAAGAAAACATTCACCAAAAGTTACACTATAGTACACCACGCACTTAGTGCCTACCTAGTTTCTCTATTCTCTCTTATGGTTACATCTTGAAACCTTAGATACTTGTCTTTCTCTTGTGTTTAAAAGGGTTTATATAGTGAATATTTTGTGCCTACTAACTCTATTCCTTGTTAGAGTAAGAGTCCACTTGTTTTGAAAGTCCTAAACTTCTCAAAACTCAAAAGTCGAATCAAAAACAGCTTTCTGACGTTTCTGGCGCCGCGGTGCTCATCCTTGGACACCGCAGCGCTGGCCATTATTGTATCCGTCACCGCTGCGCTGGGTTGCTGTGCTGGGCGCCGCGACACTCATCCAAGGGTGCCACAGCGCTTAGCCCTGGTTGCACCTCTCGCATTTTTTTCGCTTCCTTCGCGTCTTTAAGTCCTGTTTTGCTTTTCCCCCTTCATATCCCACATGTTCTAAACTTCTTCATACGTGTCTCACACGTTCTAGACTTCTTGTGACTCTTCACTTTGGTATTCATCTTAATTTTTGTCAATCCAAGATTGTTGAATCACCAATTTTTCAACAAATAAAAATCAAATTAGCCATTGTAATTAAATGGAACTAACTAAGAATCGACTTATGAACTGAACAAATTCGGTTTGGTGGATTCAGTTTGAATCTGCCCACCCTATAAGTTAGAATTTGCAATCATCACGTTCGTTCTTATAATTCGCATGTTTCCCTCTATTTTAATACAAAAGATTATACCATAACATGGCCAACAAGAAACCAAATCATAATTACGGAAAAATATTCTACTTCTTTTGACAAAATTGTACGAGACTATTAAGAGCTAGATGGCTTAACTGATAAAATCTTTGGATTGGGTGGTCTAATACGAAAGGCTTGGGGTTCAAATTCTAGTGGGGAAAGAGTTTAGTTTACATTTAAATAATTTTTAAAATTTAAAGAAAAATATTGTCAATTTAGAAGGGTGTTTAAAGTAAAAATAGAAGGATGTGAAGAATAAAAGGGTGTTCAAATTAAGTACATTTATAAGATATAAATAGCTCACCCCTACTGATATTTACCAAAATCTAATAGCAGTCCTCATTTCAATTGCCTTTCAGTTCAGGTATTGTCTAGAGAAAGAGTAATGTTATTCAACCAAAGTTATTCCCAAAAAAACAAAATAATCATGTCAGTTTCACTCGAAAATTATCAACTCAGAAAATTCATTAAATCTTGGCTGCTCCTTTCTTCAGACTTATCTTGATTCTTCTATTCACTTTGAGATCACGACGATTGTAAAAAATTTAGATTTAAGAAGACGAAAACCAACTCATCTAATGATTTTGATGGAACTGACATTCATCTTTCTACCTAGAAAAGTAATTGTTTGATGAAGGAAAATTGGGATAACAATTTTTTTTTTTTTTGTTTCGTATAAAGGAAATCGCAATCAGGAAATTATTTTGTACACTAATTTAGACTTGGATTGGAGTCAAGGTTATACCGCAATACCGGACATAATTTTTCTTGGGACATTAAATGAAAATAAATCATTAAAATCCAAGCTATATAAAGCCTATGGGCATTGCATTTTGACATAAACTCCCTAGATATGTTGTTACAAATTGTTCTCAAACAAAAAATTTTGAAATTTGACATCAGAATTTTCTACTATCCATCGCAATTACATATTTACTGCTTTGGAAATTCCGAGCACAATCAATCGCGATTACAGTGTAACATTGCTTTGGGAATTCTAAGAGGAGTCACCTTGGCTTCCACCACACAATCGCATTCACTAGGAATCCATTTTTTGGTTCATTTAAGAAACTCAATGAAAAGAATTTTGGAAAGAATAAAGTTATACTTTTTAAATAGTATTTCAAATTTTTTTTATTTTAAATATTGTGTTAAGTAATTATTTAATAATATAAATCAAATAGACCGAATTGATTTAGTTTTATTCAAATCCGCTTTCAATTCTACTTTTGAATGATTTGATTTTATTGCAGATTTGTTGGAAACTAAAAAAAAACAGAACAAAAAATTAAACCCATTCAATTCGGATAGGCTAAAGATTAATCAGGATCAACTCCACTTTTAATAGAACTAATTAGTTTGATTCTGGGTAGATCCCAACCAAAACAATCGTCAACAGACTTTGCCCATGTCTACCCACAAGTTTTAAAATCCATCTCCATAATAAAAAAAATTTCCATATAATTTTTTTAAATACTTGAGTTCTGTCTCTCCTCATGACCCAAATAAATCTGCAAGGTTAAGAGATTATACCACATCCAATGATGGAGCATTTAAACGTAGCTTTACACCAATCGTATCATTTATAAGCCACTTTTGTTTCTTTACATAAATAGAACAAATTATTTTTACATCCCAATTTTGATAATACGAATACTTAACTATTACAGAGCACTGCTTGTCCCATGGACTGTCACCTCTGCTTCCACCAAGCACACATCCTTGAGAAGACAACCATTGCTTGATTGATTTAAGTAGCCAAATGAAACATATCTTGCCCACCCAGATTCCTGGCTTGAGTCACTGAACCAGATATTTGCTGCCAGAAACAATGAAAATAATTAACTTATCTTGGCTTTACTACAATGACTCATATTCATATCATGAGAGAGAGAAAAAAGAAAGTATTTTGTTGTATTAAAAAGCGGTAAGTTTTGTTTAAATAATAGTATTACCTTTACCAACTGCATGCCTGGCCTGCACTTGATCCAGGATACGCAACGCAAACTCAGCGTATATTTTAGAACCAGGACTGAGAGTTGTTGGATCTCCCAAAGCCAAGTATAGAGAAATGTTAGAAAATTGGTGATTTAACAATTTTGGTTGGCCAAGAATTGAGATGAATATCAAAGTGAAGAGTTACAAGAAGTCTAGAACGTGTGAGATACGTATAGAGAAGTCTAGGACGTGTGGGACACGAAGGGAAAAGTGAAACGGGACTTAAAGACGCGAAGGGAGCAAGAAAACACGGATAGCTACAGGGCTCAGCGCCACGGCGCCAATGGCTCAGCGCCGCAGCACCCAAGACAGTAAAACCAGCGCCGCAGAGCTGGGCGCGATTCTGTCCAGCGCTGCAGCGCTCAAGGACGAGCGCCGCAGCGCCAGAACGCGTGAAAAAGTCCGTTTTGATTCGAAATTTCGAGTTTTGGGAAGTTTTGGACTTCCAAAACAAGTGGACTCTTACTCCAATAAGGAATAGGGTTAATAGGCACGAAATATACTCTATATAAACACTTGTAAACCTTTGATTTCATATCAAGCATTGAGAGAGACTCTAAGAGAAGGGAAGAGCTGGGTAGACACTAAGTGCTTGTGTGCGCTAGGGTGGAACCGTTGTTTGGGTGATCATTGTTCGTGGTAGAGCAAGGGTTCACTAAACGTTTAGGTCCTTTTGAGGGTTTTTCATATTGTGTTTCCTTGTAAAATCTCTATTGAGTTATAATAAGAGAGGCTAGGATCCTTGGATCCACCGTGGACGTAGGCGATTGGCCGAACCACGTAGATTGTGTTGTGCTCTTTTGTTTTCTACTTTGAATTCTTGTTGGTTTTGCTTGATTGACAGGTTATTCCGCTGCGCAAGGAGGTTAGAGTTCTAGGCTGAATCTTGGGTTCTTCGCTTCAACATAACCTCACGAGGGAGAAGGGCGTTACCTCCCTCAACAAACTGGTATCAGAGCTAGAGGTTCGATAATACACATCTGGGGTATTTAAACCATGGCTACAATCAAGCAAGAAATAGATAAGTTCAATGGGATGAATGACTTCAATCTTTGGAGGAAGAATGTTAGGGCTCTACTAGTGAAGGAAGGGCTAGACTCAGTTTTGGAGGAGGCCAGCTACTCAACTAGCGATGAGGCGACAACCTCAAAGTCCGGGCAGAAAGATTAGGACACGATTCATAAAAAGGCTCACAGCACCTTATTCCTGGCGTTAAGCGACGAAGTATTAAGGGAAGTTGGTGATGAAGAAACCGCTTTTGGGCTATGGAAAAGACTCGAAGCATTGTACATGAAGAAGTCTCTTGCAAATAGACTTCTTGTGAAAATGAAACTACATCAGCTGACAATGCACGAGGGAACTTCATTGAGAGCTCACATTGACGAGTTCAACAAGGTCGTCATAAATCTTGAGCAACTGGGCATCAAGACTAAGGATGAAGACAAGGCCATTATCCTGTTAAGTTCGTTGCCGAAGAGCTATGAAAGTTTTGTGGATACGTTGCTATATGGAAAGGAGTCTTTAACGATGAATGATGTCAAGGCATCATTGAACTCAAAAGAATTGACAAAGAGATCGGAGTCCGAGAATGGAGCAGTTTTGCTTGCACAAGGAAGGAAGAGCAACCAATCAAGGAGGAGATCCAAGAAGTGTTTCCTTTGTAATAAGGAAGGGCACTTTGTGAGGGATTGTCCGAAATCAAAAGGCCAAGGAGGGTGGGCTGCAATTGGTACTGAGGAAGATACCGAAGTTGTAGACACATTAGTAGCCTCAAGGGGAAAGTACGCTGGCAAATGGATACTAGATTCGGGGTGCAGCGTCCATATGTGTCCCGACAGATCGATGTTTACCAACTATAAAGCCAAGAGAGGTAAAGCTCTAATGGGGAATGACATGACGTGTGAGATCATGGGAGTTGGTGACATAAGGCTGAGGATGCAAGGTGGAGAAACTAGGGAATTACATGGTGTGAGGCATGTTCCTAAATTGAGGAGGAGCTTGATATCTCTAGGCAAGCTCGATGAGGAAGGGTATTCGGTTAGAGCGGAAAAAGGAAAACTGAGGGTAGAGAAAGGACCTATAGGGTTTGAGGGTGAGAAGCACAATTGGGGGCTCTATGTGCTTACTGGGATGGCCATGAGTGGCCCAACGTGGGGCGTTGGGGCAATGTAGACAACTAGGCGATATCCAAACCGTGCTCACCGAGGTGATGAGAGTCAGAAAGGAGTGCAACGCATCCATACCCTATGCAAGATGCACGAATGCCTTTAGAGACCGAAGTCACTAGTCTGGGGAAAGTTAAGTCTTAGTGGAGACTTAACTGGACTCAACTCTAGGTGATAAGAGTATTGGTGTGGATCGGATCCTGAAGCCTTCTTATTTGGAAGATTTTGAATCAAGGAAGGGTTTGTTGGAAAATTGGTGATTCAACAATCTTGGTTGGCCAAGAATTGAGATGAATATCAAAGTGAAGAGTTACAAGAAGTCTAGAACGTGTGGGATACGTATAGAGAAGTCTAGGACGTGTGGGACACAAAGGGGGAAGTGAAACGGGACTCAAAGACGCGAAGGGAGCAAGAAAACGCGGATAGCTACAGGGCTCAGTGCTGCGGCGCCCAAGACAGTAAAACCAGTGCCACAGCGCTAGGCGTGATTTTGTCCAGCGCTGCAGTGCTCAAGGACGAGCGCCGCAGCGCCAGAACGCGTGAAAAAATCCGTTTTGATTCGGGATTTCGAGTTTTGGGAAGTTTTGGACTTCCAAAACAAGTGGACTCTTACTCCAACAAGGAATAGGGTTATTAGGCACGAAATATACTCTATATAAACACTTGTAAACCTTTGATTTCATATCAAGCATTGAGAGAGACTCTAAGAGAAGGGAAGAGCTGGGTAGACACTAAGTGCTTGTGTGCGCTAGGATGGAACCGTTGTTTGGGTGATCATTGTTCGTGGTAGAGTAAGGGTTCACTAAACGTTTAGGTCCTTTTGAGGGTTCTTCATATTGTGTTTCCTTGTAAAATCTCTAGGAGTTATAATAAGAGAGGCTAGGATCCTTGGATCCACCGTGGACGTAGGCGATTGGCCGAACCACGTAGATTGTGTTGTGCTCTTTTGTTTTCTGCTTTGAATTCTTGTTGGTTTTGCTTGATTGACAGGTTATTCCGCTGCGCAAGGAGGTTAGAGTTCTAGGCTGAATCTTAGGTTCTTCGCTTCAACATAACCTCACAAGGGAAAAGGGCGTTACCTCCCTCAACAAGAAAGATGACTGCCAGCTCCATGACGTCTTCCCTTAGGATAGAGTTGTATCTTCCTGCAACAGCCATAAAGATAAAAATTAAAATTAAAAAGGTTGACTTACAGTAAATAAATAGTTGACTTGAAAAAATTAAGCTTCTTCTTTGCCACATCTACATGTTAATTCCTAGGCAACGGGAACATTATTTTTTTAAAAAAATATTACAAGTAAACCAGAAGTATTACTGTTTAAAATAAGGAAGAAAAAAGAAGACATGAGATCTTATCTCAGATACCATTTGTGATCACCGGCACTGAAGACTTGGGAGTCGACACATTCTGAGGCTAACTTTGAGAAGTTTTCGATCCTCCAGATGTGCTTAAAACTAGGGGCATCTTTGATCATTGATAAGAACTCTCCTTTGCCTCTGCTTCTTTCTTTGCTAACAAATACCTCTGCTCCAAACACACAGTTGTCCTCCAAGAGGTATCCATTAGAAGCATCGTTAAATGCTTTAAGTGGGACTAAACGATCAAAACCCCATTCAAGCCTTAGCCAATGAAACCATCTTTGCTTACCATATAGTCATAACAACGTGATCAAATTATTAGATTAAAATTAATAATTATTCTTAAAATAAAATTTGTCAAGTGTAATTCAAACATGCAACTCTCTCTATATAGAGAGTTGCTAAAAGACAAAAATAAATAAATAAAAATAAAAAAGTATGTACAATCACAATAATAAGTAATAAGCTTAGAGGTGACGATCTGCTATATATGTATTAGATTGTAAAATATAATAACCTTGAACTATCAAATAGTTGTCATTGTTCTGATCAAGCAAAAATATTCGAAAAGTTGCATGAACCTCCCACCCAGGTTGGAGTGAACTTGTGTTGGCCATTGCTAAGTAGAGAGAGATGTAGTCTTTTACATTCTTGTTTTTATTTCCATTTGGGTAGAAAACCAGTTTCCTGCAAACATGGACACAATAAGCTACGAATAACCCAACAAAACATAGCTGAGGTAAATTCAAATTAGCTCTTGATCTGAGCTTTCAATTATCTTAGTAAATATAATCATGTGACTATAGTTGATAAAGAAGAAGATAATAATGGAATAAATCTTAATCGCACATAAATAATATAATACATATGTGAAATGATCTTTGAAAGGTTAAATAAGCTTAAATTCGATGAGGATCTTAATCCAGGCCGAAGCATATAAATTTACTGCCCCATAAAATAATTGTACAATTTGTAGACAAGAGATTTAATGAACATTGTGATTTGGAATATCATGTAAAAGAAAATATACCATTTGTAGCCTCTGGCTTCAAATTCTGCAGATTCATATTTCTCTATTGCATTTTTCAGAAGTAATGAAAATGATTGTATTTTGAACGTGTAATGAGCTGGCGGTGCATCCGAAGTAGATCTTGTGACCCCTGCAACAGTAATTATAATTCTGATAAATTCTTAAAATAAAAAACAGTTATAATATATATATATATAATAAAATATACGAGCTAAAATTTTAATGTATCACATGCATGTAAACGAAGAAAGAAAAAAAAAACGTACCATCCTTGTCATCAAAGACACTGGCCATGGTAACAATTTCTTCACAAAAATTTAAATTGATACAAACAATTCAGTTTTGTAGTCTATTTATATGGAACAAGGAGAAAGCGAAATATTCCTAACTTTTAAAAGTTTTTTAAGGATGAAACATTTATCCTTTGCTTGGATTGCTTTTTGAACAATGAATAAGCATCCATTCCACTCTTGCTATGTGAACAACTTCAATGTATTTAAAATTTAACAAAGAGTTATTCTCATCCAGCACTTCTGATCAAAGGGAAAATTTTAGTTGATAAAAAAAAATTACATACTTATGTTACAAGAAAGCAAAAAGCCAGCAACTATTTCAAACAATTTCAATATAACCACCAAGTTTGCAAAGCTCGCTCACAATTTTGAATTTTCTAAATTAAGAGAATAAAACAGAACAAAAGCACGGATATATTAACCAATAAGAAATAAGAAAAATATAATTCAAAAAGTATAGATATTAACAGAATCAATAATAAATCATAACCCACCTAACTTTGCTGTGAGTGCGATAATCTCTTAGTTTCATCCAATAGAGTTTATCAATCAAACCCACTGATATCCAGAATCGTCAATAAATAATCTACTAATAGAGAAAACAAAAAGCGTATAACCGTAAAAATGCTATAAGATTAAATCAGAAAAGGAATTGAAAATAAGAAAAAATTATTAGTTACTTTTCTCTTGTTCGTTATTTTTAATAAGTAACTTTACCTCTTTTTTAGAGGAGTAATTGGTTTGGAAAAAAAAAAAAAGAATATTAGTCGTTATTGAAAAATCAGAGGGAAAGACCGGGAAAAATGCCATACAATAGGACAGTAAAAGGCAAATCACATTCACATAAATATGAGTATACGAACTTCACACTTTAGCTTTATTTCCATAACTTTTAGTCATATTTCTATAACTTTTTTCACATTTTCAAGACTTTTTTTACAATTCAATAGTCTACTTACCCTAAGAAATAATATATTGAACATAAAATGACACGAATGAGATGAATGATGTTGACAACTCTGCCAAAAATTTTGTGAAAGTGGCAGAGCAAAAATTCACTAAAACGAGTCGTGATTCGTGAAACATGCTGCTTTTCATCCAAATGAGTGGCTAATTGTTGTTAAAAGTTTTGAGAAAATGGTAGGAAGAGATAATAGAAATTCACCAATTTTTTTTTTAATGACATTATCAAACTCGAATTATATTGATTAAGTTCAAATAATGATTGAACTTGATCGCTGTCACCACTTTAGTCAACATATCTGTGAAATTCTCAGCACTCTCAATCCTTTGAAGTAAGATTCTTCCTTTACTAATGATCTCCCACACAAAATGATACCGAACATTAACATGTTTCATTCAAACATGGTATACTAGATTCTTCGCTAAATGAATAGCACTTTGACTGTCAAAATAAAAATGAATCTTCTTCTGACCAATTCTCAACTCATCCACCAATCCTTATAACCAAATAGCTTCATTCACAACCTCTGTAACTGCCATGTACTCTGCCTTGTAGTAGATAAAGCAACTGTAGACTGTAAAGTAGACTTTTAACTCACAGGTGCTTTCGCAAGAGTAAACACATAACCGGTTGTTGACTAACATTTATCTAAATCACCAGAATAATCAGAATCAACATAACTAACAGCATATTGATCAGATGTATCATCTCTCTCAAAGGTTAAGTCAATATCTACGATCTTCAGTAAATACCGTAGAATCCATTTCACAGCCTGCCAATGTCCTTTAGCAGGATCATGCATATATCTTCTCATTACTCCAACTGCATATGAAATGTCAGGTCTCGTACATACCATAGTATACATCAGGCTACCAACTGCATTAACATATGGAACTCGAGACATATACTCTCGTTCCTCATTTGAACTAAAAGATAAAGATGCATTGATCTTCATATGAGGAGCAAGTGGGGTATTTACAAGTTTTGACTTCTTTGAAATGCCAAAACGTTGTAATACCTTCTTCAAATATTGCTTCTGTGTCAAAAATAATTTGTCTCCTTCTCTGTCCCTGCTAATCTCCATGCCTAGTATCTTTTTAGCTTCACCTAAATCATTCATCTCAAACTCTCGGGTCAATTAAATCTTTAATTTTTTAATTTCTTCAACATTCGTTGAAGTTATCAAGTCATTGACATACAAAATTAGATAAACGAAAGAACCATCATGTAGCCTATGAAAATACACACAATGATCAAATTTGCTTCTTGTGTACCTCTAACCCATCATGAATCAATCAAACCGCTTATACACTGCTTTGGTGATTGTTTTAGTCCATAAAGCGATCTTATCAATTTGTAAACCATTTTTTCCCTTACCAGCAACTTTGAATCCCTTTGGCTGAGTCATATAGATTTCATCTTCCAAGTCACCATGTAAAAATGCAATTTTTACATCGAGTTGAACTAGTTCCATATTTAACTGAGCTACCAAGGCCAATAAAATTCTAATGGAAGAATGTTTCACAACGAGAGAAAATACCTCATTGTAGTCAATTCTTTCCCTTTGTGCATAGCCTTTAGCCACCAATCTTACCTTGTAGCGGACATCTTTCTTATCAGAAAATTTATCTTTCTTTGCGTATCCCTATTTGTACCCAATTGCCTTCTTACCCTTTGGTAGTTGAATTAGCTCTCAAGTTTTATTCTTTTGAAAAAACTGCATCTCTTCCTACATAGTTGTCTTCTGCTGATCAACTTCAGAATAGATAACTGCCTCTCTATAAGTGGAAAGAATATCATCATCTACAACTGCAAGTGCATAGGCCACTATATTAACAAATCGAACATGTCTTCGAATCTCATGTCTTGGCCTATTTATTGTAATAGTTTCTTGTTGCTGTTGAGGTTCATGAGTATAACCTTCTTTATCGTCTCCCAAAATCACCTATGTCATAAGAGTACCATTATCTGTCTCTACAGATTTAACTGGGTTCAATGTAGTTGTTTCCAACTCCACATGCTACTGAGTACGCTATACTTGTTACAGAGTACTATTCATCATTGTCTGGTTTTCTGATTTCTTCAATATAGAAGACTCTTCAAATGTTACATCTTTACTGGATATAATCTTCTTTAAACTAGGACACCAAAGACGATATCCTTTAACTCTTGAAGAAAATTCCAAGAAAATTATTTTATTGGCTCTAGAATCTAGCTTTCATTCTTTCACACGATAATATGCAGTGGAACCAAATACATATAAAGAATCATAATTAGAAACGGGTTTTCAAAACCAAACCTTCAATGGAGTTCTATCGCCAATAACAGCTGAAGATAAATGATTAATGAGATGACACGTATAAATCACAGCCTCAGCTTAAAATGCTTTACCTAATCCCACATTGGACAACATACACCGAACTTTCTCTAGCAATGTCTGGTTAATGCGTTCTGCCACCCCATTCTGCTGTAGTGTACCTCTCACAGTAAAATGACATACAATACCCTTATCTTGACACAATTTCAAAAACTAATCATTGCAATACTCACCACCATTGTCTGTTCTGAGATGCCTGATTTTCCTGCCTGTATATGTCTCAACCATCTTTTTTCACTTAAAGAAAATGCTAAATACATCATGTTTAGATTTCAAAACATACACCCAAGTTCTTCTGAAAAACTCATCAACAAAAATAATATAGTAGCACAAACCTCCCATAGATGTAGTTTGAGAAAGTCCCACATATTTAAGTGAATATGATAAAGAATACCTTCGATATTATAAATAGCGGTGCCAAACTTCACTCTCTTCTGTTTTCCCAGAACACAATGCTCACAAAAAGTCTAGCTTGCAAGTCTTCGCACCTTTCAATAAGCCTCTTTTCACTCAACTGAATAAGGCTTTCCCACATGCATGCCCCAACTGCATATGTCATAATCTAGTGATCTCTGAATCTGCATCATTATAGAAATCATGGCCGCTGATCTAATCACTGTACTACCATTATAGTAATACAAGTTGTTTCTCCTAGTGCCTTTCAATGTCACAAAAGTGCCTGAAGTGACCCTCAAAATTCTATCTCGTATAGATACAGTACAACTTTTAGATTCCAAGGCTCCTAAAAAGATGAGATTCTTCCTCAACTTAGATATATACCAAACTTTTGTCAGAACTCTAGTTGATCCATCATCATTTTTCAACCGGAATGAACCTATCCCAGCAGTATGACAACTATCATTATTCTCCATATACACAACTCCACCATTAATCTCTTCAAAATTAAAGAACCATTCTCGATGTGGACACATATGATAAGTACAACCCGAATCCATAATCCATTCGTCAAAACGAGACGTGAATGAATGACCACTTAAACAAAAATCTGATACACTATCATCTTTTATGCTCTTAACAACACATACATCAGACACAGACATGTTTTTTTTTCTTTCTTTTTCAACTTCCGACAATCTTTCTTCCAATGCCCTTTTTCCTGACAAAAGGCACACTTATCTTTTCCTACTATACCCTTCGACTTAGATTTTTTCCCTTTTCTCAATTTTTTACTCTAGCTATGCCCTCTCACTGTCAATGTTTTTACTGACTCATCTCTATGTTCTTTCTGATCCCTTCTATGGATTTTATAGTTTGTCAAAGAAGAACAAACTTCTTCAAATGACAATTTATCATTTCTATAGATAAGAGCAATACATAAATGATCTAATTCATCCAGAAGAAAACCAATCAACAGTATAGCCTTTATTTCATCTTTAAAGGTTTCCTCTAAATTTAATAAATCAGCAATTAACTTATTAAATTCATTAATATGAGAACTGATACTCGTACCTTGTCTCAACTGAATTTGAAACAATCTCTTCAATAGATACAACCGGTTCTCATTATTTTTCTTCATATGTTCTCCAGGGCCTTCCATAATACATTGGCAGACTTTTC
The DNA here is from genome assembly GCA_946807835.1 of Ailanthus altissimus. NCBI lineage: Eukaryota > Viridiplantae > Streptophyta > Magnoliopsida > Sapindales > Simaroubaceae > Ailanthus > Ailanthus altissimus. The sequence goes on from OX327693.1 coordinate 29,886,409, forward strand.
TCTTATGAACGGATATTTCTGCGCTCTACATAAACAAGAACGAATCAACCCACAAGCTTTTATATTAAGCATGTTTCAGTCTGTATCCTTAATATCTTCTAGTTTTGTTTCTTCCAGAATTATATCCAAGTCTTGCTGACACATTCCATCCAACACCTCACTCTGTCATAAGCCGAAATTATTTTGGCCATCAAATTTTTTCACATCTATTTTTGCACTAAACATTGTCACAGTCCTCATCGATGTAGATGGTGATGATGCCATAGCTACCTCACACAAATGAGCTTGATACACAATATCACAAATAACCAAGCTCCACCAAATAATTATATCCAACAACTAGCAATCCAAATTTCACCAACCCATAATAGTAGTAAGTGCCACTTATCGTCCTAAACCTAAGCTCTAATACCACTTGTTGCGTTAAGAAGCGTTCAAATAACAATTAGCACTATGACAAATTGTTATGCGGACAACAAAAAATGCTAGCAATACCATATTGGGGCAACTAAACATCTAATACAGTATGCACAAAAAAAAAAGAAACAACACCAAGTTTAACGAGGTTCAATAATATTACTTACGTTCTCAGGCGCCGCTAGAACAAATCCACTATCTTCAAGAGAAGTTATAAAATTTTTAGGCCACAAAATAAATTCTCAAACTATTGGGTCAAACTGTAAATACTTAAGTAGTAGAGTCAATACTGTAATTACCCAAACAATAAGATATTACTATAAATACCCAAAAATAAAGAGAAAATTAAATTCTTACAACTTTCAGGGGCTTAAATGTAAAATTCTTGAATTATGAGATTCTCATAAAGAGATCTTACAAATAGAGGGGGAGAAGAGAATTATTTTAAAGGTACATTTAATATCAAGGAAGGTCTTATCTTATATAGGTCTAACCAAACCACTCACATGCCATCTCCCATTAATATGAAATTAGTTCAATTAACATATAAGCCAATATCACGTTTAGTCATATTTCTATAATGCTTTTTTATATTTTCACATCGATTGTTTTTGTTTTTATTGTTTTACACAATTCTATCATCCTCTCGTATAGATGACACATAAATGATAGAAAACTGATGAGAACTGAACATGCATGAATGATATGAATAGCATCAATAATGTTGTTAGAAGTGTTGTGAAAGTGGTAGCAAAAAAATAATAAGATGAATAATGCCCCATTTTCATCTTAGTGCACCTCGTCTTAGTGCATGCCTCATCTCATTTTTATCATTGTCTTCTCATTTTTTACTTACTATTAGGTTACTTTCCATCACTTTGAGTCTCTTTTTTCTCGCCTTGTTTATACCAACTCTTGTCACATACTTCCCATTATCTTAATATGAGAAATAACAAAAAGTTGACACAAAAGTGACGGAGAAATTAACATATAGAGACATAAAATATGATTAGAATTCTAGGGATGTATTTATAGGTGACATGAAACTCGCCATAACGTGGTAGGGATCCCGCCACTTTTTTGTGAATTTCTCCTCTCTTCACTTTTTTATCACTTTCAGTTTCTTTTTGGTCATTTTCTCATCCGCATATTTAACTTTAAAAGTGGATGGATATCCTCTACTTTGTGCATCTCTTCTCTCTACTTCTTTCACTATCTCTTCACTTTTCATTCACTTGTAGTTTGATGGTGATGGAAAATCGAATGATTTTCCAAACAAATATTACTAATAATGACAAGGTTGATTTTCGAAGAAATAATTTTGAAAATCGATAGTCATGCTACTATTCCTTATACATTATTCTTTGTTGAGATAAATTAAGTTCTTAGATTTAAAAATTTTATAATCAGTGACTATTTATTCTCTGTTGTTTTCTACTTTATTCTCTTGTCCCTTTTAGTGTTAAAATGTCCAAGAAAAAACCTGACTGACGTTCGTTAAATCAGCTTAAGACGTTAATGAACGGTGGGTTTTGGAGCATTTTAAAATAACTAAGTGGATATACCCACAAAAAGGGGATGACATATAATTTCCCAAGAATATAAAATTAAGGCTTTAAGTACAATTCTGCTTATGGACATTTATCCTATTTCTCCATAATTAATCCAAATTTATCTTGTTATTTTAACAATTTGGTTTGCCATTATTGACTTTACAGATGACAAAGATGACTTTGTACAATAATAACTTTCAACACATTATTTTTTTAGTCCTCACTTTTACATCACTTTTAGGTTATTTCTTATGCTAAGAAAACAACTTAAATGGGAAGAGTAGTAATGAAAATTGACGAGAAAATGATTAAAAAATAATGAAAATACCACTAAAAGTGATTAAAAAAATAAATAAAGTAAGCCAATGATGAGATGTTAAATGAAAAGAGACGAAAACTTCACTAAAAAGGTGGAATTTCGCCAGTTTTTTTCCCGAAAATGAGCGAGTTGCTCATCTGTTTTTTTTTTTTTGGTTGAATTTCTCATCACAGTTCTTTTAAAAAATAATTTTATAATTATATTAAATATAAAGTATACATCTTGACGCAGGAGCAGAAGCATAAAACCATGTTTTAGTAAGCTGCAACATCTTCTCAGTTATGTGACACGGTGTGTGAAAATGGATTAAATATCATTCTAATAAAGGAGACTGGATGTGTTATAAGTTTAAAATAGTTGATAAACAAATTTAATAAAAGAGGATTTTATCATTGACAAGAGAATTGACAGGTTTTTATGGCTAATGTATAAACCCTATTTATATAGGTGTTTATGTTGATTCTGTTAAAATTGCCTTATATGTCAATTTAAGCCAATCTCAAATTAGTGGGAGATGGCATGAAGGTATTTTGATAGGTCTATATAGGGCAAGGCCCTCTTTGAGATTAAGTATACCTTTTGGAATATTTTTCTTCTCCCCATCTATTTGTAGGATCTATTTATGAGAACCTCGTAGTTCAAGAGTTTTACATTTAAGCCCTTGAAAGTTGTAAGAATTCAATTTTTTTCCTTTATTTTAGGCATTTGTAGTAATACCCTATTGTTTGAGTAATTACAATATTAACTCTACTATTGGGGTATTTGCAGTTTGACCCAATAGTTAGAGAATTTGTATTGTGGCCCAAAAACTTTGTAACTTCTCTTAAAGATAGTGAATTTGTTCTAGCGGCGCCCGAGGACGTAGGTAACATTACCGAACCTCGTTAAACTTGGTGTTCTTTCCTTTTTTGCATATTGTTAGATGTTTGGCTGTCTCGTTGTGGTATGACTAGCATTATTGATTGTCCACATAACAATTGGTAATAGTGCTAATTGTTGTTTGAACGCTTATTGGCGCAACAAGTGGTATCAGAGCCCCAGGTTTAGGACAGTGAGTGGCTATTTTCTATTGAGCACTTACTACTATTCTGGGTTGGTGAATTTTTTGAATTGCTAGTTGTTGGATATAATTATTTGGTGGAGCTTGATTATTTGTGATATTGTGTATCGAGCTCATTTGTGCGAGGTGGCTATGACATCATCATCATCTACATCGATGAGGACAATGACAGTGTCTAGTGCAAAAATAGATGTGAAAAAATTTGATGGCCAGAATAATTTCGGCTTATGGCAGAATGAGGTGTTGGATGGATTATGTCAGCAAGACTTGGATATAGTTCTGGAAGAAACAAAATCAGAAGATATCAAGGAGACAGACTGGGACAGGCTTAATATAAAAGCTTGTGGGTTGATTCGTTCTTGTCTGTGTAGAGAATAAAAGTATCCGTTCATCAGAGAAAAGTCTGCCAATGCATTATGGAAGGCACTGGAGAACAAATATATGAAGAAAAGCAATGAAAACCGGTTGTATCTATTGAAAAGATTGCTTCGTCTTCAGTTGAGACAAGGTACGAGTATCAATTCTCATATTGATGAATTTAATAAGTTAATTGCTAATTTATTAAATTTAGAGGAAACCTTCAAAGATGAAATAAAGGCTATGCTATTGATTGGTTCTCTTCCAGATGAATTAGATCATTTATGTATTACTCTCATTCATGGAAAGGATAAATTGTCATTTGAAGAAGTTTGTTCTGCTTTGACAAACTATGAAATCCATAGAAAGCATCAGAGAGAACATAGAGATGAGTCAGTAGAAGCATTGACAGTGAGAGGGCGTAGCCAGAGTAGAAAATCGGGAAAAATGGGAAAATCTAAGTCGAGGGGTAGAGTAGGAAAAGATGAGTGTGCATTTTGTCGGGAGAAAGGGCATTGGAAGAGAGATTGTCCAAAGTTGAAAAAGAAAGAAAAAGATATGTCTATTTCTTATGCATGTGTTGTTGAGAGTGTAAGTGATGATAGTTTGTCAGATTTTTGTTTAAGTGGTCATTCATCCACGTCTTGTTCTGACGAATGGATCATGGATTCGGGTTATACTTATCATATGTGTCCACATCGGGAATGGTTCTTTAATTTTGAAGAGCTTGATGGTGGAGTTGTGTATATAGGCAATAATGATAGTTGTCATACTGCTGGGATAGGTTCAATCTGTTGAAAAATGATGATGGATCAACTAGAGTTCTGACAGAAGTTCGGTATATACCGAAGTTGAGGAAGAATCTCATCTCTTTGGGAGACTTGGAATCTAAAGGTTGTACTGTATCTATACGAGATTGAATTTTGAAGATTACTTCAGGTACTCTTGTGACATTGAAATGCACTAAGAGGAACAACTTGTATTACTACAATGGTAGTACAGTGATTGGATTAGCGGCTGAGGTTTCTGATAATAATGCAGATTCAAAGATCACTAGATTATGGCATATGCGGTTGGGGCATACAGGTGAGAAAGCCTTATTCAGTTTAGTGAAAAGAGGCTTATTGAAAGGAGCGAAGACTTACAAGCTAGAATTTTGTAAGCATTGTGTTCTGGGAAACCAGAAGAGAATGAAGTTTGGAACCACTATTCATAATACCGAGGGTATTCTTGATTATGTTCACTCAGATATATGAGGACCTTCTCAGATTACATCTATGGGAGGTTTGCACTACTATGTTATTTTTGTTGATGACTTTTCCAGAAGAACTTGGGTGTACGTTTCGAAATCTAAAGATGATGTACTTAGTGCTTTCCTTAAATGGAAAAAGATGGTTGAGACACAAACAGGCAGAAAAATCAAGCATCTCAGAACAGACAATGGTGGTGAGTATTGCAGTGATCAGTTCTTGAAATTGTGTCAAGATGAAGGTATTGTACGTTATTTTACTGTAAGAGGTACACCGCAGCAGAATGGGGTGGCAGAACGCATGAACTGGACATTGCTGGAGAAAGTTCGGTGTATGTTATCCAATGCAGAATTGGGTAAAGAGTTTTGGGCTGAGGCTGTGATTTATGCGTGTCATCTCATTAATCATCTACCATCAGCTGCTATTGGTGATAGAACTCCATTAGAGGTTTGGTCTGGAAAACCTATTTCTGATTATGATTCTTTACATGTATTTGGTTCCATTGCATATTATCATGTGAAAGAATCGAAGCTAGATTCCAGAGCCAAGAAAGCAATTTTCTTGGGATTTTCTGCAAGAGTGAAAGGATATCGTCTTTGGTGTCCGAGTTCGAGGAATATTGTATCAAGTAGAGATGTAACATTTGATGAGTCTTCTATGTTAAAGAAATCAGAAAATCAGACAACAATGAATAGTACTCCGCAACAGGTGGAGCGTACTCAGCAGCAGGTGGAGTTGGAAACAACTACATTGAACCCAGTTAGATCTATAGAGACAGATAATGGTATTCCCATGACAGAGGTGATTTTGGGAGATGATGCAGAAGGTTCTACTCATGAACCTCAACAGCAACAAGAAACTATTGCAGTAAATAGGCTAAGACATGAGATTCGGAGACCTGCTCGATTTATTGATATGGTGGCCTACGCACTTCTAGTTGTAGATGATGATGTTCCTTCCACTTATAGAGAGGCAGTCAACTATTCTGAAGTTGATCAATGGAAGACAGCTATAAAGGAAGAGATACAGTCTCTTCAGAAGAATGAAACTTGGGAGCTAGCTCAACTACCATAGAGTAAAAAGGCAATTGAGTGCAAATGGGTATATGCAAAGAAAGATGGATTCCCTGAGAAGAAAGATGTTCGCTACAATGCAAGGTTGGTGGCTAAAGGCTATGCACAGAGGGAAGGAATTGACTACAATGAGGTATTTTCTCCAGTTGTGAAACATTCTTCCATTAGAATTTTATTGGTCTTAGTAGCTCAGTTAAATATGGAACTAGTTCAACTCGATGTAAAAACTGTATTTTTACATAGTGACTTGGAAGAGGAAATCTATATGACTCAGCCAGAGGGATTCAAAGTTGCTGGTAAGGAAAAATTAGTTTGCAAACTGAAAAGATCGCTTTATGATTTGAAACAATCACCGAGGCAGTGGTATAAGCGATTTGATCAGTTTATGATGGGTCAGAGGTACACAAGAAGCAAATTTGACCATTGTGTGTATTTTCATAGGCTACATGATGGTTCTTTCATTTATCTACTCTTGTATGTCGATGACATGTTGATAGCTTCAACGAATGTCGAAGAAATTGAAAAATTAAAGATTCAATTGAACATAGTGGTTGAGATGAAAGATTTAGGTGAAGCTAGAAGGATACTAGGCATGGAGATTAGCAGGGACAGAGAAAGAGGCAAAATTTGTTTGACTCAGAAACAATATCTGAAGAAGGTATTACAGCGTTTTGGCATTTCAGAGGAATCAAAACCTGTAAGTACCCAACTTGCTACTCATATGAAGATCAGTGCATCTTTATCTCCTAGTTCGGATAAAGAACGAGAGTATATGTCTTGAGTTCCATATGCTAATGCAGTTGGTAGCCTAATGTATGCTATGGTGTGTACGAGACCTGATATTTCACATGCAGTTAGAGTAGTGAGCAGATATATGCATGATCCTGGTAAAGGACATTGGCAGGCTGTGAAATGGATTCTGCGATATTTATTGAAGACCGTAGATGTTGGCTTAGTCTTTGAGAGAGATGATACATGTGATCACTATGCTATTGGTTTTGTTGATTCTGATTATGCTGGTGATTTGGATAAACGTCGATCAACAACCGATTATGTGTTTACTCTTGCGAGAGCACCTGTGAGTTGGAAGTCTACTTTACAGTCTACAGTTACTTTGTCTACTACAGAGGCAGAGTACATGGCAGTTACAGAGGCTGTGAAGGAAGCTATTTGGTTACAGGGATTGCTGGATGAATTGGGAATTGGTCAGAAGAAAATTCATGTTTATTCTGACAGTCAAAGTGCTATTCATTTAGCGAAAAATCCAGTATACCATGTTCGAACGAAGCATATTGATGTTCAGTATCATTTTATGCGGGAGATCATTAGTGAAGGAAGAATCTTACTTCAGAAGATTGGGACTGCCGAGAATCCCGCAGATATGTTGACTAAAGTGGTGACAGCGATCAAGTTCAATCATTGTTTGAACTTGATCAATATAGTTCGAGTTTGATAGCGTCATTGGGCGCAAATTTGGAGGCGCTACTTTTGGATAGAGAATTTTTGAAAAAATGAAGCTTTGTGGAGGATTGGCATATTCGCCAAGGTAGAGATTTGTTGAAAATTGGCTTATATGCCAAATTGAGCCAATCCCACATTGGTGGGAGATGGCATAGAGGTGTTTTGGTAGGCTTATATAAGGCAAGGCCCTCATTGAGATTAAGTGTACCTTTTGGAATATTTCTCTTCTCCCTCTCTATTTGTAAGATCTCTTTATGAGAACCTCATAGTTCAAGGGTTTTACATTTAAGCCCTTGAAAGTTGTAAGAATTCAATTTTTTTCCTTTATTTTGGGCATTTGTAGTAATACCCTATTGTTTGGGTAATTATAATATTGGCCCTACTACTTGGGTATTTGCAGTTTGACCCAATAGTTAGAAAATTTATATTGTGGCCCAAAAACTTTGTAACTTCTCTTGAGATAGTGGATTTGTTCTAGCGGCGCCCGAGGACGTAGGTAACATTACCGAACCTCGTTAAACTTGGTGTTCTTTCCTTTTTTGCATATTGTTAGATGTTTGATTGTCTCGTTGTGGTATGACTAGCATTATTGATTGTCCGCATAACAATTGATAATAGTGCTAATTGTTGTTTGAACACTTCTTGGCGCAACAAATTCTTAGTCGTATAATAAATTCTAATTAAAAAAGAATAATAATTTTTATTTTAAAAAAAGATTAATAATTTTTAGTAGCAATAGAATAAATTATGACTAATAAGATTTTTTTTTTTTGGCAAAAAAAAGGAGTTCTAAAAACCCAATTTAAGAAACTGAAAATAATTTTTTTTTTATAAAAAAAAGAGCCAGATAAAATAGAAAAAACTTAAGTAAGAAAATTAAATAAAACTCAAATAAAAATATTTTCCTTTTAAGAAAACTAGTTCGATTAAAATAAATAAAATCCAAACTAATTTTATTATGGCTTTCCTAATTAAAAATCTGTCGTATATAACATCTTCTCTGAGATCCATGTTCTTATTTCCCATTTCCCCACAAGAACACTCACAAAAATTTAGATTCACTTCCTCATATTTTCTAATCATATATAATATAGATATTTTCTAAATCACATTCTTGTCATATTCACATCACTTGGTGTTGATTTCTCATTTCTCGTGATAAGATGACCAAAAAAAAATTTTAAATAAAATTCTTCATTTAAAATAAATAGATTACTAGTTCTCATTGAATTTCAATTTACTATAGAATTAATTAAAATGCTCTGATGAGGTTTTCAGGCTCTACGATCTCAAGGCCAGCCATACAGGAAAACAGTTTGATGCTTTATTAAGTGATGTTATATCTTTTAGGAAAAATGTCATTTTAATTTTGATTTTATGAATGTATACTAATTTAATTCGTATTTATTCAATATATATCATATTCATCTCTGTAAAAATGAATATGATAATTATTAAAATATAAAAATAATAAAAAATATTATTAAAAAAAGTCCTTATAAAAGTTAACATGATATATGCAAGAATATTGATTAAAAATTATTAAAAAATAATTTAGAGAGCAAACTAAATGTGTAGGGTACGCACGGATCGAAAAAGAACACAAAAGGAGGCGAAAAATAAATAAGGGCGCAAGCGTCTTGGTGACCAAGCGTGGGCGCCGCGGCACCCAATCCAGCACCTGAGCACCACGGAGCCAGGAGACGAGCGCCGCAGTGCTCAGACGAGCGCGCTACCACCACGACGGTGAGAGCCCAACGTCGCGGCGCTGGAGACGGGAACAGTATCTCGAAATAAGAAAACTTTCTTATTTCGTCTCCTATTTGCTTAAGGACTCCCTAATACGACTGCCACACGTTTAGGGTAAACCTAGGACTTCCTAAAGCCTATATAAAAGCTGTAAATTGGCTTATAAACACAATATTTGTGATAGATTGAGAAATCTTAATAATCATCAACGATTTTTGTGGTTATTTGTGAAAGAAAAACTCAAGAGTAAAAGAGAGAGTTTTCTTTATGATCTTTCTTATAAAATGCATAACTTTGTAAGTACCTTGTGATTCATAATAAGATAAGAGTGTGATCTTGATTCGCCGTGAACGTAGGCAAGTTGCCGAACTACATAATTCTTTGCGTATTCTTTTTTTACCATTTTCCTCTTTTTTTTTAATTACTTGTTCTGTACATATTATTTAGATAATTTTACTTATTTGTGTGCTTCCACTTTAATAATATATATTATAAAAGTAAGAATTAAGTTGACGTATATTTATAAAATTAATGATTTAAATGACTTTTTTTATCTTTTAATAATTACCAAACTATGAAGAATATTTGTTTTTGACGAAAGGAAAGAAGAATTCGTTAAATGACGAAAGGAAAGAAGAATACTTTTTTAACGAAGGAAAGAAGAATACTTTTTTCTTTTTTTTTGACGAAGGAAAGAAGCATAATTTTTTTTAACGAAAGGAAAGAAGAATATTACTATCTCAAGTCCATAGCAAATAAAACAGAAATTCCCTCCGTAATTAATAGACTATATATAGAAAGCTGATTAGAGCGGCCTTTATCTAAACAATTAATTTATTATCAGGAGGAATTTGACTTCTTGTTGCCATGGATTGTTTCTTTGTTGACCAAGAAGGTATGTCCTTGCTTTCTTTCCTTTCTCTTTGGTCAATATAAATAGTAAAATTTTCAGTTTAATTAATTTTATTATGGCTACTAAAAATATTACTTTGCAGCCATTGCGAGATCAGTTTCACATGTACCACCAGCTCATTACATTGTCAAAATAGAGTCATATTCATTACTTGCGAAGAATGAAGTGGATAAATATCAATCTGAGGAATTTGAGTCTTGTGGCTACAAGTGGTATTTATTTCTTAATTATCATATATCAAACAATTAGTACACTGAATTCTACCTACTAACAATCTTTTTTGCTTTGGTAATATTGTAATTTTATCGAGATTCGTCATTGCAGGAAACTTGTTATCTACCCAACGGGAAATGAAAGGGAGAATGTGAAAGACCACATCTCTTTCTACTTAGCGATTGCAAACACAACTTCAGTTGGTTTCGGCTGGGAGATCTATGCAATTTTTCGCCTGTTTTTACTTGATCAGAAGAAAGACAGGTTCCTGATAGTTCAAGGTTAATTTTTATATTTTACATCCTTTTTCTTTTTATTATTTTGAAAATATTTTTGCCCTAAATATATATACTTGCAATTATATGATTTTAATGAAGAAATTAAGTTGTAATGATTTGGTAACTTGGTGTGTGATGTGGTACATACCATAGGAAGGGAAAGACGCTTCCATGGATTGAAGATTAAGTGGGGTTTTGATCAATTTATCCCGCTTGATGAATTTAACGATGCTTCCAATGGATATCTCATGGACGATACATGTGTTTTTGGAGCTGAAGTGTTTGTTAAAGAAAAAGGCAAAGGCAAAGGGGAATGCTTATCAATAATACAAACTACATCTTGCTTTACGTGTGTTTGGAAGATCGAAAAATTTTCCGAAGTAGGAGAAAAAGTACTACACTCCGAAGTCTTCAGTGCTGGAGGTCGCAAATGGTATCAAAGATAAGAGTTTCTCTTTTTTGAATAATCATATTTAATTACCGCTGGATGTACTTTAAAATGTTTGTCCTTAGAGCACTACTTACAACTTCTAACTGATGCTAATGGAAAAAATAATATTTAATCAGCCAGAAGACTATCACTTGTATGAAGAAAGAGAAGGTTTTAAAGAAAAACAATTTGAAAAACTTAGATGAATCATACTATCAATACTCCTTACACATTCATCTTTGTTCAAATATATAAATAATGTTCTTAGAACTGGATTTGACTTGAAAGAGCAAAGACTTAAAATTACCATAATTTTTTCATGCATTTTTTCTTTTTTCAGGAAGATTGTTCTCTATCCGAAAGGAAGCCTAGATGGAACTAGCACTTGTCTTTTTATGTATTTAAAGTTGGAGGATTCAACAACTCTGACTCTTAGTTCTAAAATATTCGCAAACTTCACATTGCGATCCTAAATCAAACTCATTTCAAGCACAGAGCTTTCACAAGTAAGAGAAGAAATGAATACTTTCTGTATGTTTTCACAAATGAATTAATAATTTGATATATTTGTAGCAAATAAAAAATAAATAAATAATGTAACAACAAATTATGCTCTGCACATGCTTGCCTTGGCGATAAAACTTATGCTCTACCTAGTCTAGATTAAAGGAGTTTTCATTCTTTTAATATTTAAGAGGTAGTTATTGATTATTAATTTAAAATACAATTTTAATTAGTTAACGATTATTATTATTATTATTATTGATAGTGATAATAATTTGTTGAGATTTGAAATATATACCGTAGTACTTGTATTAAAAAAATGCTATGCTTTTTTTCTCTTTGCAGCTGAACACCGGTTCGAGGCGTCATACGTTGACTGGGGTTGGTCAAGATTTATTCCATTAAGTGATTTGAAAGATCCCAGAAATGGTTTTCTAGTGAACGATGTGTGCGTGGTGGAAGCTGATGTGACTGTGCTTGGAATTTCCAAAGCATTATGAAAAGCAATTGTCTCTTGGAAATTGGGATGCCCATTTTTATTTTTTTCCATTATAATCAGAAACTCATTATGTTTGTTAAATTATATCATTCTGATAAGGTGTGAACGTTTGCTTTAATTGTCATTTTAATTTTTTTTAATTATAAATCCCTATTATTAGGATGATAAGAATCCAATTTAATCTTATCAATCCATCCATTTTAATGTAAATTGATTTAATTTTGTCTTTTTATCCTTTATTGAATTGAAAATTTTACAATTTATATCGAAAGTAAATTTTATTATTATCATAAATAAAATTTATTTTATAAGTCAATTTAGTTAATAAAATTAAATTTATTTTTTAAAACTAAAAATCATAAAACCCAATGATCTCAATTTTCAACAATGCCATTGTCTGCTCCCATCTCATTTCCATTCCTATTAATGTCTTACTCAAACTCAAAATTTCACCACCTAATAGTAATAATAATGATAATAATTCTACTATCTCATAATTATGTCTATTCTTGTTTTGGTAGGAACATAAGATGTGAGCTGAAAGTGAAAATTCAATATATATGTCGGTTTTTTCTCTTATTACCTGTTGATTTTGTTTCATTAATTTTTATTTTATATGTATTATTTGGAAGAATATTTAAACCTACTTCATTTTGTTTTTCGGTATTAGTTATTGGAATAAATCAAAAGAAAAAAAATATATGCAAAAAGAAAATTAAAAGAAAATAATTGAAAATCCACGTATAAGAATAAGAAAGACTGCTTGTCCAAGTCCAAACAAATAAAAACAAGTCTGGTACTAATAAAAATCTTGCAATGATAATAAGAAAGGAGAATGAAATTTATTAAGAAAGGAAGTATCAAAATCATCTTTAATACAAGAGCTAAGAAAGTAAAGAAAATAAGCATTTCAAACCAAATCACAATAATTAGAGACCGCAAACTTAGCTCTTAAGTATGTGCTACAGAATTTCCTTCGCAACAAATGAAAGATCAACAAGTAACATATAAACAACGTGTTCATAATATTGACAAGGACTTCAATTTTGAGTCCTTCTTTGACTTTCTTTCTTTTTGCACATATCTTTTTATTGTAGATAACCCTACTGCATTAGTCTCTATTTTCTTTTTTAATTGTTTTAAATTTAATAATGATTTGTCATTCGTTATAGTTATACTCTCTTTGTCATATAGTAACATATCAGTAAAATACTCATACTTATAGGGAGAGGAGCTTAATAGGATAATTGACTTATCTTCATCATTTATCTTCAAATTGATTGTCTCTAAATCAATTATTATCTTGTTAAAGGCACCTATGTTGTCTTTAATTGGTGTTCTATCTAATATGGACAATTAAAAAAGTTTCTTCTTTATATTTAGACGGTTAGCCAATGACTTTGTCATATAAAGATTATCATACTTCTTTCAAAGACCAATAACAGCCTTTTCACCAGCAACCTCCCTCAAAACCTCATCGCTCAAGGACAAAATAATTGCATTATAAGCCCTATCTTGAATGTCTTTTTTCTCTATTTCGAAGTTATATGACCCTAGCTTCTTTTCTTCTCTAGATAGAGCTGCATTCTCCTCCAGGGCTGAGGATAATCCTTGGCTCACCAATAACACTATCACTTTAACCTTCCATATATTAATGTCATTCTCATTGTTGAATTTTTCTACTTCATACTTAAGTGCAACCATGATTGCTAAACTAAGTTCTGATACCAATGTTTTAGAGGAAACGGTTACACACATTAGTACAATAATGCAACAAATAAAACAAAAGAGAATTAAAAAAGAAATTAGATAAAAATATATAAAGCAATTAATGTGATTCGATAATTGTTGGGATTTGTGCTTACGTGCCATCCCTTTTGTGTATAAATATTTGCTTTATGTTTATACAATTATGATTTCAATATATCACTAATTATATTATATACAAATATGGTAAGATGCTTGTAACGTTTTAGACATTGTATGATCTGAAAGAGTTCAGATCTGATCTAAAGGAGTTTAGATCAAAACTAAGAGTTAGTAAAATCTAAAGAGTTAGAGCTTTGTCTGAAATAGAACAAAGACCTAAGAATATATTAGTAATGACATAGTTGCAATGAGTTACAAATGGTGCTAGGAAATGTTATTATGCAAATATGTTCTTAAATTTAATATTTCTGATCTATCTTCACTAATGCGAGTCTGTTAGTGAAGACCTTAATATATATATAGATCAGTGTATATATATATTTAGATAGTCCAGATGGTTAGTCTTAGCAGACCATGAGTTTAGTGAAAACTCGTATAGAGATACAAGTATTCAGTAAGGACTGAATATTGAACAGACTCACAAAGATCTCCAACAGACATCCAATAAAGCCGTCAATGGAGGATCTTTCGAGTTGAGTAGTATTCGTGGTCCTTAGACCCGAGTGTCACGGTGGACTTGTGAGTGATCCACCATACTTTGGTTTCACACATGTTAGATACCTTTCATGGTCTGACCGCTGGGTGTCGCTGGGTATGGTCTGATGCTCATGGAGTCCGGTGTGTACAGATATGGGATCCATCAACTCAATTGGGTGAGTAAAATATCCTGCAACTCTAAGATTGTATTTCAGAAAGTCTTATGGCCATAAGCAGATATAACCGAGAATTAATTTTATCTTCAGGAAAATAATATCGTAAAAGTATTTACAGATATTATTTATCGAAATACAAATCTAGAGATAAGTTTATGGTTGAGCACATGGAGACTTGACGGTGTTGATCTATATCTCCGCTCTTCTAGGATATTTATGATGGAAGGATTATACGAATATGTTATAACCTCAACTTGTATGGTCTAATGCGTCATTTTGTAATATCTGTAACATGTATGTGGGACATTGTTCACAGACGTGTGAAATAGTTTCATATGACAAATCGGGCATGGACCTAGAGAGTTTCACAATATGAAGTATACTCGATGTGCACTGGGGCAGCGAATTGGATTGAACAATTGATCCAATAATTTCCAGCAAAAATGAAAAATGTTTCAAGATTCCTTTTATTATTTACTTTTCAATAATTGAATGTAAAATATACTATTGGTTTACAAGAGTTGTTAACCAATAAGAAATTGACAAGTGACATAATCTTGCTCCATAAATAATTTACCATGTATTTACCTATTTACCTTGCTTGGTAAATACATATATGGTAAATGTAAATATTCAAAATAGTTTTGAATTATTAATATTTTATATATTAATCAAATTATTATTATTAATTGGAATAAGTGGCAAACACCATTTACTAATGGAGAATGCACTTGTTATTAATAATAAGAAATGTTGGCCACTTAGAAATTCTTAAATGATGCACTAAGAAAGTGGTGAAACCACTTAGTATTGTTTAAATGCCATTTACTCTCTAGAAATTGATTCAAATGGTTGAATCAAATTGATGAGTAAAAAATATGATTGATTAATGTTTGTAATGGCAAACATGGATAAGTGGTGGTGGAGCATTAAGAGAAGTAATCATTTTTTGCACTTAATTAAGAATTGAAAGAGTTCAATTTGTGTAAAATAAGGAGAGAATTTCGTTCAAGGAGAAAGAAGAGAGAATTGAGACATTTCCTAGGTGTATTTCTCAAAGTGTTGAGAGAATATGTAAAGGCTTACTAAGGTTCAAAACAAAGAGTTGTAAAGAACTACAGAAAATACTTAATTCTTCTCATCTCTTGGTAGTAATAATTGTAATAACTAGTATCCACAACCGGTAAGAATAAGTATTTATATATATATATATATATATATATATACGTATTTTATTTGTATGTGGATCATAACTAATTTATATATTGTTATTATTAGTGTTTGTATAGGTTAAGGACATACTATTAGCATTGAGTTTATTTGAAAGACTTTAGATTTATTTTAGGGACCAAATTGTAATACTTTGAAAGTTTTATGGGCAAATTCGTAAATATAAAAAATTAGCCTCTTAGTATAAAAATACACTCTTGAAACCCTAATTCTCTCATTTTGGTCGAGCTATCCCTTTTAGAGTGAGAAAAGAGAGAAAGAAAGGGGAGAGAAAGAGAAGAAGAAGAAATTGGAATTTTGGATTTTAAGAGGTATATCATAACTATTTCTCAATTTATTGGTGTTAATTAAGTTAATTTCTTTAATTTTTGATTTCTGAAAATATGTATAATTGAGTATTTGATGTGTATTTCGTAAGATATTGTGAGAATTGATGATGATCTATGTAGAGAGCTTGATAAATCATGATAAATTGCAGAAAATCTATTTGATAGACTCTTGATCCAGAAATTTAATACTTTTTTGTGATTTGATTCTGGTATTAAATTTCAATTATATTAAATTAGACATGTTTAGGATTATCTGAGACTTTTAATCGATTGAAAATTCAAGAAATTGAATTTATAGTGAATTTACCAAAATGACCCTAACATTCTAGAAATTTCCTGTGTAAACAGTATGATACAGTGGCAAACAAGTTTTGGCCTATTGAATGATCTTCAAAAATTACGAATTTGTGTAATATGATAATTTTATATGTCTAATAGGATATACTCAAAATTTAGAAGTTATATCAATGTGGTTAAATTGTTATGATTTTCTAAAGAGTGTTAGCTCATTGCAGTATTTGATTAACAGATTTTTAAAGCTATGGAATCAAATAGTTTTAAAATACTTTTGGCAATGATTTTGAAGTGAAATATTTATCATGGATTTATATATGTGTTAAGAGTAATTATGTGATATTTTTATAATTTTTGAGTTAGTATATGATTTTATAAAATTTGGAGATTGAATACTGTTCAGTAAGTATCTCGATCCTGTCAGGTTAGTAGTTTGGATTCGATGGTGTGTATGCAATGGATTGTGTAGGAATTTTGATATAATATTCATATATAAGAAGAATATATGAGTCAAGAATTATATATTCTGATTTTGGAGTAATTGGACATCATTTGATGTATTAGAAAATTTATGTTAAATGTAAGTGTTCAGAATAATAGGTTTTGAGAAACCAAGTATTTAGACAAATTTGATGTGATAAATGCATTGTGTATAATTTTGTAAGCTATTTAAAGTATTTTTTGTGAATTGTGAGGCTTATAAAATGATTAATCTCCATTGATAGGTTAAGGAGATTTAATCCTTGTACCTGAAAGTGCTAAGAGGTAAGTATACTAGACTTTTTACTGAAATCACAATAAGCATAGTAATTGTCTATGTATGATTTTGTAAATATACTTAGAAATATATTTATGCTATATCAAAGTATATTTGATATGAAATGTGAAAGACATATGTTTATGAATGTGAGCATTGACATTAAGCATGGATATACATGTGTTTTTGAAAGTGAGCTTTCAAAATGAAATGTGTTTAACAAAGAAAGCTTTGAAGTGTAATATGTCCATGAGAAACATTTTGTGTTTTGAGGATGGTTGAACCCACTGTTGACTTAGTAGGCATCTTATGTGATTTGTGGAGCCTTTATGTGTGGCATTTCCTTCGAGATTGGTATATGTTATGTGTTCCGTATGTAGGGAGGATCCTATTGGTACCTAAAGGAAGAGTGAGTCATCACATTCGTGTGGTGGCGTATTGGTGCATGTGAGAGGACTCACCGATGATCAGGGTGAGGGTTTGGCTTTTACCTTCAGGCATGAGCATTATATATGTGTTATTTAAAACCTCACTTGTATTATTCCTCTCATACGGTATGTCACCTACGAGTGACATTTGACTCATTTTGTGATATGTGGTGTGTAAGTCCTACTAAGTAGTAGTTGAGTGATAGTATTCCTGTAATATGTTTTGAAAGAATGTGTAAGCGCTTACATGATATGTGATTGATAAGATTATGATTTTGATTTATCACAGAATATCATACACATGCATTGTGTACATATATGTATTTGTATTTCGATATATGAAAAACTAGTATGCTTACTGAGTTTTATACTCATTATAGTTTATGGTGATTTCAGGTAAATAAGGTATATGTGTGCTTAGCAGATTTGGCAAGGCTTCTGCTATTCCTTGGGTTCCCCAAGTTGTTAGGTTGCTAAGTGTTTCATTTGGGGACACGTGGAATAAGATATTTGATTTGTCCCTATTGAATAAATACTTATGTATTATTTTATTGTGTGTGGTTGGATTTAGTTTAAGTTTCACCAAGTGTGGTAATAGATTGATTTTAAGTAAGAATTTGCAATGAATATATTCTGGGCTTCCGGTAACAATGTTGCTACTGGTGACGTAGCAGAGTGTTAATCTCTGAGAAAACTCTGCGTATCTCCAGTTTACTAATTGTCCCAGTCATAATTCAATTGCTATAATTATGAAAGAAATTAAAATGAATGTGCTTAGAAATATTATTGAATGAATGTAAGTGATGTCGTATGTCAGATATTTTGGGTCTGGGGCATGACAATAATTCATAAGGACAAATTGTTTTAAGTGTTAAAATAATCCTTTGCTGGAAATTCAAGGCTGCCATTTGTTTACGCTCAAAATATAACGCAACTATCGTAGTATAGATTGAGGTGTCGATCCCACGAGGAGGCTTTTAGAAAAATAGGTTGGTGAAGTAAAATATTAAAGCGGTAGCAAAGGACGAAATTAATTGATTTAAGTGGATGGAATTGTCTATGAATTGAAGAAAATATCTTATGATGATTTAAGCAAGGCTTTGAGAATCACAATTATGCTTTATAAATCTACTCTATACTTTGATTCGATGTTTATAACTCAATTGACATTTTTACATCTAAACAATCAATCGAAAGATATGTAACATATAGCACATTTGATAATACATGCATTTGATATGACTAAACTCTTTTGCAAATGTTAACACAAATCATGTTTATTTATACAAGTTATCTAAGATCAACAATATATCATTTTGACAATATTGCAATAAAAGATTAACTTGAATATCAAACATTTATTACCCTTACATGTTATCCAAGATCGACAATATATCAAATTGACAATACTGCAGTAAAAGATTAACATATAAAATAATGTAACCAGTAACAACCATAAATCAATATGAATCACATAAGAAAAGTATGATTGAACATATATGAGACATGAGAGTTATAACCTCTAGATTATAGAAAATAAAATAGATAAGAGTTTAATCAAAACCAAACTTACAACATTTGTAGCTCTTAACACCGAATCAAAGCATGGAAGTAGATTTATTACACATAAAAGTTCATCTCTTAGCATGGAAGTAGATTTATTACAGCCTAAAACCAAATTTAGGCTAGAGTTTCTAGCAAACTCTTATCTAGAAAATAAAATAGATAAGAGTTTAATCAAAACCAAACTTACAACATTTGTAGCTCTTAACACCGAATCAAAGCATGGAAGTAGATTTATTACAGCCTAAAAGTTCATCTCTTAGCCTTGTCAAGAACTCTAGCCTAGATTACAATACATGTTAATAAAAAGAAAAGAAGAGAGAATTATCTCATGTTAAAAACGTCCTAAGGGTCTCCTTATATAGGCAATGAATGGACATATGTCATGGATGACATCAATCTTCAATAAGTTTAAGCCAATAACTCGTTTATCCACTTACAACACATTTTTTATAATTTAAATGATCAATTTAGCTTTTGTAACTGACATGAAAGTTGTAGATGTTTGACTCTTCTTTCCATAGGCACCAATTTCATGCAAATTGGATGAGTATCCAATGCTATATGAGCAAAATTCCAAAGATACATCAGAATTCAGCCAACAACCATTTTACCCACTTGCAATGCGATTTGGTCCATGTTAACGGCTGATTTGGACTTTACCATCAACATACGAGTTGTTGATAGTTAAGTCAAAAATTCACAGCTTCAAGAATTATATCAATTGAGTACGTATTTTGTGAGATACGGTCCAAATACGTGAGTTGGGTCAAGCTGGACAGGAGTTGTAGCCCGATTCTGTTGTATCTCAATTTTTGGCCCATAACATGTTGGATTTAGCTTTTCCACTATTCTTCAAATTTGTGTAAGATTGAGTCATGTTGCACCAAGTTCAAGAATTGATTCATTTCGATTTCTACATTGAGAGTTATGTCTATTTTACCTAAACCTGTCCAAATAACATTCATTGATCACAATTTAAGGAGAACACTTTATTTCAAGCTAAAAATACAAAAAATACTAAAATTAGTGACATTAAATGGTGACTGAATCTCTTAACAAATATGCATTTTTATGTATTCATCACAGCCCCCAACCAGCTTATTGCTAGTCTCTAGCAATTCAAGCGTAAATAGAATATGCAAAACTACCTAAACATTTCAAACAAAACGTCAGTTCGAGATCACTGTTGCTAACATGTTTTTTCAATTACAACTTCCAAAATTTATGTGTGAGAGAACTATTCCATAACCATCTGACCACAAACCACAATAGATATAGCCTTGAGAATTTCTCCAAGTAAAAGCCTCAACTCCATATCCTCACAGGTGTATGACTGTTTAAAATGTTAGGACTTCTCTTATGGAGTTGGAAAACAGTTAAGCACTCAAGAAAAAGTTAATTTTAAGGACAAACATATAAACTAACATTGATCCAAAGATAGAAAAATTATTTGTTTGAAAATCAATTATTCCTATCATATGTCAACTTTAGAACTTTAATCGACTTGTGAGAATAATACAATTATAACTTGGTGAGAAAACTGTTTTACAAAATATTTGTCTTCTAAAATTGAATGAAGACTTTATTAAACTGAATTGCTTCCTCTCTTTTTTTTCTTTTGTTTTTAATATTTTTGAATAATACAATGAAGCATTACAAAGGTTTCTCACCAAATTATATTATACGCAAATGCAACCAACTTATTCTGTCATTTAAATAATATTAATCTAAACAAAAATTAACCAATTTAAAGGATCAGTGAAGATTCATAAGCTGTTTTCTCAACCTTTCCACTTACTCACAAAAGATATGTGAGATTAGGAAATATATATACTTAAACATGAGAATTCTCTTGGCTATATAAATTGAATCATCCGTCTTACCACAAGGTTTAGCATTGTGCTCAAAAATATTTTAGAAGTCATTCTTTAGTAACCTAAATAGAAACAATGACTCAACCTAAACAATTTTGAAATCATACCTAGGCAGAAAAGCAAATTCCTTTGTACAAGAATTACCAAGACTACAAGCAATAAACGACAATGCATGAAATATAAAACAAAACAACAAAAAGTTAGTTAAAATGTGTTTCAAAAGTTAGTACTAAAACTTCTTACTCCACCATTCTAGTTTGACCTAGAATGCGTATCAAGAGTTCAAGACTGAACTCTTTAATCTGCCATTTTAATCGAGAGTATATATTAGCATCATTATTTTAGTTTACTTCTTACCTTTTTTTTTTTTTGCAAAATATAACTTATGTCTACTATCCTTCCCCCCCAAATCAGATGAAACATTGTCCTCAATGTTTAAATAGAAAGAGATAAAGTATAGAAGACATTACCTGAGATGCCAGTTATTCAACAGAAACAAACCTGAAAGACACTTAAGCAAATATAAACTAAAATGATGATGCAAATAAATAAAACAAAGAAAAGTAATGCATTATTTAACCAAAAGATATGAATTTAAAACATCTACATGCGTAGCCTTACTATTCATAAAATAAAGTTTGAAATTAAAACACATGTATTTACAAGTAGTTGTGATTGTGGCTCACATCTTCCTCTGGTTTTATGTCTAGTAACGGCTTAAACGCCCTCTATAGGTCGGGGATAGGCTTCCCATCCAATTTTCTTATAAATTAGAAAACAAGGTCTTTTAGAGTCAGATTCCCGAGACTATACCGTTGATGTTTATTTTTGAGTTTGTTCCATAAATCGAGAAGTTCACGTTGCACGAGCCCACATGGATGCGTCTCAAGAGTCAATAGGATATCATCCAAAGACTCCTTACTCAGTCCATCCTTAATGAATTGAATTTTGTCTTCTCGATCTCTAGATGCAAATCCTAAAGAACGACAACTCCGGTTACAATTCTATCGAGCACATTTATGACAGACTTGTAACCTCTTTGCTCGTCACCTTTTGGCATAAGATCTTCTTCCAAGAGCAGGCATATGAGAAACAAAATCATTTACAAACTCACCAGACAACCGAACCTTGACTTCAATTAACCAACGAAGATCCACAGGGATATTACCCAACGTCAATAGCCTTAGTCTTTCACACCGTGTTTTGTAAATCTTAAGTAGAGCATTTTGAGGCAATGAAGGAAAATGTTTTTTAAGGTTAGCAAGAATGCGATCCATTTTGAAAGAAAGAAAAAAGATGAATGCATAGTTTGAGGGACAGTTTTTAGGGAACTGAGAAACCGACTTTAATAGTCACGGAGTACCGTATCCGCCACTTGACCGGGAAATAAAATCACACTGAAGAAAGAAAAAAATAAAAAGAATAAAATAAAGTAAAATAAAATGTGCAAAAAAATAAAAGCAAAAATAAAAAGTCAAAAGATAAAATATAGACAAAATATAAAATTGGTACAGATAGATTGAACCTGATCAATCATGATAGACAGGATCCACAAGAGGGATCTCGCCTAGGTACATAGAGTCGTCTACCTTTTCCACATAGCCTTTTAGCCACTGTCCATTCACTTTGAAAGTCCGTCCATCAGTGGGGTCCTCTATTTCAACAGCCCCATTAAGAAAAACATGTCTTACCATAAATGGACCAGTCCATCGAGATCTCAACTTTCCAGCATGTAAATGCAATCGAGAATCATAAAGATAGACCCATTGATTTGTCTCAAAGTGTTTCCTTGAGAATTTTTTATCATGAGCTACTTTCATTTTAGCTTTATAAATTCTGGAGTTGTCATATGTGTCATTTCGTAGCTCTTCTATTTCTGACAATTGTAACTTTCTCTAGAGACCTGAGCATTCAAATCAAATTTAAGGGCTTTGACAGCCCAATAAGCTTTATGAGGTTTTCTAGAACTGAAATGTGTTCCTTGGTCACCAATGATGACACGTGGTGTCTCAAGTTTTGATAATTTTGGTTTCTCCCTCTCACATGGCAACTTTTCAATGCCTAGTTTCCAAAATCGAATCCCTTTATCCTGTGAGTCAAAAATACTAAACACATCTGTTATTTCATCAGGATAATATAATTCTTCAAAATTAAAATTGAGAAGATTTTTCAAAGAATCATAGCCATAATTTTTATAAGGTTCCTCGACTATAAGTGTGTCTATCATATATGAATGATAGCACTCATCTTCTTCTCGTAGTTGTTTGTCAATATGAAAAATGTTCACCTCAAGAGTCACATTTCCAAAAGATAATTTCATTGAACCATTTCTGCAATTAATAAGAGCGTTAGCAGTGGTAAGAAAAGGTCTTCCCAAAATAAGAGGGATTTTTAACTCCATGTTAACAACAGAATGAGTATCTAAAACAAGAAAATTAACAGGGTAGTAAAATTTATCAATTTGTAACAAAACATCTCTATTCCCCGTAGTTTCTTGATTGACCGATCAGCTAATTGTAGGACTACAGATGTTGGTTTAATCTCACCAAGTCTCAATTGCAAGTAAATAGAATAAGGCATTAAATTTACACTTGCTTCTAAGTGTTTACGCTCAAAATATAACGCGGCTATCGCAGTATAGATTGAGGTGTCGATCCCACGAGGAAGCTCTTGGCAAAATAGGTTGGTGGAGTAAAATATTAAAGCAATAGCAAAGGATTAATTGATTTAAACGGATGAGATAGAATTGTCTATGAATTGAGGGAAAATATCTTATGATGATTTAAGCAAGGCTTTGAGAATCAAAATTATGCTTTATAAATCTACTCTATACTTTGATTCGATATTTATAACTCAACTGAAAGTTTCACATCCTAAACAATCAATCGGAAGGTATGTAAAATATAGCACATTTGATAACACATGTATTTAATTTAGTTAAACTCTTTGCAAGCATTAACACACATCATGTTATTTATACAAGTTATCTAAGATCGACAATATATCATTTTGACAATATTGCAGTAAAAGATTAACTTGAATATCAAACATTTATTGCCCTTACATGTTATCCAAGATCGATAATATATCAAATTGACAATACTGCAGTAAAAGATTAACATATAAAACAATGTAACTAGTAACAACCATAAATCAACATGAATCACATAAGAAAAGCATGATTGAACATATATGAGACATGAGAGTTATAACCTCTGGATTATAAAAAATAAAATAGATAAGAGTTTAATCAAAACCAAACTTACAGCATTTGTAGCTCTTAACACTGAATCAAAGCATGGAAGTAGATTTATTACACATAAAAGTTCATCTCTTAGCCTTGCTAGAAACTCTAGCCTAAATTACAATACATGTTAATGAGAATAAAAGAAGAGAGAATTATCTCATTTAAAAATGTCCTAAGGGTCTCCTTATATAGGCAATGAATGGACATATGTCATGGATGACATCAATCTTCAATAATTTTAAGCCAATAACTTGTTTATCCAATTACAGAATATTTTTGATAATGTAAATGATTGATTCAGCTTCTACAGCCGATATGAAAGTTGTAGAATTTTGACTCTTCTTTCCATAGGCACCAATTTCATGCAAATTGGATGAGTATCCAATGAGATATGAGCAAAATTCCAAAGATACATCAGAATTCGGCCAACAACCATTTTACCCACTTGCAATGCGATTTGGTCCATGTTAACGGCTGCTTTGGACTTTACCATCAATAAATGAGTTGTTTATAGTTAAGTCAGCAATTTATAGCTTCAAGAATTATACCAATTGAGCACGTATTTTGTGAGATACGGGCTAAATACATGAGTTGGGTCAAGCTGGGCAGGAGTTGTAGTTTGATTCTGTTGTATCTCAATTTTTGGCCCATAACATGTTGGATTTGGCTTTTCCACTATACTTAAAATTTGTGTAAGATTGAGTCATGTTGCACCAGGTTCAAGAATTTCTTCATTTCGATTTCTACATTGAGAGTTATGTCTATTTTACCCAAAACTGTCCAAATAACATTCATTAATCACAATTTAAGGAGAACACTTTATTTCAAGCTAAAAATACAGAAAATACTAGAATTAGTGACATTAAATGGTGATTGAATCTCTTAACAACATGCATTTTCATGTGTTCATCACTAAGTCCAACAAAGCTTGACCAAACTCATATGTCCCAATTTGGCAGGAGATTGTGGGACATTCTGGGTCTTTGTACTTGGGTGATGTCTTTTGTTCAATCATTGCACTTACCTGTTCTGCCAAAAATGCAGTTTTCTTAACATGGTGTTTTCTTTTGATAGTGCATAGATCCTTGATGACTTTGGCATAATTTGGAACCTGCTTAATCAAATGCAACAAGGGAAGATTAATCTTAACTTGTTTCAAATGTTCTAAAATCTCACCTTGAATTTCTGAATTTTTCCCAACCGGTCGAAGAGCTTGAGGAAAAGGCACTGGGATTGAAAACTTATTTTCGGGCTCTTTTTCCATTGTGGCTTATTTTTCAAAATGGGCGTCTTTACTACTCGTAGATGTGTTAATTTCAGAAGTAGGCTCACTTACAATCTTACCACTTCGAGTAGTAATGGCATTGACTTCTTTGAGATTTTGAACATCAGAAGTAGAAGTTTGTGCCATGAATTGTCCTTTCGGATTGGATTGAGGTTGAGATGGAAACTTACCTCGCTCTTGTACAGTTAAGGCACTGGTCAACTTTGTGATTTGACTCTTGATTTCTTTGTTTTCGTCTACCACATGTGCAAGAATTGTTTCAAATTTTTTATTAGTCTTACTTTGTGCCTCCATAAATGCTTGTAATGTATCCTCTAAAGGACTCCTAGTTGGTCGAGCATTATATTGAGGTGCAACATAAGACTTAGGTGCTTGTTGTTCTTGATTCCACTGGCTGTTGGCTTGTTGGTCAGATTTCCAACTGAAATTTGGGTGGTTTCTCCAGCTAGGATTATATGTTTCAGAGTAGGGTGAATAAGGCTTCTTGTACATCCCTAAGGCATTATATTGTTCCTCATATATCCCTTTCATCTCACTATAGGTGGGGCAATCTGGAGCTAAGTGTTTCGCTCCTCCACAGACAAAACAGACATCGTGCGACTCAACTCTAGCAACCGTGTGAGTGACCCTTCTATCTTTGGTTTTCAAGGCCTCTAACTCTCTAGTTAAGACCTCTAATTGGGCTTTGAGGTTATCCTCTTCCCTAAGATGGAAAACTCCACTAGGTCGTGACCTATTTGTGCTTTCAGCAATGCTAGGTCTAGTCAATGTATGGGCTTTTTCAGCTAAGTCATTAAGGAATTCTATAGCTTCCTTAGGATCTTTGTGAAGGAACTCCCCATTACACATCATCTCAACAAATTGGCGCTCTCTAATTATGAGTCCCTCATAGAAATAACTAATCAAGCGCCAATTTTCATACCCATGGTAAGGGCATAGATTTAACAACTCTTTAAACCTTTCCCATGCTTGATATAAGGTTTCACTGTCTTTTTGGGAGAATGAAGAAATTTGTCTTTTCAGTCCATTAGTTTTGTATTGTGGGAAGTATTTACTGAAAAATGCTTGGGTCATTTCTGCCCAAGTTCCTATAGATCTCGGCCTCAAAGATTATAGCCAACTCTTTGCTTTGTCTTTCAAGGAAAAAGGGAAAAATTTAAGTCTAACAGTGTCTATGGCTTCAGGTTGGCTATGGAAGGTGGCAATTACCTTTTCAAATTTCCTAACATGTACATTAGGATTTGCACTATCTAGACCATGAAAAGTGGGAAGAAGTTGTATCATTCCAGGTTTAAAATCCGAATGTGGTGTGTTAGGTGAAAATATAATGCGTGATGGTGTGGCTGTGTGAGTAGGATGCAAATAATCTTTTAGAGTTCTAACGGGGTTTTCTTCGTGTTGGCTCATTGTGTTAGAATTACAAGATGAACTTGAAGGTGAATTCTCTTCCCTTACAAATTGTGGGGGTAGTTCTAGTTCTAGTTCTCTCACAAATCTTCCTCGTTTGTCTTTAAGTCGATGCATACATCCTAACAAATTTTTTTTTTTACTCGTTTTTTTTTTATGAAAGAAATGCACACAAAAATTTTAAAAGTGAAATAATACACAACAAGCAATAGAAATGAGTTAGGTGGTAAGACCAGCCATGAAATATAAATACAATAAATAAACAAAAGATAATAAGCTGTAAAGTACGATAAAACAAAATACAATAAATAAAAGAAATAAAAGAGTACAATAAGTAAATAAAAGAAAAGAAAGTGTAATAACTAAAAAAAATTAAAATGTAAAGTACAACAAATAAATAAAATAAAGTACAATAATAAAAAAAAGTGCAATAAGTAAATAAATAAAAAGTTAGGCGGTAGAACCGGCCATTAAAATAAAAAGAAAATACAACACATTAACTAAAGAAAATAAAGTGCAATAAATAAATTAAGTTAGGCGGTAGAACCGGCCATTAAAAAGAAAAGTGCAATAAAATAAAGTGTCATAATAAATAAATAAAAATAAAGTGCGATAAATAAATAAAATAAAATGAACTAAGTTAGGCGGTAAAACCAGTCATTAAGATAATATAAAAAATAACAAATAAACTAAAGAAAATAAAATAAAGTAGATGGTAGAACCAACCATGAACAATAAAAATAAATTACAATAAAGGAAATAAAACTAAGATTTTACAAAGAAACAAAATATACAAAGTTACCACTTTAGTATTTATAATCGCAACTGACTTTCGCTTAGTGTGCCTCCCCGGCAATGGCGCCAAATTTTATTTACGCTCAAAATATAACGCGGCTATCGCAGTATAGATTGAGGTGTCGATCCCACGATGAGGCTCTTGAGAAAATAGGTTGGTGAAGTAAAATATTAAAGTGGTAGCAAAGGACGAAATTAATTGATTTAAGTGGATTGAATTGTCTATGAATTGAAGAAAATATCTTATGATGATTTAAGTAAGGCTTTGAGAATCACAATTATGCTTTATAAATCTACTCTATACTTTGATTCGATGTTTATAACTCAACTGAAAGTTTCACATCCTAAACAATCAATCGGAAGGTATGTAAAATATAGCACATTTGATAACACATGTATTTGATTTAGTTAAACTCTTTGCAAGCATTAACACACATTATGTTATTTATACAAGTTATCTAAGATCGACAATATATCATTTTGACAATATTGCAGTAAAAGATTAACTTGAATATCAAACATTTATTGCCCTTACATGTTATCCAAGATCGACAATATATCAAATTGACAATACTGCAATAAAAGATTAACATATAAAACAATGTAACCAGTAACAACCATAAATCAACATGAATCACATAAGAAAAGCATGACTGAACATATATGAGATATGAAAGTTATAACCTCTGAATTATAGAAAATAAAATAGATAAGAGTTTAATCAAAACCAAACTTACAACATTTGTAGCTCTTGACACCGAATCAAAGCATGGAAGTAGATTTATTACACATAAAAGTTCATCTCTTAGCCTTGCTAGAAACTCTAGCCTAAATTACAATACATGTTAATGAGAATAAAAGAAGAGAGAATTATCTCATTTAAAAATGTCCTAAGGGTCTCCTTATATAGGCAATGAATGGACATATGTCATGGATGACATCAATCTTCAATAATTTTAAGCCAATAACTTGTTTATCCACTTATAGAACGTTTTTGATAATGTAAATGATTGATTCAGCTTCTGCAGCCGACATGCAAGTTGTATAATTTTGACTCTTCTTTCCATAAGCACCAATTTCATGCAAATTGGATGAGTATCCAATGAAATATGAGCAAAATTCCAAAGATACATCAGAATTCGGCCAACAACCATTTTACCCACTTGCAATGCGATTTGGTCCATGTTAACAGCTGATTTGGACTTTACCATCAACATACGAGTTGTTGATAGTTAAGTCATCAATTCACATCTTCAAAAAATATACCAATTGAGTACGTATTTTGTGAGATACGGTCCAAATACGTGAGTTAGGTCAAGCTAGGCAGGAGTTATAGCCTGATTCTGATGTATCGCAATTTTTGGCCCATAACATGTTGGATTTGGCTTTTCTACTATTCTTAAAATTTGTGTAAGATTGAGTCATGTTGCACCAGGTTCAAGAATGTCTTCATTTCGATTTTTACATTGAGAGTTATGTCCATTTTACCTAAACCTGTCCAAATAACATTCATTGATCACAATTTAAGGAGAACACTTTATTTCAAGCTAAAAATACAGAAAATACTAAAATTAGTGATATTAAATAGTGACTGAATCTCTTAACAAATATGCATTTTTATGTATTCATCACCATTCTAGCTTCACAATCCCACCGAATTTAGTTGTGAACTAAAATTGTGCAAGGGAACACTTCAAGGTGAGCTCAACAAATTGAAGATTGGAGTTCTTGAAGAATTGTAAAGCTACCTTCATAACCGGGTAGGTTATTTATTTACAATTCATTTTATATCATGCATGAAAATATATGTGAGATATATATGTGCTTGAATGATCATACATATGATTATATGCTTGAGTCTGTTACATTGTGTATTACATGTATGATTACTTCCGCTGCGTATATAATTTTTGAAATTATACATATCTATACACATCACACACCATATCACAACAATAATTGCCTACGTTCACGACGGATCAAGATCTTACTTTTTTATTGAATCAACAAGAATTTACAAATAACTCTTAGAAAAAACTCATAAAGAATACTTTTTCTCTCTGGAATGAATTATAACAATTGTTCTCTCAATTGTGTGTTGTGATCTCTTTTGTAATACAATCTCAAGCAAAATAAAAAAAAATTTATAGTCTACAAGTCCTAAGTTAACTCTAATACAAGTTGGAATAAAATATGATATTTTAACCAACTTAAGAGTCTTTTTATTTTTGAAATAAATCATAGTAACATTGGGGTGTTAATCTTTGAACATTGGAGCATTGTGCCAATTTGCAATAATGCTGAGGCATTGCTTTTTAACGTTGGGACATGCACTTAAAACATTAAGGCATTCTCTTAACAGCTCTCTTAAACCACTTATTGGAATTTGCGCAGTGGTGTTTACTCAATGCAAATGTCTTCACACTTCTACTTTGCATTCTCTTAACATTGGCTCAACTTTAACTCGTTCTCAACAAGATTCTTAATCATATTCTCATAAATAATAATAATTCTACTATCTCATAATTCTGTCTATTCTTATTTTGGTTGGAACATAAGATGTGAGTTGAAAGTGAAAATTTAATATATATATATATATATGTGTGTGTGTGTGTGTGTGTGTGTGTGTGTGTGTGTGTGTGTGTGTGTGTGAAAATTTAATATATATATATATATATATGTGTGTGTGTGTGTGAAAATTTAATATATATATATATATATGTGTGTGTGTGTGTGTATGTATGTGTGTGTGTGTGTGAAAATTTAATATATATATGTGTGTGAAAATTTAATATATATATATGTGTGTGTGTGTGTGTGTGTGTGTGTGTGTTTTAATTTTCTCTTACTTATTGATTTGGTTTCATTATATGCATTGTTTTAAAGAATATTTAAACCAACTTCATTTTGTTTTTTGGTATTAGTATACTTAAGTTTGAATGTTTTATTGGAATAAATCAAAAGAAAATATATGGAAAAAATAATTAAAAATCCGTGTATAAGAGTAAAAAAGACTATTACACTTAAGTATTGGCTTCAGCAGCAAGTCTGTGTATCTTTTTGACCTAGATCATGAGTTCAAGTTCTAACAAATGCTAAAGCAATGTAATTATTTCTTTCTTTCATGAGAGCTTTACAATTTGGGTGAGGTTTGCATAAAGAATGTAAAGTGATATTCCCTTAGCAATAAATCTTATGCACTTTCCTAACCTAAGTCAGGGTTCAAACCCTAACAAATACCAAGATAAAGTAATTATTCCTTTCTTTTCGTGGAGACTTTATAGTCCAAGTGAGGTTTGCGTAAAGAATATAAAGTGATATTCCTAAAGATCCTGATTATAAAGGCTTTATAGTTCGAGTTAGATTTGAGTAAAGAATATAAAGTGATATTCTCAATGATCCAGGTGAAATTTGTGTAAAGAATGTAAAATAATATTTTCAATGATCCAATTTATATAATCCGATGAAAATTGATGTAATATCAATAACAATGTGTATCAAAAATAAAAAGTAAGAAAGACTACTTCTTCGAGTCCAAACAAATAAAAATGAGTGTCGGGCCTAATAAAATTCTTGCAATTATAAAAATCTCATTTTTTGAAAGGAGAATGGAATGTTGTTAAGAAAGGGAAGTAGCAAAATGATCCTTAATACAAGAGCTAAGAAAGTAAAGAAAATAAGCATCTCAAACCAAATCACAACAATTAGAGACCGCAAACTTAGCTCTAAAGTATGTGCTACAGATTTTCCATCGCAACGAATAAAAGAGCACGCAACTTAGGCGTAAACCCAGCAACGCCAGAAATCATATTTCCTTCAACGGCAGCAAAAGAGTGCGCACGAATAGCAAAAATAAAACCAAAAATCAAAAATAAAAAAATATCTTCTACCCTAAGAATTATTTGTAGAGTTTTGTTGAACTTTAGCTTTAGGAACACTTTTCTACCGAAATATAAATAAATCTTAATTTGCTAGAAGTCTAAATATATACGAATTCATATATTTGAATGGCATACTTATTTTTTATTTTCCACCTTTGAAAATAAATATTTTAAATTAACATTTTCACATATATACCCTTTTAAAAATAATTTGACTATTGAAAGTGGAGTCATACTATCTCTCTATTAAATTTGAAGAAAAAGTGTATGTGAAAATAAATAAATATTATAAGGGCATTCTTTAGAAGAAAAAGTGGAGTCATACTATCTCTCTATTAAATTTATGGAACTTGCTAGTTTAATTACTAAAGTTTAGTTAAATGACTCCTTCAGTTTCTATATTTTTTTAAAAATATATATAAATATTTTAGAATTTAGAACTTTCAGTCAAATTGGTCTTCTTTGACTATGAAACTTCTATTTTATGATTTAAGAAAACCAAGTGAGGTGGAATTTCTGTACTTTAAATAAAGCATGAGCTGATGCGTAACGCTGCAGTGACTCAGATTTAAGGAATGACAAAGTATGTACATAAACAAATCCTGGATTAAGATGATGAGATTGCGGATCACCAGGTTTGCAATCTTGTTTCCATCTCTCAACTTCCAGTGCTGCTCTAACGGAAGAATTCCAGTGTTGTTCTTTTCTTAATTGTAGTTGAAAAATTATCAAATTGCCGCAGTTGTCAATCCGTTGGCGCCACTTGAAATATTTTGTGCTTTAATTCTCTTACAAGTCTTAAATGATAGTCTTATAATAGCATGCACAATTTGTTTATTTTGACTTGGAAAGGCTGCAAATTGATTGACAAGGTTTGTTTGTTCTTTTTATTGTTAAATATTAACTTTGTAATTGTGATGGAATGATATGAATTGAACTCCATTCTCTACACAAATCAATTCAAGTCATCTTTTATTAATAGGAAAAAATTTCTAAAAAGGAGAAATATTGTAAAATTGAATTAAATATGTTATTCTTGGCTATTAGTTGGTTGATTATAGATTGAAATTTTTATTAAATTGTTTTATAATTGATTTAACTAGTCTTTAAAAGCCAAAACTTTTTCTCTGTTATTTGAAGTTTTGAAAGCTGTGACAATTTTACCTTAAGAAATCACACATAAATAATTCAAAATTGTTGCGAAGTGAACATACAATCATTAAATGAGGTGAATTGGTGATGTTGTTAGAAGTTTTAAGAAAGTAATAAATAAAGAGAAAGCACCACAATGAGGCATAAAATATAAAGATATAAAATTAATGATAAACAAACATACAGTAACATGAATGTGATGCCTAGCAATGATAATTTCATTAGAAGTTTTCCAGAATGTGATAGAAAAGATGATGACAAATTTGGTATTCTTACACTCGATTTTATGTAATTGTTTGTTTTTAGTTTTGGTGGCTGTTGAGTGAGATATTCTATCAAGTTCATTACATCTAAGGTATTGTACACTAGATCTTCCTATTATTTGAAGTGCTTCCCATTAAATTGTGGTATCTTGGTTGCCTTTGATAACGATTTGGCAACGGTCAACAAAGATGCATCTCATGTTGTATTCATGAAATAGTTTTAAGATTGTTAGAAAATATGGATAGCGAATGCTAATTTTGATGGTTGTCAAGGCATACTTAACACTATCCTTAAGATTATTTTTGCCCCTCCAAAATGATAATCTTGATGCAAATGGGTTAAAAGAGAGTTGACCTCCAGGATTCAATAACAAGATTGAAAGTTGTAAAAGTGCACTCTCAAATGCAACTTTCTTAAAATTTAAGTGATAACTTTTTATTTGAATTATTTGTTTTCACAAGAGTATGATTAGAATTTGAAAGCCAAAAGAAGTGTTATTTCATCTAAAACATACTAACAATATATAGAGAAAAAGTTTGTTATTCATACAATCACCAAACTTTTCCTAAGAGCCATAAAGTTGGTTGTCCAAAAAGACTTTTCTGAAAGGTTACAACTAGTCATTGATGCTATAATGCCAAGATACTGCCAACTATTAGCGTCGTGGCGCTTGGACACTGCCTAAGTTGGCTTTGCAGCACCAACAACTTCAAGAAAAAAAAATAACTTTTATTGGAAATCTTAAAAGTATTTCAAAATAAACAAAATAAAGTAAAAAAAAATAACAAATGGGCTAAAAAAGAAAAAAAAAACTACATGTTAATTCTTAAGAGGAAAATTGCTTTAAAAAAAATAATAAAAGTAAAATCAACAGTATTACTGCTTAAAATAATGATGAAAAAAGAAAACAGAAGATCTTATATTTGATACCATTTGTGATCACCAACATTGAAGACTTAGGAGTCAATACATTCTAAGTCTAACTTTGAGAAGTTTTCGATCCTCCAGATGTGCTTCAAATTAGGGGCATCTTTGATCATTGATAACTGACTTCATCTCCCTTTAGGCTAATAAGAACCATCTCTGCTCTACTTCTTTAAAGAATGGATGCCTTATCTATATAGAGTGACCATAATACCCATTTGTTTAGAGTTTTTTGGCCCGAAGTTTATGGATTTGGCTCTTCATCTTTTATAGAACCATGGGTATATTCAACTACGAAATCGGCTAAGGCTTGTCCCTTAATAGCTATTCGAGACTTATACTGCACATCAAACTCACTCAGTTCTATGGCTTACTTGACCATCCGACTAGATAAATCCTGTTTGTGTAGGATTTGCCTTAACAAGTGGTTAGTTAGGATAATTATTGTGTGGGCTTGGAGGTAAGGCCATAGCTTTCTTCTAGACACAATCAAGGCCAAAGCAATTTTTTTGGAGGGCAGATACTGGCTCTCTAGATCGATAAAAGCTTTGTTGATGTAGTATATTAGTCACTGAATCCCTTCTTCTTTAACTAATACCGAGCTCACTGCCAGGTCTGAAACTCTCAAATAAAGCATTAGCTCATCACCCTGAACTGATGAGATGGATCGGTTCAGAAAGGTAGGCTTCAGCTATTTGAAGGCTAACTTGTATTCTTCTGTCCACCGATTTTTATCTTTTCTCTTTATTGCTTGGAAGAACTCAAAGCACTTGTCTATGACTCAGAAGATGAACCTGTTCAACCACAACTCTTTTTGTGAGCCCCTGAATCTCTTTAACTGTGCTTGGGGGCTTCATTTCTAAAATGGCTTGAACCTTGTTTAGATTGGCCTCTATTCCTCTCTTGCTAACCATAAAATGTAAACATTTTTCTGATCTTACTCCAAAAGCACATTTTTTTTTGTTCAGCTTCATTCTGTTCTTCCTTAATATCTCAAAGACTTTTCTACGGTCTTGCTTGTGGTCTTCAGCTTTTATGGACTTGGTTATCATGTCATCAATGTACACCTCTATATTTCGATTAATCAGGTTCTTGAAAAGTTTGTTTATCAACCTTTGATAAGTAGCCCCTGTATTTTTCAATCTGAACGGTATTACTTTGTAACAGAACATCCTCTGATGGGTGATGAAAAATGTTTTCTCCTGATCAAGAGGAAACATAGGGATCTGGTTATAACTAGAGAAAGCATTTATAAAGCTAAGTAGCTCGTGCTCAGCTGTGGCATCTATGGGCTAGTCAATCTTTAAAAGCAGGAAACTATCCTTTGGGCACGCTTTATTTAGGTCAGTGAAATCTACACACATCCTCCACTTTCTATTGGCTTTCTTTACCATTACTACATTTACCAGCCAGTCAGGATAATAAACTTCTTTAATAAAACTTGTTATCAATAGTTTCTCTACCTCTACTACTACAGCCTCATTTCATTCTTGGTTGAATATTCTTTTTTTTTCTATTTGATCGGGCTGAATGCAAAGTTGATGGCTAACTTATGAGAGGCTGAGGTGGGATCATTCCAGGCATATCTTTATAAGATCAAGCAAAGATATCCAAAAATTTCTAAATCAGTTTGATTAGCTTCTCTTTAACCCTTGATTCTAACTGAGACCCAATTTTAACCATTTTTCCTTATTCCCTACTTTTAACCTGTATTACCTGTAGTTTTTTCACTGGTTCTGAAGATTTGATTCCTTTTTCCCTCAAATCAACGGTGAAGATACAAAAGGTCCTTTTGTGGATACTGCATAATAGCTTCTGGCCATCTTTTGATCTTTTGACACTACCCCTATACCTTTTTCAGCCAGGAACTTGAGCTTTAGATAATTGATGGATAGAGCAGCGTTTGTATTTCCTATAAAGGGTCGCCTGAAGAGGACTCTGTATGGAAAAGGCTAGTTGACCGCCACAAACTTAGTCATCACTATTTTCTTATATGGTTTCTGCACTATGGTCAGGGGAAGGGCCACTACCCCAATTAGCACCACACAGTTGTCTCTAAGCCCTTGTATTAGTGTCTCGGTCTTTTCTATGTGCAAGTTCTTAATTTTCAGCTCGTCTAAAGTCTCCTTGAAAATAATGTCAATCAAGCTACTCAAGTTAACAAATACTCGATTTATTTTTTCACCAGCTATCTGTACTTCTATCATAAGTGCATCATTATATGGATAACAGACCCCTTGAGCATCCTTCTCGATAAACATAATCAGCACCTCCTATTTAATCTTGGTTTCTTAGTTAGAGGAATGTTACACATAACTTAATACGCTACAATTGAATACTTAGAGTAATTCTTCCTTTGCCTGATAGAATCTTCTGCTAGTGTGGGTCCACCAGATATTATCATGGTCGGATTAGGATTCGACCTATTGGGCCGGTTTTCGAACCAGTTAGCAAGCGAGTTATG
The DNA here is from genome assembly GCA_946807835.1 of Ailanthus altissimus. NCBI lineage: Eukaryota > Viridiplantae > Streptophyta > Magnoliopsida > Sapindales > Simaroubaceae > Ailanthus > Ailanthus altissimus. The sequence continues at coordinate 29,922,964 of OX327693.1, forward strand.
CTATCTTTATGCTCGAAATTCTCCCAGATAATCATTTAACATTAGGGCATCCGCTTGTTTTTTTAGCTCCAAGCACTCTCCTATGGCATGCTCTGTATTTCTGTGTAGATTACATCAGTCCTTCGAATTCATCCGCTGTTCTATCCCTTTTTCCTTGAAAATTTTTATTGAGCAAACCCTTATTTTTTATGGCTTCGTAGACATCATCTAGCAGTAATGTCAAAGGAAAAAAAAATTTCACCCAAGCTGCTCTTTTTTCTTCGGCAGGGTGGTCATTGGGATTTCTGGGGCTTTTGGGCCGTTCAGGGTAATTGTATAAGTGAGACATATTCGGCCCATAATTTCTCCAATTGTTAGGCATATTGTGCTGATTTGAAAAGCTTCCCCTTTACTAGGGCCGGTATTTATTTTTCGCTCTTTGGTATTTTTGAAGAAAGGATGGAGGTCTCTCTTTCCTCTCATACATTTCACTTTCCTTTAACCTGACTTGTCTCCTGGGGGATCGACAAGGGATCTTTTTGTTTCCTCTTCTTCCTCAATAGAAATATACTTTGACGCTCTGTTGTATGTTGTCATATAGTTTAGAATATTGCTCTCAAATCGAAAATACTAGAACCTGTTAAGCTTTAGCTCTAATTTGATAGCTTCTAGAGCAATGGGCTAGTCAAATGCTCCCAGTAATATTACCTTATTATGAAACCTCTAGATAAAATCTTTGAGGCTCTCATTCTGACCTTATTTAACTTGCTTCAGATCCTTGACTACTTCATAAGAGCCCCAAAAGTGTTAGGATTTATGATAAGATTAAATGTTGTGTTGCTTCAGACTCTTATATCAAAGAAGAGTCAGTCCCTACAGGTTCATGTAAAAGAGTATGCATATTTGATCCCACCTTAATCCCATAATTGATAGTAGGTCAGTTACAACATCTATATAATGGTTGGGCTTAGTAACTCCCTGATAGATTGAGAGGCTTAAAAGTTAAAATCGGCTCAAAAGCTTTATGTCCCTCAATTCTTCTGTCAATGGAGATATCTTTTCTCTTTTTTTCTTCTTTAGATAAGGTTGTTCTTTTTTCTCTTTCTCTTCTAAAAAGATTTTTTTAGCTTTTCCTCTAGATCGTAAACTTTATCTTCCAAAGGTGGTACAGTATTATTATGATGCTCGGTCGGTAGCTTCTTAATCATCTAGTTAGATTTCTTAATCTGCGATGCCTCTCTCTCAGGAGGTTCTAAATTTTGTCTAGTCATCTTAACTGGGTTGCACAGGGTTTCTGACTTGTCCTTTCGCTACTGTTGTTCTTGAATTTGGATCTTTACAGCTTGGGATTCTCTTCTACCACTATTCTTTACCTCTTATCCTCTTCTTCCTCTGTTTCCGATTAACTCAACCATAAGCTATCTCAAATCTTCCCTCTCTTCTCTCAATGTTCTTAATTCTTCCTAGAATTTTTGCTAGCAATGAGCTTTATAGTTGATGTATGGGCAGGTTTCCATGGCCTCTATTCTTGTCCAAATTTAAAGCTCACTCTCATGCAATCAGATTCTGGCTAATGGACGTTTGTTCTACCATGTTAATTGTGTTAGGTGATGAAATTTCTTTTGGGACAAAGCTTTTCGTCCTGCTTTCCACAGATGGCACCAAATATTTTGATCGAAAAAAAATGGTTTCCTGGGCCAAAAAACTTTGAATTTATTTGGTTATGAGAATCAACACGTTGGGCTTTACCTTTGCTATGTTTGAAGGCTGAAATCCAAATTCTTCCATCGCTAATGACGATAAAACACCTGTAAAACACTTGAAACTATCGTTAAGACCTTATTATGGTGGGTTCTGGTGAAGACTCTCTGATACTTAAGTCAGGAAAGACTATTTTTGGTGAGGTTTTTTAGAGATCAATAAGAGAAAGTTGGAAAGAAAAGGGTTGAATACAGAAAGCATCGATCTAGAGTCCAAAATTCAATATTGAAAAAAGAAGTCCTCCTCTTTATTGTGATTTTCTCACCTATTTATAGCATCTATCTTCAGAGAGTATTCCTTATGCTTATCTTCGTCAATATTGTGGTTAAGTTAGGTTATCCTGATCTTTAGGCGTGATTAGAGGGATTCTTACTAATTTTGGATTATCTTGATCTTTTGGGCGTGATTCGAGGGGTTCTTTCCTAAAGACATTACAATTCTTCTCTTCTTATAATTCTATTTCCTCTATAACACTGATTTTCTCTTTAAAATCTTTTCTGTAACAAGTCCGATTACTTCTTTCTTTGGCCTAATAGTGATCTGGTTATTTTTTTACTGTCACAGAGTTTGGCGTCTCTTACCGAGCTGGTCTCCGTGCTTCATCCTTGCTCATTAAATCTTGTTTTTGTCTCTACGAGGGTACCTGATCAAAATATATAAGCTGTTCAGTATGTGGTTGGTCTAGTCCTCATATTGAGCCAATTTATGTGTCTTGTTCCTCTTGTTAGTAAAGGGGTTTTGATCTTAGTTGGCTCAATTGGGATGATGAATGGGCGATACTCAAATGTCTTGGATTGAACCTTATCTTAAATTTGGGCCTTCGAGGTTGGCCTACAAAAGACTTTCCTAAAAAGCTAAGCTTCGTAGACTCATAAGAATTGAGTTTTGTGGTAATTTTTTAAAGGGGACAATTATTTATATTAATTAAAACTAATCAATTTTTGTAAGTCTATTTATGATTAATATATGAACACAACATGTTATATGTTTGTTTATATCACTTTATCAAGTTGAGTTACTATTTTATCGTTAAATTTAATGAAATCTTGTTAATAAATTATAATAAAATTAATTTTTTAAAATTTTATGAGAAAACAATAAAAATTAACCCAAACTCTCAAAATAAAGCTGTCTTTTCCCTTTAGGATTGTTTTTTTTTTAATTAATCTTTCCATTTAAAAATAAACATATTCAAACCTCCGGTCAGCGTCATCACCAAACAAATGCGTGTGATATCACGGGTCTTGTTGAAAAATAATCATATGTTCTCTTTCCGTTCGTGGCCTTTGATAAAATCACAAAACAATATTAATTTCCTTGAATCTTCTAATTTCTTTATTTAAAATCACAAATGACGCATATATGACGTGGAGGATTCCAGGCATAATAATTTATTTAATTAAATTTATATTATCAATCTTTACTTAGTTACCATTAATTAAAGAAAAGTACTAATAGATTTTTGACCAAGTTCCATTTTGGTTTTGGGTTGGTGCCACCAAACATGAAATAAAAGAGAATATAAAATAGAAGGGAAAAGGATGGTAGGTTTGGTTAAAATGACATCTAAATTTATATAATTTTTAATTTTTAATAATTTGTTTTGTGCATTTTCTTAATTGAGGTCCATGATTCATGATTCAAATTTTAATAAGTGTTAGGGCGATTGATTTATTTTTTTATTTTATAAAAAAAATTTAATTCAAATAAAATATATTTAAAATTATATTTATTATTCTCAATATCCAAAAAATGTACTTGTTGTTTTAAAAAAACTTTCAATTATATAGTTTAATTATAATATTAGTAATATAGTATAATGTAGTATTAATATTATAATTTAATTAATATAATCTAAAAAAACTATTTTATCAATAAGTTTTGTCATTTTAAATCATTAACAAATTTATAAACTGTTCATTTACTGTTATACTAATCACATTAATAATCAAAGAGATTTTGTTGAGTATTTTTAAAATTATGAGAATCTAAATATTATTTTTAGTTAAATTTTGAGAGTCTAATTTTCCTTCACCTTAAAATAAAATCTAGCAACTCCCATCTCTTCGAGGGCTTCCTCCCTCCTTTGTAAGAATTTCTCTATTTTTGTCTATGAGTTTACATTTTCATCGTGCGGAATGTGTTAATAAAAAAAATAATATAATGTAAAAGCCAATATTTTATCTAATCATTGTACTATTAATACGATGTTGCAACATCAATACGAAACAAAAAAAAAATTCCAGCGACTCACCAACCCACCAAATGGCAAGGTCCTTGCTTTTCTACAAAGAATTTTTTAATTCATTAGTCAAAATTCTGAAATTCATAAGGGTAATTAGTAGCCGCGTGGTGGTGACATTCTTGCCTAATTTTCAATAAAGAGGCCACATCCTGGGGGCAAGGTCCTTGCTTTTCTACAAAGACTTTTTTAATTCATTAGTCAAAATTCTGAAATTCATAAGGGTAATTAGTAGCCGCGTGGTGGTGACATTCTTGCCTAATTTTCAATAAAGAGGCCACATCCTGGGGGTTGGTAAAGCTGGCATTAATCACTCACCAACTCTCCTCTTGTGAACATCAACGGCTGAGATTCACCGCGGGAATCTCAACCAACCGTCTGATCCACCTCCCATCTTTCAATAAAATGAACCTGGCCTGTATTACGTATCCAAGGCGCGTCTCCACATAACACTATAAATTAGCTCCTTCCAAGCTCATAACACTATAAATTCTTTACACTCGCACAAGAATAAGAATAAACTTTGTTCGTGAACTTTGAGGTATCAAATATGTTCATTGTTCAAATGTGATGATGTAATTTGTTATGGTATATGCTATTTTTGTTGGGGTTACGTAATTTACTGATTCCCATTTTTGGTATGTTGTTTCTTTGTTTGCAGATTTTAATTCAGATATGGAGACATTTCTGTTCACTTCCGAATCTGTGAACGAGGGGCACCCAGACAAGCTTTGTGACCAGATTTCGGATGCGGTGCTTGACGCGTGTTTGGCTCAGGATCCTGACAGCAAAGTTGCATGTGAAACGTGTACAAAAACCAACATGGTCATGGTCTTTGGCGAAATCACCACCAAGGCGAATGTAGATTATGAGAAAATCGTGCGTGACACTTGCAGATCAATTGGGTTCACGTCCGACGATGTGGGTCTTGATGCTGACAAATGTAAAGTTCTTGTTAACATTGAGCAGCAGAGCCCTGATATTGCTCAGGGTGTCCATGGCCATCTCACTAAACGCCCTGAGGAGATTGGTGCCGGTGACCAAGGCCATATGTTTGGCTATGCCACTGATGAGACTCCTGAGCTTATGCCTCTGAGTCATGTTCTCGCGACAAAGCTTGGTGCCCGGCTAACGGAAGTGAGAAAGAATGGAACTTGTCCGTGGCTGAGGCCTGATGGGAAAACCCAAGTGACAGTTGAGTATTACAATGACAAGGGCGCCATGGTTCCTGTCCGTGTTCACACTGTTCTCATTTCAACTCAGCACGATGAGACTGTGACTAACGACGAGATTGCATCTGATCTTAAGAAACATGTTATCAAGCCTGTGATTCCTGAGAAGTACTTGGATGAGAAGACGATTTTTCATCTGAACCCATCTGGCCGTTTTGTCATTGGTGGCCCTCACGGTGATGCTGGCCTCACTGGCCGGAAGATCATCATCGACACTTACGGCGGCTGGGGCGCTCACGGCGGCGGTGCGTTTTCAGGGAAGGATCCAACCAAGGTGGACAGAAGTGGGGCTTACATTGTGAGGCAGGCTGCTAAGAGTATTGTATCAAGTGGGCTTGCCAGGAGATGCATTGTTCAGGTTTCTTACGCAATTGGTGTCCCTGAACCTCTGTCAGTTTTTGTTGACACTTGTGGAACTGGAAAGATTCCTGACAAAGATATACTGAAGATTGTGAAGGAGAATTTCGATTTCAGGCCTGGGATGATTTCCATTGATCTTGATCTCAAGAGGGGTGGCAATGGCAGATTCTTGAAGACTGCTGCTTATGGACATTTTGGCAGGGATGATGCTGATTTCACATGGGAGACTGTCAAGCCTCTCAAGTGGGACAAAGTCCAAGCTTAAATCAATCAAAGGCTAGCTGAGCTGTTAGCCTCTGGGATATGATTTACTCCCCCTTTACGGAGTTTTGCCTCGTGGCTTCTTATATATGTTTTTCCTTTTGTTTTTCTTCTGTTACATGTTTTTTTTTTCTTTATAAAAATATGTTGTTTGATGGATTTTATCCAAAGGCATAACTAATTGAGCGGTGAATACATATTGTATTGCATCCATTCATGTGTTGAAATTGGCCCTATCTTCATGTGTGTATGTTTCATTTTGCTTAGTACTCTGTTCGGGTAGAGCCCATGGTTTCACATTATGCAATCAACTGGGTCTAGTTGTAATTTGAAAATTTAGAATATTTTCGGTGGATGTGAACCTGAAAGATTGTAGGGCCATGGCTGCTTCCCTAAAATAGTGTTAGATGCAGACATACACGTCATACCACATTCAGCGCTGGCCCAGATGCCTCATTCTACTGTCAGTATTGCATATTGAATAAATATGGGGAATATCTGACAAATAACCATATTATGGATAACAAACATTTGAACATTAATACCATTTTCATTTCTATTATGAAGAAAGAGAGGTTCATTTCATCAACAAATGTACACAAAAGTACTCCGGCAGCAACCAGAAAGACCCCATTATTTAGTATTGCCTGTAGATCCATATGCTAAAGCATTTCTTTAGAATAGTGGATATATGCATCAGGGAATAAATTAGTAGTACCAATTTTGTTGCAAGAAAACAAGCAATGATCACCAGCTGAAAGGGCCGCCTACACATGGATCAGTATAAACATAGATGCCACTATTATGGAAATCGCAGTTATGGGGATGTTTTCCAAAGTATTGATAGTAGAGATGCATGACAACTGATGCATTAGAAACTTTGTTGGTGGGGTTGTAGCATTGGCCACCTTTTTCAATCATCGTGCAGTTATAAACAGGATGTTGCCGCTAGTTGCAACAATACTGTATGTTACGATCAAGCTGATCGTTGGGGGTTGAAGGCTTAACAATGCACCACTTTCTCGGAATCTGGTTGTCCTGCAAATGAAAATAGAACAGACTGAAGTTATAAGAAGAAGCAATTCCATATATTACATTGTAACTAAAGCCTTAAGCCATGCACAAATTTGTACCTGCTTTGCCTTCATGGTCAAGGTTCTTGCCTCTGCAAAAAGTTATCAGAAGCATTTAAGTAGCAGCAGTAATATATCAAACTACAGAAATAAATTACTCTAGCAGGATTAGCTTATATGTGTAATGTACCTATGCTCATAGCAGAACAGAGGAGACAAGCCAAAGCGAAATTGGCGAAAGCTAGAGATTGTTTTGCCATAGCCACTAAGTTCTCTTGATATTGAGCAAGCAAATAGAAACTAAATAGAGCTATTACAATGCAAGTGAATTTCACAATCCTGATGCTGCTTATATGGGGGGGAGATTTCACTTGTATGCCAATATTGTCCCCATTTGGTGTTAAATTTGGTTGAGAGGAATCAAATTTTGTGCTAATTTTCGAATTGCACTAACTCAAATTCGATGCCAATAAGCTGATTGTACTCTGGTAACCATTAAAAACGAACTCATCAGGTAAGAAAATGTACTGTTGTTTCAAAATTGAAATTATTCTTTGGCTTTATTGTGTTTTGAGTGGATATTTTGACATCAATGTCATTCCTCAAAAGAAAATGAACTGATGATAGCTTCTTCAAGAAGATGACTGATGAATTCCAACTTACTTAATTCACTCCATTTCGTGTCTTAAAGTAAATACTGTTTACTTTTGACATCAATATCTTTTATCAGACAAAAATGGTGACAGTTGTTGAAACTTTATTTTGTGATTTTCCTTTTTTTTTCTGCTTTTGATTTCTTATAGACGAAGGAGACAAAAATTTGTTGACTTAGAGCTTGTGTTTGTCTTGTGCCTATTTTGCTTCTATCTTTATGATAAATCATATGCATAATTGATAATTGTATTAGCTTGGTAGTGATCGATTAGCAACTCCAGAAATTGAATCATTATACCGTTTACTTATAGCAAACTATTAGATGTGTGGAGCCTAATTATCGCCTTGATGCAAACGTAGTACGCAGATCGACCTCCCGAGATGTAGGGTTAGAGCCCCTAGCTTGAAATTATATCAGGGATATTGTATTATTCCTTTTTTTAAAAAAAAATTCTACCGTACAAAAGACATTGTCCTAATTTATTCAACTACTGTACCAAAGATACTGCTCTAATTTGTTTTCTACTATACAAAGGACATTAGGGTAGCCGTTTTGGGCATGTATAAAAGAGAGTATAGTGAAAACTAAAGCAACAACATGGATATAGACTTCAATTTGAGGATAAACCACCATAAATTTTGTGTGCACTTCTTTTTTTTTTTTGGTTACTTGCATTATTAACAGATTAGGGTTTAATCCGAGACATAAACTGCACTAATATGATTATTTATGGTTCTTTTGGGATTTACTTGTCTGCCATTTAATTTGTCTTCTAAGACAGTGACAAGTCCATCAGTTCTTCAAGAACATGATATCGCTTATTACCTTTCACTCAAGCAACAATGTCATCTGCCATCAAGAAACTAAAAAGTAAAACGAAGCAAACAAAAGGAGATTAATTCAGGCCTGTTCATCAATCATAGCCTCATGGGTCATGGCACTATTTTCATTAACAAACGTCTTTGTTACATAGCATTGCATTATTATACCATGAAAAATCTATAAGCTATGGACTATATGTAAACTTTCAAAAAGTCCAATATGTCCTGATCTCTCATCAGATCTTCTATTTTGTTTACTATATATGATCTAGGCTTCATATATGTCCCCCTCCTCATCAGGCTCCATATATGCATTCTCCAACAGCTGCAAACAAGAAACATGACAATCAAATACATCAGTTCTTCACATTCTTATTATATATACATAAAGCATGGCATGATCAAAAGGAAAAATTTCAAGCTTATTTACATGGATCCTGAGATATAATGAGACCACTCTGAATGAAATCACAGTTACGGAGTTGCTTATTGTTGGCCCTGTAATAGAGATTCATGACAACTGAAGCATGTGAGTAGTTGTTATTTGGGTTGTAACATCGGCCACCAGGTTGTATAATCCTGCAGTCAATGCCTGAATCCTTGCAGCAGAATTCTATGTTTGCATTCAGCCTTTCATCTCCAGTTGAAGGTTTAGCAATGCACCAAGTTGCTTGCCCGTCACAGCCTTGGAGCTAATCAAAAACAGATCAGAAAACATATCAGTTTCTGGCCAATGTTTGCACAATTCTGAAAGTGTAAAGTCAATGTCTCTCAGTGGTTAATTAATCTGTAGTACATACTGTTGGCTTCTGGGAAGCTTCAGGGAGTATATCCTTACCATACATCTGTTTCACCCTGTCATTGCTTGCTGACTGATCCAAAAGAGAAAAAAAATGATTTGATGCATGTTTGGATGAAAAAAGAGAACTTGAAGGTATAAGCTATGTTCAAGGAAATGAACCTGATGCAAAATCTGTTATGCTCACTGTTTTGGATTGCAGAAGGGTTTACAGGCTCACTGTTCAAGCTGACAAGCTCTAGTTGCCCAACCTGTCCATTTGCTGCTGCCCTCGCTACTGCAAAGAATACAAAATTTTCAAACTCAAAACTTGGCATCAACTGATTGATTTCGAGTACACACAAGTTTGTTTCTTAATTTCAAAGAAATCCATTCTACTTCACATGACTATATATAATTGTATAAGATGCAGCATATGAAACTATAACTGTGTTTTTTAAAACCTGCGTTCATGGTGGAGATGAGAAGACAAATTAGAAGCAGGAGAAGTTCTGCCATTGCTATACTTTTGAGTAACCAAAAGAACTAATTAATTGCTTGGAGGATGAGAGTTGATATGATATTGCTATATTTAAATGGAGAATAATTTGGTTCCAACTAAGAGACTGGAAAATTTTGCAATGCACATATTCTCCAACAAAAGGAGCCCACTTGGGGAATATTATTTCTTTTTCTCTGCATGAATTGGATCAAATGTAATTATCTAATTTGAGAACATATTATCAATATTAAGAATGATCAGAGAACTTCATTGTTTGGTTCAACATATTCATTTTTGATATCCTTATCATCTTCCCATAGAGAAAGAATATGATTCTAAAATCTTGCCCTTTACATTGCAAATTTGATTTCATTTTCCCCTTTTCGAAAGCACATTCATTTTCATACATGCTAAGATAAAGATGAATATCTTACTAAGAGACTAGTTCACACTTAACTAAGTGCACTATAACCTTTTAAGAACTGTGCAGTCTTAGACGTGTTGAACATTAAGCAGCCTAGAAAATACCACAAAGAGATGAAAAAACACGTACACAAAATATTTGAGAAAAAAATCTCTATATTGCTGAAGAGAATATAAACTATGAGATTATGCTTTATACAATTGAGAGTGTCCCCATTTTATACTACTAGCTTTACACAATTAACGGTTAAACTCTAAGATGCTATACAACGATCTAATGGTGTACATTAAAGATAGAATAATATGCCATAAAATACTTCTAGATGCCATCACATATACTATGGAATATTCTTTTCCCAAATAGAGGTTTACGATCCTAATAAGTCACAGGTTTGGCAGAGATCTTCACCTTTTTTAAGGGATCTTCTAGCCTCTAGGAGGCTTTGTCAAGCACCAAGTATTCGAGAAAATGCTTGAGAATACTTGAAGCGTAACACTTTGTTAGAACAAATTTTCCTTTTGAAGACTTGCTTCCAGCTTACCAAAATCTCTTATGAACATGAACCTGACTTCATGTGAAAAAATATCAAGCCAGAAAGTTTCCCCATGTGAACTCTTAAACCCCACTTTCATCTTAGTTAGCACTATAAAAGTTTTTACGGTTCAAAAGGAGGGGTCATAGATACATTGTTAGGTTGAATTTTTTTTTTTTAAGCTTTTTATCACGATGCAAAACATATTCACCATCTTCTAAGATCATCTAAGCTACGGCGAAATAAGGTTTGATTTGAATAGCATTTCTTTTTCATAAATTCACATGTATGAACAATGGGCTGAAATTATGATTTTCGGGTTGAAATAATAAAATTTCACTCATGAAGGATTGTGGTTATAAAAGACAAAGATAATGTATTTGTCTCTAAGATGGAGAGTATTGGTATTTGAGACAAATATGTATTTAAGTAGAGCCAATTTATTTGACTTATGCATAAGAGTGGTAGAGTCAATTTATTTAACTTGTACATAAGTGGTGGTGGTTGAGCTAACTTACTTGACTTATGCAGAGGTAGTTGAGTCAATTTATTTGACTTATGCATAAATAGTGGTGATTGAGCCAATTTATTTAACTTAAACATGAAAAAAAAAATTGGTGCATGTGACACCAAAATTGATAATGACTTTTTACATTGTAAAAGCTTATAAATAAGTTCTTTTAGAGATAAGATTTAAAGGGGACACCAAAATGTAACATCATTGTGGCACCAAAATACCAAGGAAGAGAGAAGGAAAAGTGAGAGTATAAGAAGAAAAATAAAATGTAAATTCTTGGGTTTAACTAGGGATTTATAGTGTAATTATAATTAGAGTAGTGAAAAATACTTGTAATCTTGAGTTAGTATTCTCTTGTAGTTGACTCGGTTTGGTGGGTGAGTAGTGAAAGTCTATATAATTGTAACAATTTTTTATATAGTAAATTTTATTTTTCATAGCCTTTGGATGTAGGATAGATTTGAGTTGAATCACGTAAATTTTTGTGTTATTATTTTTTTTTTTTTTTCAGTACTATTTGATATTTTATGTAAAGGTGAATGAATTCTCCTTTGAGTATTTTTCCAACACGGAGACCACAGAATTGGTGAAACAAATGAGTCAACCACAGCCAGGCTCAATAGAATTGAACTTTCCGGCTCGTTTTCCGCAAAGTGGCAGGCTGCAGCATCTGGCATGCCTATGGAAACAACGCTTATCATACTGAAGAAGTCCTGAATACAATTTGGCTCGTTTTGTATTTATGATCGCGGCAGCACTGCTGTTTGGTGCAATATTGTGGCAGAAAGGGAAGGAAATGCAAGTCTTTATGTAAAAATCTAAACTCAAGAAATGCTCATCTTTTGCGATAGATGTGAGCCTAATTGGAAAGACATTTTTTTAATCTGAAGAAACAATGAACAGGATTTGTTCAACATACTTGGAGGAATGTACATTGCCGTAACCATTGTTCAACAGTCTTGCCATAGGTTGCAACTGAGAGCACTGTTCTGTACCGAGAAAATTTTGCCGGAAGGTATTCTCCAGGGGCTTATCCTTTTCACAGGCTCAGCATTACCCCCATTTATATAGAACTCCTCTTTAACTATTCGGTTATGAAATGATTAGATGCTTTGATCATAACAACAGAGGCAATCATTTTGAAATGTTGCCAGGTAACCATAGAAATACCTTAAATAATGTTGCACGCAATTATATATGTAGCCATCACATATCCGGCAATAAGGTTCTATTGGTCAACTTATACAAGGTCTTCTGGTATTTCTATGCCACGTTCTGTACATTTCTATAATTTGTATATCTTGGGATGCTAATAGTTGCAGTATGCCCAAGTGTCGTAATAACTAGCTTCTATATTAGCAGCTGCAGTCTACCCGATATTGATCTTTTCTCAAGCTTCCTTTTGCCAGGACCAGTACGCCCTGAATTCTTCGTACAATGTCAATATATATCTTTTTGTTCATCATTTGCATTTCTTGCGGTGCAAGTAAAATGTTCTTTTACGTTCTGCAGAAAATTCCCAAGTGGTGGACTTGGTGCTTTTAGATTTGCCCGACATCTTGGTCCCCTGGATGGCCTCTTGAATTCACAGTACGGAGACATGAACAGAGAGATAAAGATATTCGAGGAGCTCAAACCAGTTAGCTCCTTTCTGAAAGATTATTTTGATATCCATCACGAACGCTTAGGCCTCGTGGCCATGGTTCTCATTGCTTTCCCAGTTGTTTTTTGCATCCCTTTTCGCCTACTGCATCGGGAAATTAAATTGCCAAAGGAGGTAAATTAGGAGGCATTTATATAGGATAAAACATTACACTGCCCCAATGTATGTATATGTATATTTCAGTCAATTTTTGACTAGCAATTACAATAATTTGCTTCAAGATGCTCTACCATTTTCTCCTAAGTCGTTTTTTTTTTTGACAAAATTCTTAAGTCATTTTTACTTTCTTTTTTTTATTTTTCTGTTTTTTTAAACAAATTAAAAAAAATATGCTCTTAGAATTAGAAACCTACTTCATCTAATTTTTTAATTGCAAAAGAATAGATTTTTTTAATCTACATATGAGGAAAAAAAAAGTGAATAATTTACAATAAGCAAGAGATGAGAGATGATAGGGGAAAGCAGAGAAGAAATTGAGAAATTACATTAAAAGGTGAGAGAAATAAAATGAGGAAAGAGACTAAATAAAGATCATTAAAAATTCATGTCATCTTTATTTAATCATGGCATGACTCTGAATAAAAAATTAATCTAATAACTCAAAAATTGTGTTCAAATTTATGTAAATTTAATGGGCCATTGATCCTTTTCCTATATATGTATAAAATCTAACATATTCAATTAAAATTAGATTTTTTTTTTCTTGTCCTATAAGAGTGGTCAGATGGAGACAGACACAATTTGTTTAAGCAATAAGAAATAATTTTTTTCTTGTCCTATAAGGGTGGTCAAATGATAGAGACGGACACCAGTTGTCAAAGCCATAAGAAATTGGGGTATTACATAAATGATTTATTTAATTTGAACGACGAAAGTATCATTATTTTTTTTTTTTATTATATAAATAATTAAAATTTTTTTAAAAATTAAAATTTTGTCTTTTAAATTAAATAAAAATTATGGGGACAGTTTAATTATAACTAAAGCCTGTGTATGCCTCAGGCGGTGACAGTGTTAACAACCCACAAGAAATTTTTTTACTTGTCCCATAAATCCAAATGCTTTGATGTTACATATTTGACACTGAAGATAAAGTTAAAGTAATTCTTCATTAAAAAAAAACGAAAGAAAGAAAGAAAAATTGGTATTGCAAGTCTACGGAGACTTTGAAGTTAATAACGAAGGCACGACAACGAAATTGCTTTGGTTGAAAAGTTGGTGCTCAACTTTCAAGTCTACTGAGACTTTGAATTTAAGCCAAAAAAGAAAAAAGAATGGAAGTGCTTTTTGAACTAAAGTAGGAAAAGTATGATTCCCACTTTAGTGGCGTCAGATATTTTATAAAATGCTGACATCAATACAAACGTCCGAACTTGAGAATTTTCTGAGAAATAGCTAAGATCTATGTATTAGTTTCAGTTGTTGCCAAGAAACTTCTCATTTGATGCTTACACTTGACAAATTCAACTTCATGTGCAAGAAATTTGGATTGCAGGGACCTACCACTGAAAATGAAACCACTGATCTAAGTCTAAAGTTCAGTCAACATAACTGCGTGTACTAAAAGCTTACAAGAATTTAATAATTATGTAGCTGCTATAAAAACTCTTTGTAAAAATTAAGACTGATCTTGATCAAGAGCACACATCAGGACAGAAAAAATGGAACTAGTAAATACTCGAAATTATGGATCAAGCCATGAGATGGGTGCAGATTCAATAGTGGAGGATGAAGAACTTCCCTTGCAGTGGGCTGCCATTGAAAGACTGCCAACTTATAAAAGGCTTAGAACCTCACTGTTTGATGCTAACCACAGTGAAAATGGAGGTGGAAGTAGTAGAGGTATCGAGTCTAGAGGGAAGAGGGTGACTGATGTTACCAAGCTTGGAGGGGCCGAAAGGCGTCTGATCATTGAGAAGCTCATTAAGCATATTGAGAATGATAATCTCAAGTTGCTACAGAAGCTAAGGGAGAGGACAGACAGGTAAGCATAATATATAAATATGAATATGTATCATTTTGTTGAATTAGCCATTGATGAATTTGTGTTACAGAGTGAATGTGAAGTTACCTACTGTGGAAGTGAGGTACAAGAATTTGTTTGTAGAAGCAGAGTGTGAGATTGTACAAGGGAAGCCTCTTCCAACACTATGGAACACTCTGACAAGCTCATTTGCAGTAAGTAATGGGCTTCTCTTTCACTGTAGTAACCAGTAGCTACATGTTTTTTTTTTTTTTTTTGGTGCTTTAGAGGCGTAACCTAGTGGTATCCACACTTACTGGACTAATGTCGAGGTCCTACACAAATTTAACAGGTTTTGACAAAGTTAATACCGAGCAGGTTGCAAGCGGCCAAGATCAGCATTTTAAAAGATGTCAGTGGCATCATCAAGCCATCCAGGTAGTTCCCAATTTCATATATTGTATTTCTAGTAATATTGTAAGGCCAGGAAGCATTGAGATGATTGAAATAATTCTTACTTTTCGGAGGCTTCGGGTGCAGGCTTACACTTCTTCTTGGTCCACCAGGATGTGGGAAAACCACACTGTTATTGGCACTTGCCGGAAAACTTGATCACTCTCTCAAGGTTATTCTTTCATCCAAAAGCATGATATTTGATGCGTAAAATCTTCACGAATAAACCTCTTCCTTCTTGTTTTAACAGATGTCAGGGGAAATCACTTATAATGGATACAGGCTAGATGAGTTTGTTCCTCAAAAAACTTCTGCCTACATTAGTCAATATGACCTGCACATCCCAGAGATGACTGTGAGGGAATCCATTGATTTTGCAGCTCGCTGCCAGGGTGTTGGAAGTAGAGAAGGTAAGGTTCTTTGTTTTTCTATTAATATACTTGTGCTGGTTTCTAAAATTTGAAGTATAATTTCCATTTCTGCTTGTAAAGATGTAATAATGGAAGTTATCAGAAAAGAAAAACAAGCAGGAATTGTCCCTGATCCCGACATTGACACGTACATGAAGGTGTGCACACTGAAGTTTAAATTATTTTTGTTGTGATTAGTAATTCTTTCACAACACTCTAGATGGTAATAAGAGGGTAGAGAAAATCTTACAGGCAATTGCAGTTGAAGGACAGAAAAGAAATCTCCAAACAGACTATGTTTTAAAGGTAAAACTATTCTTAAAGCAAAGGGAATGGAGTATTTCAAACAACATCTTTCTGTCCAATTTGATATGAAAATTACAATATTTATGATCTCTTAGATTCTTGGACTGGATATCTGCGCTGATATAATGGTTGGTAGTGCAATGAGCAGAGGCATTTCTGGTGGCCAGAGGAAAAGACTAACAACAGGTAGTAAAGAGAAGAAAGTTTCTTGCTGCAAAATTTTGATTCACTGGAAAATCCTGCTACTAAAATCACCTCCGGCAATATTAAATATTCATTTCTTACGACATTAGACGTTGAGCATGAAGAAATATTTGTGTCAACCAACTTATACTTAGCTGTTTTACTTGGCAGGAGAGATGCTTGTGGGTCCCCAAAATGCCTTCTTTATGGATGAGATATCAACTGGTTTAGACAGCTCTACAACCTTTCAGATAGTATCCTGTCTTCAGCAAATGGTGCACATCACAGATGCAACTGCATTGGTTTCACTTCTTCAGCCAGCACCTGAAACTTTTAATCTTTTCGATGATGTAATGTTGATGGCAGAAGGGAAAATCGCGTACCATGGTCCTTGCAGTCAAGTACTTGAATATTTTGAGGATTGTGGTTTCAAGTGTCCAGAAAGAAAGGGTGTTGCAGACTTCCTGCAAGAGGTGCAAAAATAAGTGCTTTCTCCCTCTCCTAAGATTTGTTACAAATAATTTAGATGTTTTAGTTTCAATTGTTTTTAGGTTATCTCCAAGAAGGATCAAGGACAATACTGGTGCCACGCTGACATTCCTTACAGTTACATTTCAGTCGATCAATTTTCTCAGGTATTCAAAGAAAGTCGTGTAGGAAAGATTTTACACGAGGAGCTCTCAAAACCATTTGAAAAATCTGAGTGTCATGACAATGCTTTATCATTTCAAAAGTACTCCTTAAGCAAATGGGAAATATTCAAAGCTTGCATGTCTAGAGAGTTGCTTCTGATGAAACGAAACTCATTTGTCTATGCGTTCAAAACAGCTGAGGTGAGCAGACATTAGCAATATTACTACTTTGTGGTTTCTTTACAGTTTAACATTCGAATGTTTCCAACTTAATGTTCTGAATTCTCTTATCTCTCAGCTTGGCATCTCAGCATTTGTCACAATGACAGTGTTTATACGTACTCAGATGGAAGTGGACTTGATACATGCAAACTTTTTTATGGCTTCTCTGTATTATGCAATTGTCAGAATTATAACTAATGGAGTAGTAGAACTGTCCTTGACTATTATTAGGCTTCCAGTGTTTCACAGACAAAGATCCTTCTATTTGTATCCGGCATGGGCTTATTCTATTCCCTCTTCTATCCTAAAGGTTCCACTTTCACTGGCTGAAGCTCTCATCTGGACAGCTTTAACTTACTATGTTATTGGTTATAGTCCTGAAGTACAAAGGTAGGAGTTGTTTACAATTGTCAGAAGAAAAAAAAAATGATAATCTATCTGTATTATCTGTCATATGCTAATGAAATGGTTTGATATATGGGGTTTAGGTTTTTCTGCCAGTTCCTTATGCTATTTGTTCTGCATCTAGCCTCGACATCCTTTTGTCGTCTCTTCGCGTCACTTTTCCAAACTATGGTTGTTGCAATAACCTTTGGTTCTTTGATTCTGATGCTAATATTCCTCTTTGGAGGTTTCATTCTTCCAAGAGGCGAGTCATCCCATAAATCTTTTTACTTCAAATATGAGAGAAATAATTCAAATTTTAACGGAGTTTTTGTTCTTCGCAGACTCTTTACCACCTTGGTTGAGATGGGCATTCTGGATTTCTCCCATGACATACGGAGAAATAGGAATAACACTGAACGAATTCCTCGCTCCCCGCTGGCAAAAGGTGCACTCATGTTGATGTAATCGTTGATATTGTGCTAACTAACATGACTTTGTCCATAGCCTTAATTTATTCTCTTTTGCAGGTGTCTGAGGGGAATATAACCATAGGGAAGAATATTCTAACTAGTCATGGTTTGAACTTTGATAGCTACTTCTACTGGATTTCGTTAGGGGGATTAGTTGGGTTCTCGATACTTCTTGATTTCGGGTTTGTCTTAGCAATGACTTACTTAAGACGTAAGCTTGTTCAATTATTTCAATTGATTGAAAATGCATAAACTTGAAAAAGTGTTAAAATTAACTATATGCTGCTTTACCTGTATTACTTGATACAGCTCCGAAATCTCGATCTATCATATCAAGAAAGAGGTTCTCCCAACTACAAGGGAAAGAAGAAAGTAACAAAAATGTAACAAATGTTGTTGCATTTCCTGAAACTAAAGCAGAAAGTAGAAAAAATGGTGAGATGAGATTGTTCTAACATCCCACTTTAAATTGAAGAACATTTTGTAATCAACTATTGCAAGGAAATGTGTTTTGTTAAACAGGGAGGATGATCCTGCCATTTGAGCCACTAATGATGACATTTAAGGAGGTGCAATATTTTGTGGACACTCCTCCGGTAATTAAGTGCAACCCTTTAAGTTAAACATAATTTCTTGAACTTTTACATCAATTTGATTACCTGTTAACTTTTTTACTCTCTCTGGCACAGGAAATGAGAAAGCATGGTTTCACTCAGAAGAAACTTCAGCTACTTTGTGATATTACAGGAGCATTTAGGCCCGGCATTCTTACAGCTCTGATGGGTGTCAGTGGGGCTGGAAAAACAACTCTCATAGATGTTCTTTCGGGGAGGAAAACAGGTGGCATTATTGAAGGAGAAATAAGAATAGGAGGGTATCCTAAAGTCCAAAAGACATTTGCTAGGATATCGGGTTACTGTGAGCAGACTGATATACATTCTCCACAGATTACAGTAGAAGAATCAGTAGCATACTCAGCTTGGTTGCGGTTGCCTCCAGAGATTGATTCGGACACAAAATCAGTATGATCTTCTTTCCACACGTACTCATAATAGAATACAAGCAACATTAGTTGTTAATACAGTATCTTAAAGAAGATATTAAAGGAAAAATTAGTTTCTATTCGCTATGAATGACATTAATCCCCCAAGAAAAATTATATCATCAACTCACAGCAGTATCCTCAATCTGTCATGCAGAGGTTTGTAGACGAAGTGATTGAAACAATTGAACTTGATGATATTAAAAATTCATTAGTTGGCATACCTGGCCTAAGTGGTCTGTCCACTGAACAGCGAAAAAGGTTAACAATTGCAGTGGAGCTTGTTTCAAATCCATCAATAATATTCATGGATGAACCCACATCAGGTTTAGATGCTCGGGCAGCTGCCATTGTCATGCGTGCAGTTAAGAATGTAGTTTCCACCGGCAGGACAACAGTATGCACCATCCACCAGCCAAGCATTGATGTTTTCGAGGCTTTTGACGAGGTAATATAAGTATTGGCTTCTAATTTTTCAAAGTACTCTGCCTTTGGTTAAATTATGCTGACTGCTCCTTTACCCATCATGCAATCCACTCTAGTTGTAATGCAACATGTTCCTTTAATGTTATTACTTTACTTATGTTATAGCAAGTTACACTAGCAGTAAAATGTTTAAATGATATGAAATACAAATAACTAACTAATGCAGACTCTCTATTCATGCAGTTGATTCTAATGAAAACAGGTGGACAAATTATTTACTCGGGCATGCTAGGTCATCATTCAAGCAAACTTATTCAGTACTTGGAGGTATGGTCACAACATCTACATCATCAATGTCCATAATTTTCCTTGATTATTATTTCAGTTAGTCAAATGCAACCAAATAAACTAAAGCTGATATTTGAATTTAGTCCTATCGGTTGATCTCCAGAGTGCTAACATATTCATTTTTCCATAATCTCCTGATGATTTCCATTAATTTTACTATCAAACAGGGCATTGCAGGTGTGCCAAAAATCAAAGCTAATTACAATCCAGCAACATGGATGTTAGAAGCCACTTCTGCATCAATGGAAGCAGAACTTGGATTAGATTTTGCCGACATTTATAAGAAGTCACCTTTGTATCAGTGAGTGATAAGTACATTCATTGTTTTATGGAAACCATTTACTGTAGAGATTATTTCCCCACAGGTTTCACATTTAACTACAAATCCAGTGAGAGATCACATCATTTCCAGCAAGCTATACATTAATAACTAGTCCTGATCCCTATAATTTTTCTGTGGTTTATAGGGAGACCACAGAATTGGTGAAACAGTTGAGTGAACCACAGCCAGGTTCAAAAGAATTGAACTTCCCCACTCGTTTTCCTCAAAGTGGAAGAGTGCAGTTTCTGGCATGCTTATGGAAACAATACTTATCATACTGGAGGAATCCTGAATATAATTTGTCTCGTTTTGTGTTTATGATTGTGGCAGCACTGATTTTTGGTGCTGTATTGTGGCAGAAAGGGAAGGAAATGTAAGTCTTTCTGTTGACTTTGAGCTTAAGAAAGCTTAGCTTATTGTTTTTTAACAGACATGAGCCTAAAAGACATCCTTTTTTTTTTATTTATCTGAAGAAATAATGAACAGGATTTGTTTGACATAATGGGGACAATGTACATTGCCATATCATTTCTGGGCATGAACTATTGTTCAACAATACTGTCATATATCACAACTGAGCGCACTGTTTTGTACCGGGAAAATTTTGCTGGAATGTACTCTCCATGGGCTTATTCTTTTGCACAGGTTAATCATTTACCACCATTCATTTACAACTCCTCTTTAACTGTTCACATAGCAGAAGGTTATAAAATGGTTAGATGCTTTGATGATAATAACAGAAGCAATCAATTGTTTGCAATGTTGCAGGTAATCATAGAAATACCTTATATAATGTTGCAAGCAATTGTATATGTAGCCATTACATATCCAGCAATAGGGTTCCACTGGTCAGCTTACAAGGTCTTCTGGTATTTCTATGTGACATTTTGTACATTTCTATACTTTGTATACCTTGGGATGCTAGTAGTCTCAATTTGCCCAAGTCTCGAAGTAGCTTTCGTATTGGCAGATGCAGTCTACCCCATATTGAATCTTTTCTCAGGCTTTCTTTTGCCAGGACCGGTAATTTTTCTCCTACCATTCCCAAAATATTAATTCCAATGTCAAAGCAAACCACATTGTTG
Organism: Ailanthus altissimus; assembly: GCA_946807835.1. NCBI lineage: Eukaryota > Viridiplantae > Streptophyta > Magnoliopsida > Sapindales > Simaroubaceae > Ailanthus > Ailanthus altissimus. The sequence goes on from OX327693.1 coordinate 29,944,013, forward strand.
GTCATTTTATTGCATTTCTTGCTGTAAAAGTTTCCTTATACTCTGCAGAAAATTCCCAAGTGGTGGATTTGGTTCTACTGGATTTGCCCAACATCTTGGTCTCTGAATGGCCTCTTGACTTCACAATATGGAGACATTAACAAAGAGATATCAGTATTTGGGAAGCTCAAACCAGTCAGTTCCTTTCTAAAAGATTATTATGGTTTTCATCATGATCGTTTAGGCCTTGTGGCTGTTGTTCTCATTGCTTTCCCAGTTGTTTTTGCATCCCTTTTCGCCTACTGTATAGGGAAATTAAATTTTCAAAGGAGGTAAATAAGAGGGGGATATATATATTTATATAAGAGACATTATAAGATTATGCAGCTCGAATGTCTATAATGTATATTCCAATGTTACTTAAACATCAAATATTACTTTTGTTTTTCTTTCAGCAATTTTTCTGCATTCACTATGATCGAATAGTAAACAGAGTGGTTAACGACAGATTACAGTAATTTCTATCAAATTAGCCATGTCCATTATAGCATCTAGGATTTGGAGCAACGACTCTACTTCCACGCATATAATATTGTCCACTTTGAGTGTGAACTCACACAGTTTTGCTTTTGGATCTCATCTAAAAGGAGCTCCACGTTTGAAGTTTAATAACTTTTATTTAATCAGGCGATATAAATTTTTGATACCTCAATCTCACCTCATCTATTTTAATCATACCATTTGCAACCTTAGAAATGTTAGATCCAGGTGTTAAGGGGGCAAATTGTTAAAAAAAAACTAATAATAACACCAAATATGCAGATATATGATTACAAAATTTACCTCCCCTGCAAGTTCAGCCTTCCAATAAAGGGAAAACAACAAGGGCAAACTAACTGGGAAGGTGATAAGGACTAATCTGTTGCCAAAACACCACCCAGAAAGCTAAGTAGTAAAAACCAAAATATATCTTCAAAAAACTGGCAACTGTATAAGTTTCCACTAACACTGATATTAATTTGTTTGGTAACATCTCAATTTTAATATTTTGCCAAAGTGAGCATGCCATTTAGGGTCCAGAGACATTGGCACATAAATAATAATAATAGTAGTGCTATATATAAATATTTTAAAATATAAAGTTTATACTCTAATTGATGTGTCATTATAGGTGACTGTCACTTGTGTAATGATTTGCTTCAACAAAGTATAATATAATTCATTTTGGGCCTCTACAATTTTATCTTTGAGTTTTTTTAAAAAATCTCATACTGTTTAAGAAAAATTTTATATATATAACTCAAAAAATTTATCTAATTAGACGATGTGAGATTTTGGTGCTTAAATTGATCTCATACATCTTGACCATGCTATTTATAATTTTTAGAATCTTGAATTTTAAGTATTATAATTTATCCTTTAAAGGCACACGATCTCGTGTACGCTAAGTCTCTGGAGACACATAATTGATCTATGTGAGCTAAATCCTAAAGGTTACACAATTGTGTTTGATATAAAAAAATAAAAATAAAATATTACATGCCTATGACTAAAAATAAATATATTGGTATAGTAATATAGAGATAGGATTGATGTAAAGATACGGAGATACGGTGACCTTTAACAAAATATTAAATATATATTAATTGAATAAAGTTTATTTTTATTAAATGTATGCTATAAAATTAAAAAAATATATTATTAAAATATATGTGTCAATAAACAAATATAAAAATAATTTAAAAAACTCTACTTCTAAAAACTTAAATTTTAAATTTTTATAAATAAAAACATAATAACTTTTTTAATTTTTAAAAATTCTTTTTAATTACAACTAAATATCATCAAAAAAAAATTTAAAATCTTTTAACACTTAAAAAACTCCTTTTATTAATAAAAGAAACTCAACCAAATATGCACTGATAATAACAGTAATCTTGCATTTTTTTTAGGACCAAAGATAAATAGTTGTAATGGTCTTATTCTGTTATAGTAATCTTCATGCTCAATTATCTATTAAAGTGTAATGATTTTTATTCTTTCAATTTTTTTTTTTTGTTCTCCTCTGTCCTTTGTCTTCTCATTCTTTCCAACTCCCCCTTGAGTTCAGTTTTTTCTTCTTTTTCTTTTTCCTTACTTTTGGTTTATACTACATGGTAGCGGGATTGTACTATTAAACAATGACTTGCACTATCATAACAACATACTATTTCCCAATGGCCATTCTGTGATTATTTGGTATCTATGCAACCATAATTAAGGAGTTGTTTGTAAGAGTGAAACAAGAATATAAAGGTTTAAAATATTAAAATAAAAATAATATAAGATTAAAGTTTAATTGTATAAAAAGTTTTAATATTAGATTCGAAATTTTGAAGTGATCAAATAAATAAAAATTATTTTTAAGAATAAAATTATAAAAAAAATTATTATTAAATTTAAAAATTTTATTAAGACTTAGAAGGGGAGCCATGTCCCACTTAGGCCTAATTTACATCTTAATTGCTTGGATATTATTTTGTTGTGACATCATTTAAGATCACTTATGGAACTCCAAGTATCTGTGAGACTACTGTTATAGGCAGAAGAAATCTGTCATAGTATTTGTCACAAAATATAAGGCTCTGTTTGGATTGGGATTATGGTGTCATGACTTTGAAGAAGAGAAATGTTTAGTAATCATAACTTTTGGAATATATTAACATAACTTTAAATATTTTATATAATAGCCAGAGGTAAGATCTACTTAATTTTGAAAACAAAGTTGCAAAAAGTATCGATATTTTTATTGTTGTACTTTTAAAATGAAGCAGAAGCAACGATTCTGAACAAAGCCTAAGTTATGTCTAGTTTGTTATTTTGCCACGATCAATTTCCTATTTTTCAAGTTTAGTTTTGGGTTTACTGCTTCAGTTTTGTTTGATACATGATCAGAAAAAGTAGCTGTTAAGGTTATGAAAGATCTACTAACAGTGAACAATTCAGATATAAGCATCTAGCATCATGTCTCACATGGATATCATCCCCCATTACCAAGGAAATCACATTGGAAATCATATTCAGCACAAATGCAAGCCCCATGTCATTAACTTATTAAGCTGAAATAGTAGCAATAAAGAAACAGATACACAATCGCAACTCAATTGCCATTTCACATTAGAAGGGATTTTAACATCTCAGATAACAAAAAGATCTCAAGTTTACAGAAACAGAGCATCCAGTTCTATAGCTATATCAACTCTGTACATACAATTTAAGGAAGCCAAATAGATCCCCGCAAAAGTATGAAGATGTCTATAGGGTTGTTGCAGCAGTTTCATTAGACATGCAGATGAAGCAGCAATTGGGGTCGTTCATTGCAGAAAGAAAATGCTTCATTGCCTGAACAGTCGGTCATTTAGCTGATATGCCCCAGCCTCAGTTGCAAAAAACTTGGATATTTTATAGCTCTTGCAGTTGCTCCCCATTCTCAAACAGACGTCAATCAGATAATTCGTTCCAGTAGTCTAATCACTTTGAGAACCATCAGCAAGCATCTGCAGTTTCTTCTGTTCCAGATCATAGACCTTGTCATTCATACCGTCCTTTGAATATGCCTCCATCATGATAAAGAAAGTCTTAGAATCTGGCCGACAATGCTTCTCTTTCATCCTCTTATAAACTCTCTCCATCTCCATTAAATCCTCTGCCTTCACACATGCAGATATAACCGCATTATAAAACGATGTATCTTCGGGGATCTGAAGCTTTGCAGCCAACCTAACACTGCTAATTACCTTATGGAAGAGCCCTGCATTAGCATATCCATTAATATGACAACATATTGTTTTGGTGTCTGCTTTCATACCATCAGTATGCATCTGTTCAAATGTGTACTCCATGTGTTTTGCATCCCCCATGTTTGCAAAAGCCTCAATCACATTGTTATAAGTCGAGGAAGTCCAAGGAAATTGAAGCTTACGCATGTACTCCATCACAGATGACATTTTCTCATACATCCTCTTCCTCCCATAAGAACCAATCAAAATATTAAACGTCCTCATTTCAGGCTCAATACCAAAACTACGAAACTTTTCATACCAACGCTCCATCATATCAATCTGACCCTTGTTAGCAAACACAGCAAGGATAGTATTCATTGTCCAAATATCTGGTTTACAAGTTGAGCTCTCTAACATCCCGAACAGCAGTCTCTCCATTCGATCATAAATCCCTGCCTTATGTCACGTCCCACATCGAATAGAAATTGGGTGGATTTTAGGTATATAAGGGTGGGTATACAGCATTACCTAACAGGCTAGTCTTTTGGGTCAATGGCAAGTGCCCGGCCCGTAACAAGTGGTATCAGAGCCAGGTTCAAATTCTCATTCGTATGTAGACCCCCAAAATCGCTCTAATGGAAATTGTCACATGGGATGTGGGTCCCTTATGTCGCTAGGGGATGGGCAATACGAGCCAAGTGGACCCTAAAATTCCTGTATCTTGAGCTCCAATAGAGATTGCCACGTGGGTAGTGGGTCCCCTATCCTGGGGTGGATGGGCAATACGGGCCAGGTTGGTCCTTGAGTTTGGGCCACACCATGACGAGGGCGTCATGTGATTGGGTGGGGGAGAATGTCACGTCCCACATCGAATAAAAATTAGGTGGATCTTAGGTATATAAGGGTGGGTATACAGCATTACCTAACAGGCTAGTCTTTTGGGTCAATGGCAAACGCCCGGCCCGTGACACTTACCATACCCACTTAACACAATATTCTGGGTGACAGTGTTTGGAGTTATTGATCTTTCATCCATATCTTGATACAACGTCTCAACCAATTCAAACCGCAAAGGATTAACACAAGCTTTAATCAATGTACTATAGGTAAAAACATCTGGCTGGCAATTAGGTAGCGTTTTCATTTGATTAAGAGTAGCAAAAGCCTCATCAATGAGATTACTCCGACAATAAGCAGCAAGCAATGCCGTGTAAAGTTCAGGTGTGGGCTCTATTCCTTCCTCCACCATCTCATCGAAAAGCTGATGGGCACGCTGGGGTTGCCCAAATCTCCCAACTAGAACAAGGAGCTTCATATAAGTACCTTCTTTTGGTTGATAAAAAGGTTGTTCTTTTAGCATCTCAAACACCTAAAAGAAAATCTTGTTCATAATTATGCAACAAACAAACCATGATCAATTGTAATAATTATAACATCAATATTCGTGGGTGTCAATTGGTTCAACTAATAAAATTTTGTGGTTATAAAAGAAATCAAAAGATTTAATTTATATTTAAATTTATTTATTTTTAATTTTTTAACTTATTAGGTCTATTTTTTTTAAGTTTATCTTTTCTATTTTAATTTATTTTTATTGAATTTATTTTTTATTTTGATTTATTAATATTAAATTTATTTTTTTAACTTTATTTTTTTAATTTTAATTTATTATTAATTTTATAAATATTCAAACGCTCACCAATAAAAATATAAATAATATAAATTTTTTTTCTTTTTAAATCTTTACAATTTGGTGTTCAAACTCCGTTTGATTCATATAAAATATAAAAATAATGTTAAACATTTTAAAATTTTATTATATTTCAAAATTAATATATTAAATAAATATTAAATAATAAAATAATATAAATTTTAAAATTATTTATTATATTCAATATTTATTTAATAAATCACTATAAAATACAATTTTAATAAAATATTAAAATGTCTAACATTATTTTAAATAGATAATAACAAAAATACACGGTAATTGTTTCTTGAGCTTTACTATAATAAGGCCATCGTACACTCAAATTTTAACTTACAAGCATCATTTGTTAAAGCATTATTGAACAATGTAAGGGTTAAATAAACCAAAACAGGAGAAACCCAGAAGCAAAAAAAAAAAAATAAGAAGACAAGATTTTTGAAATGATAAATAAAGAAAAGAGTGAAGAGGGGGTAACCTCAAGAGCTTGGAACCATTGTTTCTGGAGAACATGATCAGATAAGGTTTCAGTAACAGTGTTGACCCATGCCTTGGCTTTGGCTTTGCGGTCAAGCTTCTTCTTCACATTCTTGATGGGTGTTCTCTTCGGACGGTTACCGGGTATGGATGTCTCCGATATTCTGGGGTACTCTCCTTCTTTCCAGTGTCTATTTTTAGGAGCAGTTGTTGTCTTTGTGGCTAATGCGCAATTAACAACCTTCAAGTTTGGAACTTGAGCTGCTTTTTGTTTGGTCTTTGTGTCATGAGGAAGAGGAGAGGGTACAAGTGATGAAGAGAAAGAGAGAGATACTTAAGCCATGCCCATCAGTGAGAACTGAGAAGATTTCACAAATAGAACACTGAATTGAAGTGAACTGAAGTTGGTTTTACAAAAAGGGACTAGTACATGACATTTTCACCCTTGACATTGTAGTGTGTGTGTTTTTTTTTCTTTAAAAAAGGGAGTTTTGCAAAAAAAAAGATAATTCATTGAATAAAAAAGCCCTAATAGATAATATATATTTTTACCTGGCTTTTCTTGGGATTTGGTGTGTTCTCCTAAGGCGAACGGAGGGTTAGGATTCAGGGATTTGGAGATGGTAAAGAAAGCAGTGCCATCGGAATGATGTTGGCGTATAATAAAGAGCCCTAATTCTCTATCTTCATGCATTTTGAAGGCTAAGAACTACCCATTTAATCTTTTTTTTAAAAGTTATTAAAGGGCGAGGCTCTTGTTTATGGCAAAGCTTTTGATGGGGGAGAGAACTTCTATTGATCGGTATTCGCTGACGAGTTGGAAATGGGGAGTACATCGCCTTATTTTCTTATCCATGGATCTCTCAAAATCCTTCTTTCAAGCCAATCCCCCCTAGCTGGGGGAAGGATTATTATAAGATTTCAGATGTCCTTATTCTTAGTGGTAGATGGAATATTGCTCTTCTAAAACGTTAAGGTTGGTGGCACTATCATTATTAAAAAAAGAAATAATTGGTGACACATTAAAATTAGTGATACTATATTTAAAAAAATAAATAATCAATAATTTAAATTGTTAAATTAAGTAGATCCTATTTTTAAATGTTAAAGAAAATATGTTTAATTGAAACACTGTTACTTTTTTTTTATAAATAGAGGAGCTTTATAAATTTAAAATCATCTCAAAAATATTCAAAGTAATTATTTTTATGCTCTTTTTTTTTATTTTTCTTATTTATAAAAGAGAGTTAAATTGTTCTCTCCTTATAATTAGAGAGATGTTGTAATCCCATTTTTATAGTGAAAATTCTCTATATTTATCTCGTGATTTTTTTCTCAATTTGTTTGTGAATTTTTCACGTAAAATCTGTCATTCGTTTCTTATTTAATTTCTCATCTTTATTTATTAATTTAGATACTATTTCAATATATAATTCTCCATAACAAGTAGTATTAGAGTTTGAGGGATTTCAGGTGAAGGTATATCGTTCATGGATATTATTCATAAGTGTGTAACTGTTCACGTATACGGTACTGTTCACGTATACAATATTATTTACAGTAAAATAGTAGGAGCCGGTTCGAGTGAGAAGCAGATCGTAGTCAATCAATATGACAGTAAAGTACGAGATAGAGAAGTTCAACGGAAATAATTTCTCGATGTGAAAGATGAGAATGATAGCAATATTAAAGAATGACCATTGTCTAGCAGTAATTGGTGACAGACCGACAAGTATGATTAATAAAAAATAGGAAGAGATAAATGTAGATGCTATTGCCAACTTGCATCTAGAATTAGCATATGAAGTTCTATCAAACATAGCAGAGAAAAAGACAGCGAAGGAGATATAGGATACTTTGACAACATTGTACGAGGTAAAGTCTCTTCACAACAAGATCTTCTTGAAATGAAAACTCTACACCTTACGGATGTCAGAATCTACGACAGTAACTAATCATATCAACACTCTTAATACTTTATTTTCTCAACTTTCTACTTTGGGTTACAATTTTGGACAAAATAAACGTGCTGAGATTCTACTCCAAAGTCTTCCAGATTCATATAATCATCACCTTAACCAATAACCTCATAACGGACTATCTAGTATTCGAAGATGTTATAGCCTCTGTTCTTGAAGAAGAAAGTAGACTTAAAAACAAGGAAGATAAAGCAACTAATTCGCAGCAAGCGGAGGCGTTACTAATGACTAGAGGCAGATCAATGGAGTATGGCTTCAGTGAGAGTCACAGGCATGGAAGATCAAAGTCAAGAAGTAAGAAGAATATCAAGTGCTACAATTGTGGCAAGAGAGGGCATTTCAAAAGTGAGTGTCGATATAAGAAAGGTGTAGAAAAGACCATTGAGCCCCCAAAATCTCAAGGTTGTGTTGCAAGTACTTCTGATGATGATAACATCCTATACAGCGAGGCAACAACTATTTCCAAGGATAGAAAGAAGCTCATTGATGTTTGGATAATGGATTCGGGAGCAACATGGCATATGACCTCTCGTCGAGATTGGTTTCACTATTATAAACCCATCTCTAGAGGATCTGTGTGTGTGGGTGATAATCATACCTTGGAGATTGCTGGTATTGGCACCATCAAGTTGAAGATGTATGATAGAATAATTTGTACTATCTAAGATGTACGGCATGTGAAAGACTTGAAGAAAAATCTATTGTCTCTTGGACAACTAAATGAGCTTGGATGCAAAACCCATATACAAAATGGGATCATGAAGATTGTCAGAGGCACACTCGTGATAATGAAGGTAGAAAATGTAGCTGTTAACCTGTTCATGCTCTTAGGGGAAACATATTCAGAAGCAGAAGCATATGTTGCATCAACCAGTTCTGCAGAAGAAATGACGATGTTATGGCATCAAAGACTTGGTCACATGTCAGAACGAGGTTTGAAAATTCTCTCTGATCAGAAGTTACTTCCTGGACTTAAAAATGTTTCTTTACCTTTTTGTGAGCATTGTGTTATAAGTAATCAGTATAGATTGAATTTTAGCACATCAACAGCTAAGAGTAATGACATCTTAGACTTACTTCATTCTGATGTTTGACAAGCACCAATCACATCCTTGATATGAGCAAAATATTTTGTGTCATTCATTAATGATTTCTCCAGGAGATGTTGGGTTTATCCAATTAAAAGAAAGACAAATGTGTTTCCTACATTCAAAGTTTTCAAAGCATGGGTGGAACTTGAAACTGAGAAGAAAATCAAGTGTTTAAGGACTGACAATGGAGGAGAATATACTGGTAAGGAATTTGATGCATTTTGCAAACAAGAAGGCATTAAAAGACAATTCACAACAGCGTACACTCCCCAACAAAATGGAGTGACAGAGTGGATGAATAGAACTCTACTTGAAAAAACTAGAGCTATGTTAAAGATTGCGGATCTCATCAAGTCATTCTGGGCAGAAGCAGTTAATACTACCTATTATGTGATTAATCGGTCTCTATCAACAGTGATTAATCTGAAGACACCAATGGAGATGTGGATTGGTAAGCCAGCTGATTATTCTAATTTACATACATTTGGAAGTCTTGTTTATGTGATGTACAATACCCAAGAAGTCACAAAACTTGACCCAAAATTTAGAAAATGTATATTTTTTGGGTATGTTGATGGAGTAAAAGGGTATCGCCTGTAGGATCCTATTGCCCACAAAGTAGTTATCAGCAAAGATGTGATATTTGTGGAAGATAAGCTACAAAAGAAAGAAAATAATGGCACAACGAAGGACAAATCAGAAACTACCACAGTGCAAGTGGAGGAAGAGTCAAAAAATGAAGAAATTTCTAAAACAGCACCAGAGCATAATGAACAAGAACCAATTGAGTCAGAACAGCTACCTCTCAGACGATCAAATCGGGTGAGTTCAGCACCAGTTTGGTATTCAGATTATCATATGGAGAGCAATGTTCCATATTGTCTTCTAATGAAGGAATGAGAGCCATCGACTTTCCAAGAAGCAACGAACAGTTCGAATGCATCTTTATGGATGATAGCAATACAAGAAAAAATTGAAACTCTTCATAAGAATAGAACATGGGATCTTGTACCACTACCACATGGAAGGAAGGCCATTGGAAACAAATGGGTCTACAAGATCAAGAGAAATAACAATGATCAAGTAGAGCGATATCATGCAAGATTGGTGATAAAAGGATATGCTTAGAAATAATGTATTAATTTCAATGAGATCTTTTCACCAGTTGTTAGACTCAATACTATTCGAATAGTCCTTACTATGTGTGCAACATTTGATTTACATCTAGAACAGTTAGATGTAAAAACAACTTTTCTTCATGGTGACCTTGAAGAAGAAATTTATATACTCCAATCAGAAGGTTTTGCAAAAACAGGAAAGGAGAACTTGGTTTGCAGGTTGAACAAATCTCTATATGATCTCAAACAGGCGCCGAGGTGTTAGTATAAGAGATTTGATTCTTTCATATTAAGTCTTGAATACAACAGACTTAGTGCAGACCCTTATGCATAGTTCAAGAAGTTTGGTGATAATGAGTTCATTATCTTATTATTGTATGTTGATGACATGTTGATAGCAGGCTCCAACAAAGATCAAGTAACAAAGTTAAAGGCTCAAATGGCTATGGAATTTGACATGAAAGACTTGGGACCAGCAAATAAGATTCTAAGGATGCAAATTCATCGAGATAGAAGTAATAGAAAGATTTTGCTGTCACAAAAGAACTATTTGAAAAAGATCTTGCGACGCTTCAATATGCAAGATTTTAAGTCAATTTCTACCCCACTTCCTATTAATTTCAAGTTATCCTCAAGTATGTGTCTTAGCAATGAAGCAGAGAGGAATGAGATGTTTCGAGTACCATATGCATCAGCAGTTGGAAGTTTAATGTTTGCCATAATTTGTACAAAATCGGACATTGCACAAGCAGTGGGAGTGGTTAGTAAATTCATGAGCAATCCTGTTAAAGAGCATTGAAGTACTATTAAGAAGATCCTGAGATATATTAAGGGTACTTCAGATGCTGCATTATGTTATAGAGGATTAGAATTCACTATCAGAGGATATGTTGATTCAGATTTTGCAGGTGGTCTTGATAAAAGAAAATTCACCACAGGCTATGTGTTTACAATTACAGAAGGAGCTGTTAGCTGAGTTTCTAAACTTCAGACTATTGTGGCTCTATCAACAACAGAGGCTGAGTATATGGCAGCTACACAGGCTTGTAAAGAAGCAATTTAGATTTTAAAAAAAACTATTGAAGAAGCTCAAGCACAATCAATAGAAGATTTCATTGTATTGTGATAGTCAGAGTGCCTTACATATTGTAAGAAATCTGACTTTTCATTCAAAAACAAAGCATATTAAAGTTCAGTATCACTTTGTTCGTGAAGTGGTAGAAAGTGAAAGTATAGATATGAAGAAGATTCACACCAAAGAGAACCTAGCAGATGCATTAACCAAACCGATCAACACTGATAAGTTTATATGGTGTAGATCCTCATATGGCCTGGAAGAAACGTAAGTAGCATGGAGATGGCAAGTATAGGTGGAAGAATGTGAAGACGTGATTATTTTAATCAAGTCTTTAAGTGGGAGAAATGTTAAGGTTGGTGGCACACCAAAATTGAAGAAAGAAATGATTGGTGGTACACCAAGATTGAAGACAGCATATTTGAAGAAATAAATGGTTGGTGGCCTAAATTGTTGAATTAAATGGATACCATTTTTAAATGCTAAAGAATATGTGTTCAATTGGAACACGACCACTTTCTCCTATAAATAGAGGAGCTTCATTAGTTCAAAATCATCCCCAAAATATTCAAAGCAATTACTTTTGTATTCTTTTCTTTGTTTCTTCTATTTATAAGAGAGAGTTAAATTGTTCTCTCCGTATAATTAGAGAGATATTATAATTTCATTTTTATAGTAAAAATTCTCTATACTTATTTATAATTTTTTTCTCAATTTATTTAAGAATTTTTTACGTAAAATTTGTATCATTTATTATTATTTAATTTCTCATCTTTATTTATTAATTTAGATATTGCTTCAATATACAATTCTCCACGACATAAGAAACCTTTTGTTGGAGGTAGATGTGCAATACATCCTCTCTATTCTTGTTGGTGATTTTAGTGGTTTTGATCGAATAATATGGCATTACACATCCTCAGGAGTTCTCTCGGTCAAATCCATCTACCATGTGGGACGTAGTACAATCTCTCATGATTTTTGAAGCAACGTATCTTCTTTATGTGATTGGTGGAGGAGGCTTTGGGGTCTACATATTCCCCCAAACGTTAAGGTTTTTTTATGGCGTGTGATTGATGGAGCAGATTAACATCTGCTCCCTACAAATGTTAATCTTAGTAGAAGCAAGGTGGATGTGTGTAAAATCTGTAGGCAATGTGGACACGCTAAGGAGACGGAGTTTCATGCTTTCTTTCAGTGCCCTCTTTCGTACATAGGAGTTGAGCAGGTTTGAAGCATTTGTGATTGGACAATCTCACTCTGAGTTTAATTCTTTATATTTTGACTTTGCCAAACAGTTACGAGGATGAGAGATTGGAAATGGTCTCCGTGATACTTTGGGCTTGCTGGAATGCACGGAGCAGGTGCATCTTCCAGCAAACAGTCTTTTGCCCTCAGAGTGTGCTATTGTCGTCGGAAATTCTACTTAATGATTCCAGCAGTGTAAATTGGCCATTGATGGGGGAAGTAAAAATGCGGCTTCATTATTCTGTCCAGAAACTGTTTCAAGACTTGCTCAACTTGGGGTTGTTGATCGGGAATTCCACAGCAGGATTGAACAATTACATGGATGGATTCCTCCAAATATGGGTTCGTTGAAAGCAAACTTTGATGCTGCTGTGTATGAAGAAACAGTGTGTTGGCTTAGGCATGGTAATTCGTGATTCAATGGGGGTGGTTTGGTTTGCTATCTCAAAAACACTGTCAGGTATTTTCTCTCCCTTTGCAGTTAAGTGTTTAACCTTTCCTTTCGGAGTTTCGACAGCCATTCGGCAGGGTGTAAAAATGGATATTATTGAGTTTGATTGCATCAATATTATTCACGCCCTCAATAAGCGGTCATATTCAGGAGTTGAAGGAGACATTTTGGCTTCTGCTTTTCATCTGATTCAAGATATGAAGAATGTAATGTGTCTTACAGTTTTGTTCGCAAAAGTGGTAATAAAGTAGCGCATTTTCTTGCTAAATATGCCACTTGTATTTATGCGGATGAGGCTTGGGTTTCTTCTATGCCTCTATTGCTAAGCTACTAGGTACAATCTGAATTTGCTCCCTGATAAAGCTCATTCTTCAGTAAAAAAAAAAAATAGATATATTTTTTTTCTTCTTTTTTAATTTCAATTTCAGTTTGCGAAGCATCATCTCTCTAGTAACATTGTTTACTAAGAAATGATGTAATGGTGGCACTGCTAAGTTCAAATATTGAAGTTGAAGTTTAATCCAGTAATGTCATGCGTAATATATAATTTTTTCATGCTATTATATCATAAAGACTAATATTTTTAAGTAGAGTGGAAGGACTCACACTCCAGTTCAATTCAGATTTAAAAGATTCTTTAACATTTTCACTGTGTCCAGTTATTATTGTGTTCAATTGCTCACAAAATCATAGTTGTTTGTTGGTTTTACTTTCTAGCTGTTTTGCCAAAAAAAAAAAAATTGAACTTCGTCTGTCCGAAATAAATATCCATGTGGTGCCTGCACTTCTATTAAATTCTGTCAACATCAGCAGAATATCTCATCTTATGTTCATCCATATTTCTATATCATTCCTATGTACACACTGTACCATACAAGAAATGTGGAAGAAAATTATCCATCATTCAGTGATCTTAATATACTAAAATAATAATATACAAACTTACAGACTATTATAAAATGAGAGGTGATGAGTAATTATTAGCAGAAATTTTCACTATATATATATAGTTAAAATGAACTATCATTAACACATACAGTTTTATTTCCCCCTGAAATATAAAATCCATACAAATTAGCAGGACTAGCAACATTCTTCATACTTGTGATACAGAGGATAAAGCAGGGAAGAAAAAATAAGTCCCGCCTACAGGTACTAATACGTATAACTAGCTTAGCTAGACCCATACTTGAGTAATTCCCACCTGAATGGCTGGAAAACGTAAAGAACTTCAGGACAGCTTTTGAAGAGGAGTGCCACACAAACACAGACAGCTGCAATGGCCACCATCGACAGCATTGCCGGCCTATATACCAGTGATGTTCTCATGTTTCCATAAACCAGCTTACGTTCACATAATCTGCAATGCTGTGGCGTCACTTTGGTTTTGGTCTTTTCAGACTCCAAGCTAATAACTCTGGATGATTTATTCCCATCTGACAGTTTCTGCTTGGAATTGCAGTCTGAAAGGCTACCAGGTATGTCTACAAACACATGCCCACTTTCCGATGATTTCTTGTTGATTTTCCTTTGAATTAGATGGATATAAGAGTGGTGGCCTTGCAGGCATGCATAATCATTCGGTGTCAAACCAGTGCCGTCACGGGCACTCTTCCATGCTTCTATTCCCACCTGAACAAGAACATCCATATCAGCACTATGAGAGAGGTTCAAACTTAAAAATAAGAAGATACTGTGCAAAGCCACAAACACAATCAGAGACTCGGAAAGAGTGAAATAGCCAGAGACGACTAAGATGGTAAGAATTAAAGCAGTTCATGTTTACTCATTCAGGAGACCATTTTTTCTTTCACTCACTAAGTTCTCCAAGAACTGAGGCCACAGAAGTATAGAAATGTGAATAGACCAGAAGAACAGATCATGAGTGGAGGCTGATTAAGTTCATTTTGGGTCATTGGTTCGGTCAAAACTTTCACTCTTGATTACACTTGGGATCAGGATATATAGAATATATAAGAAGAGGTGGAAAGATACCAATCCAGGATCATCAGTTAAAGCATCCAACACATCCTCAGCATCATCCCTACTAGCTGCCGCATGAAGTGGAGTCAATCCAGCTGGCCCGGTAATATCAGGTTTAAATATAAAGTCGCTGCCAGTCCCTTGCAATGGTTGCTTCTGCTCAGAACCCAGTCTATCTGATACATTATTTGGTGTATATTGTAACAATAGTTCCACCATAGGCCTGCAATTCCTCCGTACGGCTTTGTGAAGGAGACCCATATCTAATAATGCAACCTCAAAAGAAGTATGGTCTCCTGTATCAACCGTTCTGTCAAATAGAATGCCCAAGAGTTTCTTCACTACAGCACACCAATCATGTTCCATTGAGAATTCCATAAGCCACCTGAACCGATTGAAGGGGAAGAGAGCAGAGTTGGGATCCAAGTGACCCAGCCTAAATTTCAAGTGACTTCTATGAAGAAGCCAACCCATTTCATGTAAGAAGTCCAGCGCTTGTTTCTTGAGTTCAGCCTTTTCAGCTTCAGCCTGGCTCTGGAGGTCATCACAAATCTCAGCCGCCTCAATTGAACCCTCAAGCGTACAAATCTCAGAACACACATCCTTCTCTGCAACTATAAATGGAAAGAAGCTGCTGCTGAGACCATGGTCTTCAACCTGAAAAGAACAAAACAACCAAGATCTTGTTGTGTTATTGAAAAATTTCTCTAGTGTGGATGAAAGAGAGAAATAGGCAAATTATTCTTCATGATACAAAACCCATCCCACCTTTTCAGATGTTGGATACCAAACTACTGTTTTCATATTCTATTTTGAAAGAGGGTCTGAATACCTGACCTCGATATTTTACTTTCAAATAATTAATGTATTATTTTAATAGAGTAAATTAGCAAGTAATGAACAGGGTCTGGATACCTACCTAAATATTTTGCAAAGGATGATACCAACATCTAGAACCCTATACCATCTCTATTCTTTTTTTTTACTTTTTTCCCCAGTGTTTTCGAGGTTATAATCTACATTCGTTAACTCAAGCCAGCACCACACAAGTAGTCGACTATACCAAATTTATTTGATATAATGCCTTAGGAGAGTTCAGACTAAAAAGCCATGCCACAACATAATGAAAAACAAGAGGGTTTTCAGACCTCGATGAATCCTCTCCCAGAAACATTTGGTACGGAGCATGGGAAGCTCAGGAACTGGAATTCATAGTTCTCATTAGCAGTATCAACCCCATCCATCAAGTCATAACAAGTTTCCTGGACCAGGTAATTCCCTTCTATAGCACAGAGTAACCTGAAATCAGAATATAGAAAGATTTAACAGTTTTGAAGCAGAAACACGAGACTCTACTCCTCCCTATTTTACTGTGTATAAAGGAAGAGAATAAGGTACTTGTGTATCTGCCGAAGATGATATTCACCTCGTGGTGGAACGGGAAAGATTGAAACCTTTAACTATAAATTTAACTCCCTCTGACACAGACACTGCAATCGGCCTAATGCTTGAGATCCTGCAACTTTTATGACTTTTCAGAGGCAAGGGTGCGTCTAGAACAACTTGACCTGCAGCACAGATAAAAAAGTCACAATGTTCTCCTATTTGAAATGCCACTGCAGAATTTTGAATTTGCTGGCCACAACATCAAAGGGGAATTTGGGAAAGCTCTTTCAACCCCACATTTGCTTTACACTTAAGTAGACAGACAGGAGGGGATGAAGAGAGAGAACAAGCAAACCATTATAAACAAATGCCACTGAGTGCTGCACCCTTGCATATAACCATCCTGTTTTCCAAAAACAGTCATCTGAACCATCAAGAAGCCTCCTCAAACTGGCGCCCAGATCACAGCAAAGCTGTATGTATACGAAAATTAGTAGTTCTTTCGCTAAGCGGGGATCATCAAATTACAATTTTGATCAAGACCACACACAAGTGCACATATATATTCACATTTCTCAGCAATGGCATGGCAGCATACCTCATCCCATGTAGGTTTACCCAGGCGAAGATATATCGTTAGTATAATACAGCCAGGCCTTATATAGCTCTCAATGTCTGTAGGACTGTGGGATAACCAATCAAGGATCTGAAAATTGAAAGATATCTTAGCAAAATGAAGTATCTATATGGGGAACTATCCCATAGAATTTGGTAACAAACAAAACAATCAAGAAAATACCTGTCTTCGCAGAACAACAGGGAAATCATTGGGGTCTTTGCCAAAGAGCTTAAAGACAATTCTGTCTGTGCGACTCTGAAATTGGTAAAGAAAGGGCGGTTAAGGTGAAACAATCATTTGAGACCTATGTATTGAAAATAAATACTTGTGTCAAGGCATATTTTAGCACTATTAGCTCATTTAGAGCCAAATACAGAACCATTACTCTCTTTATAACAGAAGAACTTCAAATAATACTCCATTAATATAAGTATTTTTGATATAGAAAATACAGAAACACAAAAGAATCAATATATAAAGTTAAGCTTCTGCTATAAACATTGGTTACTCCTGAAATAGAAAACCAATAAATTTGAGCACTCTTCTCAATATCACCATGTCAATCAAAAGTTAAAATCAGAGAGATGCACATTATAAAAATATACCTGAGCCTCTCCAATGGAACTAGATGGTGACTGGCTAGAAGTTAAATCTGAGTTAGCACTTGTCTGGGGTGGACTTGACTTGTTAGTGTCTGGTTGTACCCACAGAGAAGAATAGAGAAACCCAGTCCCTTGATTAATAGGGGCATGAGACCTCTCTAAGTTCTCAATATGGTCTTGGGAATGATCATAAACATTATTCAAATCAATATTACTCATCTTGCTCTTCCCAAATGTAGCCTCCAGTTTGGCTGAAAGGCTACCTCTTGATGGAAACATCTCTGTGGACTGGCAACTGGATAGAGCTTGTACACATCCACTCTGATCATCATGGGTACATATTCTTCGTTGCATCAAATCAGAAGCAGGTACAGTCCCACATTGATGCACAGATCTTGGACAATCTGAGAATTCGATGATATTATGGGCTGAACCAGAAGGTCTAGTGGGTTCAGAACCATTTGCAACCACATCTGGTACCTTTTCGACATTCCCATTCGGCGTACCTGCACTTAGCAAGCCTTGAGATCCTTGCAGCAAGCCAGATGTGCTGCTTACATTATTTGTACCAACTAAACCAGCCAGGTTCCTGAACAGATGCGAAAGCAAATCCTGATCCTTTGTTTCATCAGAGTTATTTGCTGCAATTCATAGAAAAAAAAATCTTTGCAGTCAAATAAGTATGCTTACAATGATACACAAAGACAAAAGTGAGAGAGGAAGCAAGCGCATAATGATCAACGGACAAACAGTAAAATTTAGATTAAATTTTAGGATTATTACAGGATGTCTGGAATTTACGAAGATAATTTTCCTTCCAAGTATCCTGGATAGTTTAATATAGATGACCTAAAAGTTTAAGAGACCGAATCGTTGGAGGAAACAGTGCACTATATGGAAGTTTTCTTGATTGAGGAAGATCTACAAAATAACCATCCAAATCAGGAAGCAGATCAGGCTATTCATTGCATTAGGCCACAGTCTTCAACCTGATGGCTCAAACAAAAGCAAGAGATGCAACCTCAATAGTAGACAAGACAATGCAGAAAGACGGGAATTTTACCCTCTAATTATCCGTCTTCTAACCAAGTACGTGCTTTAATAAAAGCTGCTATTATAGTGTAACCACCACTTTCTTTCATGCCCACCAGTGGCTTTATGTTTCTTAAATATATAATAACTCCAGTGATATGGGCTCCCAAAGTTTAGCCATTATTGGCCTTAAAAAACTTTGTGAAACCCAATTAACACAGTCACCTTTGAACTTCCACACATCAATAGGTCAAAGATTCATCTAGACTCTTCTCACACAATGGTAATTAAGTAGCTGCTGACAATGTAACCATACTCGTGCAGTGCTCAATAAATTCATATATAGTCACGAAAGCAGAATAACACAATAGCATAATACTAGTTACACAATCTATTTGCGTCATCAATGGAAAAATAAATAATCAAAATAATAAATACTCACAGTGCATGTTTGAAAGAATCCTCAGCAAACTAATCAATAGATAACTGCTACCCCTTTCATCATTCATAGAGCTTCCACCGACTACATTCTCGGGATGCGTTTTCCTTCTTCGTTTGTTATGGCCAGCCAAACGCCTCCGACAACTCCTCTTTCCTTCGTCAAACTCTTGAAGAACATGAAACCTGCCCATAAGTATGACCAAGTTGCATCGAACTGGAGAAAATTATAACAATTTTCTATCACATACAGCTACACCTAATGCTGGACTACTCAAATCCAAACAACATTAAGAAAATATTACAGGTTGACACAACCAATTTTTTGGTTCTACCTTTAAATCGTAAAAAAACAACTACTATATTGCCACGATCATTTTTCCAAATATAGATACTCATAAGATAACCCACTCACCTGCTACATTGCTGGCAGAACCTCTGCAAAACATTTCCCACAAGTGCTTTAGTTGCCTTGGAATGCATATCGCAAACTTTGTGTCGTCGGTGGTAATCCTTGGCATTGCTAAGATCAGCCCTACAATCCTCCACCTGGCAAACCGCACGATTTGCAGCAGTCCCAACAATCTTAGTCTTCTTCCCACTATTTGCATTCCCATCCACAATCGGGTAAACCTGCCCGCCAAGCTTGAAATTAAGAGCCCCAGCCTCATCATTGTTCAGTTCTTCATCTTCAACCACCACAACCCTCCTCCTTTTCTCCAATTCTCTCTTCCCTTTCTCATTCCCAACATTGTTATTCTCCAAACAAGATGATGAACTATTCGACTGACCTCCATTTACCAGTGCTTCAGGTCCCGCGGGAAATAACTGCCTACTTCTACAATCTGATGGCACAGAATTCAACGGACTAGCAGTAAAAAGATCACCATCCCATTTCCAATCATTCAAATCCCATTCCAAGCTCCTTTTACCAGCTGTTTTTAAATCCGATACCACCGGCCCATAGTAAGGATGAACCTTGCCTCCAAATTTAGCCTCCATTAAATTAGATCCCACAGCTACCCGGAATATCAAAATAACCAGATTCCAATTCAACAAACACAAGCACAGTAAAAGAACAGAAACCCAAAAAGAAACAAAGATCAAATTTTTTCAACAAACCAGCAGCTTCAATACCCAGAAATATTAAACACCAGAGAATTACCTCCCCATCATCCTCTCTTTCTCCCAGTTAATCCAAAAACAGGACACAAACCCAACCATGGATCCAAACAACAGCTGCCCACACGGCCAAAACTACCCGCAAATCAACATAACAGCTGAAAACCAATCACACAAACTCCAAACCGAAGAAGCCAGAATCCCATTACTCAATAAGTTTCAAACTTTCACATCATTACAAGCTAAAGACTACACACTTTTAACTCCAACAACCTTAAAAGCACACACCTTTATGCAAAATTAATTTAATAACAAAAATAGCACAAAAATTACCGGGAAATTGCTCAGTCGTGCCACTTGCAGGAGCTTCCAACCTAGAGAACCGCAATAGGATCACCGGAGAGAACACGTAAGAGAAGCTTGAAGAAATTTAGGAAAGAGAAAAGTTTTGTTTGTGTGATATGTATGTATAAATAAATAAATGCGGTTTCGGTGGTAAGAGAGACCAGTACACTTTTTAATTATTTTATTGACGCAACCCGTTTCGAATCTGAGCCCCACACACCGTGTCTCACGCTCTCTCCCCCCTCTCTCTCTCACACCCGTTCACTGTGAATTAGCCAAAATGGGTGGTAAGTTATACCACGCGTTGAGTCCTCATTGGACGGAATCCTCAACTTTTTGTTCTGTTTTGTTGGGTTAAATTTCAACTTTTACCATGTCAGTTCTATGCACTTCGCACAAACTATTAAACTCTCACTTCTGCCAGTTTTTTTTTTTTTTCCCACATAATTAAGTTGGATAAAGCTACAGTGACGCTTGCCCTTTTACACATTCCTGACACGTTTTCAGATTCTATCAGTTTCAACAATGCCACCACTGCTTTTCAGCTTTCTTTTCGTTTACCCAAAACTTTAAAATTTGTAGTTTTTTTTTTTTTTTTTGGCATACCGTGTATAACTATATATTCATCACTGTAACTACAACTTGTCTAATAATTCACAAAATAAAACAAATAACTTGCAAATTCTTAGATATGGAGGGATGCTCGCCATCAAAATGATCGAAGCTATCAAAATTGTACAGTATAAATACTTATATTTTAACAAGAAATATCAAAATAGATTCAAACAAGGCACGAGATGATGAGAACACAAATAACTAAATGCATATGAATATGAATAAGATGCCGTCCCCTGGCAGACCAATTGGTTGGCAACCCCATGTGAATAGATGGAGCCTGTTGCTGAATATGGGCCAAATGTATCTAGTCTTCACTGGCACTGTCCTATTAATTAATTTTTTTTTATTTGGAGAGAAGAGAAATTAAATTTGAAATCTCTAAATTAATAAAAAAATATATATTATAAATTTTTTATCATTAAATCATCTAAGCAAATATCACTGTCCTACTAATTTATTAACCTTTTTCTTTTCTTTTCTGTTTAAATATTATGATATTTACAACCGATATCTATCCAGACCTTTAGAAATAATATCTATTGTAACGTAACTTATAAATTCAAACTCAATAATTACAATTAGTTATCAATATTACTATTAAATATTTATGGTAACTTGTAGGAAAATGGTATGTATCATGCCACAGATCACAAATTTAAACTCAAAACAAGTCGAATTTGCTCTAAACATAATATTTATTAAATAATATTATACTTTTTAAATGTTATTTTAAAATTTTTTATCACAAATAATATATTAAGTAATTATTGGTGTTGAAATAACACAATAAATAATTTTAAAATTTTTATTATTTTACTATCTAATGATGATTTAATTTTAACACATTAATTTAAAATAAAAATTTTAATATAACATTACTCGTACCTATTTAAACAACAAATCTAAACTCAACCAATCAATATTTCATCATAACTCCATACCAAAAAAAATCCACTAATGCATGGGAGTGGGCTATCCACCACTAGGCGAGGAGGTGGTGGGCTACAAATATATTGACTTTATTTCTCCCTTTTTTTCCCTCTTGAAATCTTATTGTATTTGAGGGTCCTATGAACAGTGATCGCATGGATGAGATACGGTCAACTAAAAGGCCCAAGACAATGACACCCCAAGAAAAGTTGCTCGAATGAAAATAAATAAATATTTTTAAAAAATGCACTTTTTCATTTTATTTTTACTTTTATATATACAAATATATAATAAAATAATTATTAATATTTGCTGAAATTATATCTGTTGATTATCGAAACTTGTTGACATTGTATTTATTAGAGACCAATTTAAAATTTTAGATTTGAAATAAGTTATATTTTCTTTTCAAAAATTCGAAGAAATTTACTCTCTTTTTTTCTTGCAATGGAAAAGACTCAATTTTTTATCTCAAAAATGAAATTTTAAAAAATTTCATAGGGTTTTATTTTATAAAAAAAACAAAGTAAAAACCTAACCCGCACGAAGATAAAATAATACAATAAAGAATGGGATGTACATTTGGTCCCATTAGGAAAAGTTTTTTTTTTTTTTTTGAGTGTTACAACACACACCTCTATAACACACACACACCTATAAACCGCCAACATGCGGAATCGAACCTCTAACTTAGGTGAGCATCACAAGAGGGGCTGCCAATTGGGTTAGCACCCTCTGCTCGTCCCATTAGAAAAAGTTAGTTAACTGGTAATGAGAAATGAGAAAGCAACAATGAAATGACATGGTGAATGGATTTGAAATATATATTTTTTTATTTTATTTGAATGCAAATTATTCTTCAATTGCTGCCAAAGTTTGAATAGTCACTTTTAAATATTTTTTATTTTTTATATAAATATTATATCTCAAATTTTTTTTTTATACAATTATTACTTTCTAAATTTCAACATTAAATTTAAACTTTTAAGTAATTACAATATTATAATTTAAATATCAACTAATAATAATATAATTAACCAATTCTTTAATAATTAAAAGAATTAAAATTACCTATTAACTTAAATTACGTGTGCACAAATTTTATCGTTGAAGCAAGTATTCAAATAGTGCCAAAGTTTGAATAATCACTTTTATATTAATTTTTTTTTATATATGAATATTAGATCTTAAATCTCAATTTTTAAATAATTATAATATTATAATCTAAATATCAATTAATGATAATATAATCAACTAACCTTTTAACAATTGAATAAACTAAAACTACCCCCTAACTTAACCCACGGGGTGCACAGACACTAAAGCAAGCATCCAGATGCTTCAAATTAATTTACTTTTGTCATTTCATTTTTCTTTTCTTTATAAAAAAAAAAGTCAATGTGAATTCAAAAAAGCAAAAGAAAAAACTTAAGATTAAGAAAATGAAAACTTTGGAGAATGTCTTGTCTTTTTTTTTTAATGGAAGATGCATGTTGAGTTAATAATTGATAAAGCCCATCTTGGTGAAATAATCTAATTAAACCTTATTCATAAAAGATATTGAATAAGCTTATAAAGCCTAAATTTGGAATTGGTGGAAGAAATTGACAAGCCCAAAATATTATTAGATCCAAAAGATAAGTCTATTGAATCAATAAATTATCAAACTAAAAACCATTTCATAGACACCATTAAACTCACTCCAAAATTAAAAAAGTTTTAACATCCATATTTTTCATTTATTTGATGGAACTAGAGATCCTAAAGAACCCTTCTTCCACTTTAACTTCAAGATGGTCATGTATGCCTATAATGAAGCATTGAAGTGTATAATGCTCCTTTTGAGTTTGAAGGACCAGCTCAAATCTGGTTGTGAAGCCTACCACTTAGATCAATATCTACATTCAAAGAGTTGACAGAATGCTTTATTAAATAGTACTTGCAAAACTAGAAAGGTAGAAAGACAACCTCATATTTATTCTCGATGAAGAGAAATAATATCAATTCAATTCAAAGCTTCATCCAACACTTTACCCTAGAATTGTGCGAGATAAGAAGCTATAACTTAGAGATAACAGCACAAGCCTACAAAAAGGTTATCATACCTTTCACTCTGTGCCATAAGTACCTAATTCGAAAGAATTTCACCTATTTCGAATTGATCAACCAAAAATCCATGCAGTGAATTAAAGAGGAAGAGATTGAGATCACATCAAATGAGACTTTAGTCATCACCTTGAAGAAGGCTAAGAATTCATCTCTAAAATCAAAACAAGAAGTAAAACAGCAACAAGGAAAACGCCCTGGACTACTGAGGAATATGGGATCTGATAAAATGATTTATTGGCCCTTAAAAACTTTGATCCCTATAAACACCCATACAGAGCAGATATGAGCGAACTTGAAGGATATTGAGATATTCTGGACACCGACACTAGTGCTCAGCCTCATTAAGATAAGGGACCAATCCAAACACTACCCATTCCACAACGAATTCGGTCGCACCATCCAGTATTGTAGAGTTCCAGATTCACTAATTAATAAGTTAAGGCCGATTGCAAGAATATAAACCAGATGCCACTATAGTTTTAGAACCAATAAAGGTTCCAGTGATTCAAAATAAAGTATAGGACAATGACATACCAGTCCTCAATTTCATCCACAGTTTTGCACTCTATAAGAGCAGCGCCCTTAGAGTCACACAACTGTTAGAAGAAGTAATAGACGATACCTCTCTCCCAATATTCAAGGGGCCACAGACAGAGGAACCAATAGAAGAAACAGTCTTTAGATAGCTGATCAATCAATTCTAGGTCCAGATCATGCACGGGAGACCACCAAAAAGGGCAAGAACGGAGGAAAAGTAGAGGTCGCCATTCAGAAAGGCCTTAAAGATCAGGCATTGTGAAATCATAGAGATCTCTGCTGCATATGCCAACAGTCAAGAACTTGGAAAAATTAGATTCTTGGGAAAAGATCTGACATAACTATCCATGCCTCACTTGGATCCCCTCGCGGCCAGCTTGAACATTAATAGGACCCTTGTGAAGAGAGTCTCAGTGAATAAAGGAAACAATGTCGACATTTTGTACTAGAAAGCCTTCCAAGAGCTCAAGTTGAACACTCAAGACCTAAGTGTAAGTATGCTAATTAATAGGCAGATGCATGTATTAATGTGCTTATTACAATTTTTAATTTTAAAATTACATGTCTCACAAATAATTTAACGCAACAAAAATAGAAATCTAATTTCATATTACAATATATACATTCTAAATATAAGTTTATTGCACTAACAAAATTAGGAACTCACATTGAAGTGGTACTATGAATAATTCTAATCTAGAAACACCAGTGGGATTCCTAAAGCTAGAATGGAAGTTTTAAATTTCAATAGGAACAATGTTAAAGCAACTCCTTGCTTGTTTGTATTGTCTCTCGGCCAAATGTATAAAAAAACAAAAGAAACCCTTTTCTTTTATTGCTTTTAAGAGTTGCCAAACCTTAACTCTCAAAAGAAACCCTTTTCTTTTATTGCTTTTAAGAGTTGCCAAACCTTAACTCTCAAAAGGCCTTTTTTTTTTTAACTAATTGTAAATCTTACAATTGTTTTTCTTAAATTGTCGAATGCTACATAAAGGCCAATTAAATGTAAAAAGTAATTTGCATTTAAAAAACATTTTTTTAATTTTTCAAGGATGTGTCCTTTATTTAAACAGTGTGAAAAATCTTCTTGCTACTTTTCAAATTTTTTTTTTTTGTAAGTAAAGAATTTTATAAATGCTAAATCCAGCAGGTATTACAAGAAAAAAATCAAATGCGACAAGTTAAGACCTTACAACTCCTAAAAATCGTAGGTACATTTACCAACCAGCTGTAATGTGATCTATCCATTGACCATTGACAACACTTATACATCTAAGCCAGACAATATCTTTAATATTTTGATTGACATCACTTGTAGAAGGAGTTTTCTGTTTAAAGACCACCAGATTTCGCTCTCTCCAAATAAAATAGATTGTAGAACAGAACGAGACTCTTCTGATCTTGTTGAGAATAGATTTTCCTTTGAATTTTCTACAGAGAAAGGAGATTACTCGTTGCCATCTGTCCGGGCATTGAGTGAGCTGACATGCTATAAGGGCTTTATGTTATATATCACTACTAAAGCTGCATTTGAAAAATAAATGTGGAATTGTCTCCTTGTCTCAACCATAAAGGGGGCACCCATCTGATAGAATAAACCCTCATTTTTTAAGTCTGTCCCTTGTAGACAATCTATTCTTCAAAGCCAATCAAGTAACGAAGCTGTGTTTAGGCATATGTTGCGTTCTCCATATCATTTTATACCATCCCGCCTTAGCATCATTAATCTTGAGACCCCTCCAAGTACTCGCAATAGAAAACTTTGCATTGGAGCTTGTTGACCACGAAATTCTATCCTCTTTTTCAGTAATTGAAATTTTTTTGCATAGATAATCCCATACCTAAGCAGTGTTCTCATCCAAAGGATCAGGGAGGTTCCAGTGACTATGCTGCCATAGATCATTAACCTTAGCATCATGTGGAATATCTGCATCCAAAATGTCAATGTGGGAGAATTTATTAACTATAGACTCCCCACCCAGCCATGGATCCCACCAAAAATAGAAAGACTTTTCAAGTTATAATAAGGCATCATCATGCCATTGTTTGACAAGTGGTAGCAAGTGATAACCAATCATCACTTGCCACTTGTCAACATCCTAGTACTTAACGAGTATACTTTATATTGTGAGACTCTCTAAGTTCATGCTCGTTTGTCATACAAAATTTTTTGGTAAGTCCATGAATAATACTCAACACATACGTTATGGATATTAAAAAATAAAGTGTTTAACTATACAAGCTAATATTAATGCATATTTATATAATTTTTCCGTCACCTATATCTTGGAAGAGTATAGATATAGATCATCACCATCAAATCTCTATATACTCATCCATAAAACTTATCTCCAAATTCGTATTTTTGTAAACAATATCCGTAAACTCTTTTGCAATATTGTTGCATATAATATTTAAATCTATAGAAATCTCTTTTTTGAGGTTTATACTTGTAGTCACAAGACTTTTTAAAATATAATCTCGAAGCATCAGGATATACAAATCACTCATATAAACTGATGGATCCCATATCTACGCACATTAGACTCAATGAGCATCGGACCATACCCAAAGGTCATACCATAAAATGTCTCTGTCATGCGTAGAACCTAAGTATAGTGGATAACTCATAAGCCTACTATGGCGCTCATGTTAAAGGACCACAAATACTCCTCAACTCGAGAAGACATTCCATTGCTGAGTTTATGGGATGTCTATTAGAGGTTAATAGAGGCGTAAAATCACTAGTATGATTTATATCTACCTTTTGTATTTTACTCTAAATCATAAATATTTGACTATTTAATTGTGGTTTTTGATCATAAATAAATACACGATGAAAAATGTGACATATAGAAACAAACGAAAGGCGAATCGAACGTTAAACGAAGAAGTTATACTCAAAATACGAAAGGGGTACAGCGCTATGATTGAGCGCCGCGGCACTCGTGGCAGTGAACAGTACCCATGCAAACAGTAACTAATGAACAATATTTTTATTATTAAAAAAATCCTATAAATAGAAAGCCAAAAATCCTAAGGGGAGAGAAGAGAAAATAAGCAAAAACTTATAGAGAGAATTCACAACATAAAATCCAATAACAAAGCAAAAGATTGAAGAACATATTGGCGCAGTCGGATCTTAAACATGTTGGTGTATGCATGTGCAATTGTGTCTATTGCCTAACGCAGTGGAAATATAAATTTTGCAATAAACATAATAAATAAATATATTAATCACATTAATATATTTATACAGTTAGAGAACTCACCAAACGTTTAACGTTATACACGTATTTTTTCTGGAGTCCGCATGAAGACCAACTCGCGTGCAGTTCTAGTCACCAACTCGGTGAGCTTGGTGAGCTAAAACAGTAGCTTCATATTCAGCCTGGGATTAACTCTTAATCCCTAAAATGGCCGAGAGTGAATTTACATCATTTTCTCTAAAAGGATAAGAAATGAAAATTTTGAAGCAATTCATAATTACTCCAATTAGAAGCAGAGGAAAAAATGAAACAATTTTATTTTTTCTCTCTTCCCTTTTTTTTTTCTTTTCTTCTTTCTCTTTTCTTTCTTCTCCATTTCTCTCTTCTCCCTCTCTCGGCCGAATGACCTTCTTCTCTTCTTTTCTTTCTTTTGCTTATTTATATATATATAAATAATATAATATAATATAATAATATATATTATATAATATAAAAGGAGAGAGAGAGAGAGAGAATGATTTTTTAACAATTAAATAATCATAGTGTGTCATGACCATTTTATCCTTTATGAATACTTACCAAGTTTACCCTCTAGTAGGTCCCACCAAATCTCACACTTGTATAAACTCAACTGAGGGTCCACAATACTCTACATGTCATAATCTAATTAATAAATAATAATTATTAACTAATTATTGTATTTAACAGTTAAATACAGACATGCACGTATTCCCATAAAAGTGCTAAATATTGCTGGATTAAACAATTTAATCCGGCACGCTGCCCCAGTGCACAACGAGTACACTCCATATCGCAGGACTCCCTAGGTTCTATGCCCAATTTGTCAAATGAAACTAATTCATGAGTCCGTGAACAATGCCCCACGCACACGTCACGAATATACAAATCAGCGCGTTGAACCATACAAGCTGAGGTTACAACGTATATGTATAATCCTTCCGTCATGATATCCAGGATGTGCGGGGATATAGATTATCACTGTCAAATCCCTATTGCTCATCCATGTCTTATCTCCAGACTTGTATCTCAATGAACAATATGTGCAAACTCCTTTGCCATATTGTTCGACCCTAGCGAAACTTTTTTTTGGGATTATTGCTTGTGGCCACAAAACTTTCTAAGATACAGTCACGAAGCATCTGGATATCTAACTCCATATGGGAGCTAACGGATCCCATATTTGTATGCACTAGACTCCATAAGCATCAAACCATACCCAGCGACACCCAGCGGTCATACCATGAAAGGTCTGTGACATGTGTGGAACCAAAGTATGGTAGATCACTAACAAGCCCACTGTGGCACTCAGGTCAAATGACTACGTATACTACTCAACTTAAGAGGACCCTCCATTGACGGCTTACATTAAATGTCTATCGGAGGCCCTCGTGAGTCTGTCTCATATCCAGTCCTAACTGGATACCTATATGTCAATACAAGCTCCAAACTCCTGGTCGGTCAGGAACGACTATCTATACCCGACAGATATGACATATGCTGATCTATATATAAAGGTATCCACCGACAAACCCGCATCAGCAGAAATAGATCAGGGACTATTATTCGAGAACATACTTGCGCAACTTATATTTCCTAGCACCCGATTGCAACTCTTACAACTATGCAGTTACTAGTATATTCCCAGGTCTATGTC